>CM035417.1:24108343-24460843 GCA_020310875.1 Ceratopteris richardii | reverse complement strand
TATATACAAACACAGATATAGGCATATACATGTGTATATAAAAACTTACATAAATATAGATATATAACTAAATGTGCATACATACATCTTATACACACACAACTACATGTTAAATTGAAAAATCATTAAAAAAAGACTTTTCATTAATTACTACCATAGACACAATTCAAAACATAACTGAAATGAGAGAATATATAGATGTAAAAAAAGTAAGTATATCAATGTAAAATATATATCCAATGTAATATATCACTCCTCATCATTGTGATGATCCTCATCATCATCATCATTGTCATGATCATCATCATCCTCCATCCTCATCTCAACTCTCTTCTTATTTTTTTCTACCATATAATATCTCTTGTTATTCAATCTCAAACAAAAAAAAGAATCAGAATATAAAAAAAACTTTAAATTTATAAACATACACATACATATATACATACATGCATACACATACACATAGACATAGACATAGACATAGACATACACATACACATACACATACACATACACATACACATACACATACACATACACATACACATACACATACACATACACATACACATACACATACACATACACATACACATACACATACACATACACATACACATACACATACACATACACATACACATACACGTACACCTACACATACACCTACACATACACATACACGTACACCTACACATACACCTACACGTACACGTACACATACACATACACATACACCTACACGTACACATACACATACACATACACATACACATACACATACACATACACATACACATACACATACACATACACATACACATACACATACACATACACATACACATACACATACACATACACATACACATACACATACACATACACATACACATACACATACACATACACATACACATACACATACACATACACATACACATACACATACACATACACATACACATACACATACACATACGCATACCCATACGCATACACATACACATACGCATACCCATACGCATACCCATACGCATACCCATATGCATACCCATACGCATACCCATACGCATACCCATACGCATACCCATACGCATACGCATACGCATACCCATACGCATACGCATACGCATACCCATACGCATACGCATACCCATACGCATACGCGTACGCATACCCATACGCATACCCATACGCATACCCATACGCATACCCATACGCATACCCATACGCATACGCATACGCATACCCATACGCATACGCATACGCATACCCATACGCATACGCATACGCATACCCATACGCATATGCATACGCATACCCATACGCATACGCATACGCATACCCATACACATACGCATACGCATACGCATACGCATACGCATACGCATACGCATACGCATACGCATACGCATACGCATACGCATACGCATACGCATACGCATACGCATACGCATACGCATACGCATACGCATACGCATACGCATACGCATACGCATACGCATACGCATACGCATATGCATACGCATACGCATACGCATACGCATACGCATACGCATACGCATACGCATACGCATACGCATACGCATACGCATACGCATACGCATACGCATACGCATACGCATATGCATACGCATACGCATACCCATACACATACACATACACATACACATACCCATACACATACGCATACACATACGCATACACATACACACACACATACACATACCCATACACATACACATACACATACCCATACACATCCACATACACACACACATACACACACACATACACACATACACATACCCATACACATACACATACACATACCCATACACATCCACATACACACACACATACACACACACATACACACACAAATACACACACAAATACACACACAAATACACATACACATACACATACACATACACATACACATACACATACACATACACATACACATACACATACACATACACATACACATACACATACACATACACATACACATACACATACACATACACATACACATACACATACACATACACATACACATACACATACACATACACTTACACATATACACACACATAAATGCATACACATACACATATACATACATACGCATACATAGTAAATACATACCCACACACATACATATATGCATACACTTACACATACATACCCACATATACATACACATATACATACATGCATACACATACACATACACATACACATACACATCTACACACATACAAATATACACACATACACATATACACACACATACATGCATACACATACACATATACATACATACACATACATAGTAAATACATACCCACACACATACATATATACATACACTTACACATACATATATATCCACACATACAAATACATATATATCCACACATACCTATACACATACACATACACTTACAGTTACGCATACAGACACAGACACATAAATGCATACACATACACATATACATATACACACCCATAAATGCATACATTTACACGCATACACACACATAAATGCATACACTTATGTTGATATATTTTGGTAGTGATGTGTGTGAACACTCTAGGACCGTCGAGGCACTTTTTTCCCTCTTTAGGAGGTTTTTTTCCCCCGGCTTGTATATACGCCTATTGCCCTAATGGGCTACTTATCTTTGTACATTCTCTAGTAATACATTCAGTATTGTGTGTTTGTGCTCCAAGCTTCTTCTTCTTCCTTGTGCTGTTCGCGTGCTTCCGCAGACGTCTATCTCCAACAATTGGTATCAGAGCAGGTCGTCGCTTCTTCTAGGGTGCCGTCGACACTCCTCCGTTTGCAGTTTCAGATTCGCACGAAATTTGGTGAGCATACTCAGGGTGTTTCCGAGATCAAAACGCCTTCGCTCTGTGGTGCCGAAATCGCGATCTGAGCTCGTTTTAGCCTCCGAACGCACTATCGCAGTGCTTGTGCAGGCTATTTCGTACTTTTGTGCCAAAGGTATATACCAGTTTCTGTTCGCCAGTTTAAGCGTCTCAAAGTCTGCTACAGGTCTAGCAGAACTCGTCTGGGCAGTTCTGTTCAACTTTTTGAGATACAGTCAATTTTCTGCATCAAGGTATTTTAGTCACCGGCCATGGCTGAAAGCAGTGATGTATTCCGTATGTTGGCTGTTGAGGATAAGTTGGATGGTACCAACTACCCATTATGGGCTTATATGATGCGACATGTACTGGTTGCAAAAGGATTGTGGAACATTGTGCAGGGTGTTGAAAGACGTCCTGTTACACCTGTAACGATAGGTACTTCAAATACAGGTGTTGGAGCTGATGAAGATGGTGTCGAAGATGATATTCCGCAGATTCCTATTTGTGCTGCTGTTTCTCTTGCACCTACTGCAGAGCAGATTCGTTGGGATGGCAGAGATGCCCACGCACATGCATTGATAGCTTTGTCTGTCAAACGTGCCATTATTCCTCACATTCGCTCTTGCAGAACAGCAAAGGATGCTTGGGATACACTTACCACTTTGTACCAGGCTAGGAATGAGGCTCGTGTTGCTTACCTCCGAAACAGTTGGAGAGTGAGCATATGAATGAAGGTGATTCTATGGACAGTTTTCTTACAAAGATCAAAGACATGAAGGAACAATTGATTTCTACTGATGAGGTTATACCAAATAGCTCACTTGTGCAGACCGTTCTGAATGGTCTTCCTGATTCATATCAGAGTTTTGCCTCTACTCTTCGGTTGATGATGAAAGGCAATCCGAATGCCTTGTCATTTGAGGAATTAGTCTCTGTTCTATTGCAGGAAGATCAGTCCAGGCAGAACAGGTCCATTATGCGTGTTGCAGATCAAGCTTTCCTGGCTAGTCAGAAGGGCAAAGGAAAATGGAGCTCTTCTACTGGTAAGCAAAAATATGCAAATGCTGCACAATCGAAGAACCAGGATAAAGATGAGAAGAAATCAGAAAAGCAGAAATTGTTCTGCAAGTACTGTAAAGGAAATGATCATATTATAAAGAACTGTCCAAAACTGGCTGCTAAAGAGGCAAAGAAGAAAGAGGCTGGAATGGTTGTTGCAGAGGCCTCTACACCAAAAACAGAGTCTGCAAATCTTGTGCAGGAAGAAGAATGGGTGTTTACTACTGTCTGCAGTTTTGACCCATCTTCTCATGATCAGTGCATGTGTGCAGTAGACTCAGATGTTTGGTACTTTGATAATTTCTTCTCTTCACTCGAGCTTGCCCCTACAGGGAATACTGTCACATGCGCCAATAACTCCTCTTATCCTGTTATGGGAGTTGGTAAGATAATTCTGACTACTGCTGATGGTAGTTCCATCTTCTCATGATCAGCGCAGTTTCTTCTCTTCACTCGAGCTTGCCCCTACAGGGAATACTGTCACATGCGCCAATAACTCCTCTTATCCTGTTATGGGAGTTGGTAAGATCATTCTGACTACTGCTGATGGTAGTTCTTTCACTTTGTCAGATGCTTTATTTGTGCCAGGGATCAAAAAGAACCTGTTATCAGTTTCTGCATTAGCCAAGATTGGCTTGGTTGTGAAATTTGTTGATGACAGGTGTACAGTCCATGATCTCTCAAATGGCGATGTGATTATTGCTTCTGGCATTTTATGTCGTGGGCTGTATAAGCTCATAGACTATGAAAGATCTGTGAATGATTCGGCATGTGCAGTTCATGATTCTCAGGCTATGTCAGATGCAAAGCTTTGGCATGCACGCTTTGGTCATCTGAATTTTGCTAGTTTGTTACGCCTGCAGAAATCTGAAATGATGTCCTCTTTGCCCAAACTTGAGGCACCTGGAAAACATGTTTGTGAAGGCTATATTTTGGGCAAAATGCAGCGTTCTTCCTTTCCAACAGATGGTTCAGTTCGGGCTACGCAGAAATTGCAGCTTGTACATAGTGATGTTTGTGGTCCTATGCAGACACCCTCTTTTGGAAATTACCTTTACTTCGTGACTTTCATTGATGATTTTTCCAGGCATGCATGGGTATATCCACTCAAAGCAAAGTCCGAAGTGTTCATGTGCTTCAAACAGTTTTTGGTTTTGGCTGAAAATCTATCAGCATGTAAAATGGGCACCCTCCGTTCTGATCGAGGGGGGGAATATATGTCTTCAGATTTTAATGCATTTCTGGCTGAACGTGGGATAAAACACTAGTGTACAGTGCCGTATACACCTCAACAGAATGGAGTTGCTGAATGAAAGAACAGGTCACTCATGGAGATGGGGAGGTGCATGGTCAAAAGTCAGGCTTTACCACATAGTTTCTGGCTTGAGGCTGTCATGTGTGCAGCATATGTACTGAACAGGTGTCCCACTAAAGCGTTGCAGTCTCTCACTCCATATGAGGCTTGGCATGACCGCAAGCCATCTGTTGCTCATCTGCGTGTTTTTGGTCTGTTTGGCATATGCATTAGTGCCTGAACAACATCGCAAAAAATTGATGATAAGGCAGTAAAATGTATTTTTGTTGGGTACAGTTCTGAAAGTAAAGGCTATCGTCTGTATCATCCACAGACTAAACGCATTCTGGTTAGCCGTGATGTTGTCTTTGTGGAAGATGCTATTCAGCCATTGCTTTCATGTACTAAGGAGACATCTGTTAGCTCCAAAGACATGTATGATACTTTGATGCCTCTTTTTACAGGTGGACAGGCTAGTGCTGGTCCTAATGAGGCAACTTCTCAGCCTTTGCAGGTTTCATATGATGATGCAGATCATTCCATTTCTGATGCAGATTTACATGATGCACTTGTTGATGAGAGAGTTGATATTGAGCAGGCAAAAACTATGCCAAAGTGGCTGGTGCAGACTTTGCGTGACAACAAATTAGATGCACCTTTGTCATATCGTACTCGTTCAGGCTCTCATAGTGCCTCCTTTGCATCAGATTGCTATGCTATGGCTGCATCTAGTCTCTGTGATGAGAATGAGCCTGTTTCTTTTGATGAAGCATAAAATTCAGAAAATTGGATGGCTGCTATGCAATCTGAATATGATGCTATAATGAAGAATGGTACATGGTCTTCATGTGACTTGCCTCCTGGCAAGAAGGCCATTGGCACTAAGTGGGTATACAAGCTGAAGCATAAACATGATGGTACAGTTGACACGTATAAGGCTAGGCTTGTTGCAAAGGGTTATGCACAGGAAAGAGGCATTGATTTTGATGAGACCTTTGCACCTACATGCCGTATGACTACTGTTCGGAGCATTTGTGCACTTGCAGCCCATCATGGTTGGAATGTACATCAGTTGGACATTAAAATAGCATTTCTGAATGGTGACTTGCATGAAGAAGTGTATGTTTTTCAGCCCCGTGGCTTTGTGCAGAAAGGGCATGAAAACCAGGTTTGCAGGTTAAAGAAGGCATTATATGGTTTAAAGCAAGCACCACGTGCTTGGTATGAGAAGATACATGCCTATCTGATTGCACATGGTTTTGAGAACAGTCCAACTGAAAGCACCTTATATGTTAAACGTGCTAATGATGTGCTTCTGATCATTGTTGTCTATGTTGATGACATGCTGCTCACTGGTCCTATTGAGACACATATTGCTGATTTTAAGGCTGATTTACATGCCTCATTTGAGATGTCTGATTTGGGGCATTTGCATCACTATTTGGGCATTCAGTTTATGCACGTTGATGGTGGAATTGCATTGTGTCAAACGAAATATATTGACACATTATTGCAACATTTTGGCCTTGAAGACTGTAAGCCTATTGCCACTCCTATGGAGACAAGTTTACGATTGAGTCTTCATGATGCTGGAGATGCATTTGATGCTGTTCTCTATCAGCAGGCTGTTGGATGCTTGATTTACTTATGCATTACTCGACCAGATATTCAGTTTGCTATCTCACAGATGAGCAGGTTTATGCATTGCCCAGGAGTCACGCATTGGAAAGCGGTGTCGGGAAGAAGGAGGTCGTGGCGGGAAGCCGGTGCCTAGGGTTGGATCAGGCCCCGCTCTGGTGCGCCGTTCCCGCTGTCCTGCGAGCGGCGTCTGCGCGCTGGGCGCGTCGCCTGTGCTCTCTCTGGAGCGTGCGCGATCCTCGTACGCGTGGGACCCTTGCCCCTCGGAAGTGTCGAGACGTGCGTGCGTACACGACCGTAGGCGTCGAGAGAGAGACAAATCAGATACGAAATCACTAGGTTGGTGTGTATACAAACTCGATGATACAATAAAATCTGAATGATACAGTGGTGCCCGCAACAGTGTGGGTCTCCGATACAAAAAATCCGCTACAGTGCGGAAACAGGTAAGTAAAAATAAATGCCGCCAAGGTGTCGAGTTGGCTGGATATAATGTAGGCTTCCCGCTACAGTGCAGGAAGTCACCCTCGATCTCTATCTTCTGGTCTTTGCGATTTAATCTTTTCTTCACTTTTCTTCGGTCCAAGCTTTTCTTCAAATCCTCACTTTGCAGCTCTTTACTTCAAAATCCACAATAATCTCTGATCACGCAGTAACCTGGAGGAGACGATCCACAAGGAGATCCACAGGGTGGGGCTAAACATGTTAGCACACTTTAATAAAAATAATCTTATGAAAAACTACTAGTATTGCGAATCTTAATAGAAAACATCTTATGAGCTCATGACCCCTACTCTAGCTTTTATGTAGTGATAATAATTTCAACTCAATAGCTCATGTATTATGATCTAAATGAATTCTTTTTGCTCAAGAGTAGTATGAACTTGATGTTTCTTGTTCAAAGGTTTTAATTTTCTTTCGATTCAAAACCCACATTTATTGTTTTGTCTTTACTTATAGATCTAATTTATTCTTTTCCCATAGCATGAGGCATTGGAAAAACAGAAGGTTAATTGTAAGAGCTCGTGTGATTACAACATATTATTTCTTTCATTCAATGAGATGTGCCAATTTCTAGCTCTCTCTACCTTCTTTTGATGGAAAAAAATGAATTTTGGACTTTGTGACTGTGATAACGTAATGTTCTCTCACTGACTTATACATCAAGGAAGTGCGCAATTGACAGATTTTGAAAGGATCCCTTCACCCATCCACTGTTTCTACTTAGACCGACATAAATGTTTCAAAACACTCTATAACGTGGTTTTAGACGGTTCGACCCTCTCTGTGTCTCGCAGCCATTCTCTTCTCTCTCTCTCTCTCGACTTTCTCTCTCTCTCTCTCTGTCTCTCGACTTTATTTCTCTCTCTCTTTTCTTCGGGATTCACGTGAACTACTCTCTCGCGCGTTAGGGACAGGTGTCGCATATCTCCCTCTCTCTAGATTCTGCAACCACCATAAATTTGTGCTGTCTAGCTACGCGGCGAATCCCATGTCTGCCTTGCCGTTGGGCATCGACGACAGCAGCCATCTTTTGCCTGATTCTCTCTCAGATACTAGTCAGCAAGCCTTCAGGATCTCTCTCTGCATACAGTGCTAAGCTGCCTCTCTCTCTCTCTGATTCGAGTGCGCCGCCGTCGACTTGACTAGTTCTCTCTCTCGTATGTAAGCTGTTGTGCCACTTGTGCCTCCATCACAAGATCGTCCATCTCCAAAGGCTTCCTGATCGAAAGTCCTTCCGGGAACAATCTGACTGAGAAAGAAGCTTTTGGTTGTGGCATATTTAATTGTTTTGTATCATCAGGGACTCAAAAGCTCGTGGTATCCGGAACTTAATTGATAGCGTCTACACTCATTTCTTCTTTTGTGCGGGCAATCACCATCTCTGCATGCATGTGCCACCGCCATAGCCATGGCTTCTCTAGGAATAGGCGCCATCATGCCTAGACTTCCTTTGAGTGATGTTAGCTGATTAACTCATTCAATTGTCACTACTAGAGACTCCTGCACTTTCTCGTCACATCTCTGTCATTACCATACTCCCTATTGAAGTTTTTCAAACATCTCCATTAACTTGAATACAATACCAGCAACCAGTTCTTACTATCATGCTGCTTCATTTATCATTGACTATGGATTTGACGTCGAACTCTTCTACATGTATCGTAGACAAATAGCAAGCACAAACAACATACACCATTCGATCCTTTCGTCTTCAGTACTCTCTCTCTCTAATCATCAATTATGCATCTCTAATCATCAATTAGCGTTGAAGGCACAGAAACTCAGATCTCTTTTTCTCTAAATTTGAAAACTATCAATAGCCAATAAACAAGAAGAATTTTCCTTTAAGAAAAATGGAGTTGGAGGTAGGAAGAGCGATGGTATTCTCTCTCTTCTGCGTTGAAGCATAGTGCCGAAAGGCTCTCTCTCTCTTTCTCTCTCTCTCACTTACTCAGACTTGACCCGCGATGCGCAGTTCTCCATTGCTATATCGGATCCCCCCATCTCTCTCTCTCCCGAATGTCTCTGCGTGCCGCCTCTATCTTATAAGCCTCCTACCTCTTTCTCTTTTCCATCGACAGACAGCGCTAAACCTCTGTGTATCTCTCTCTCTCAACTGAAGTCATACACAAACCCGAGACAACCTATGAGAAAAAAATTCTATTATCAATCATCCACCTTCGATTTCAGAATCTCTGCAGACACAATCAAGCGGCACAAGATATGGCGTTCCCACAGAATTTAATTTTATGCAGTTATGTGTTTGTAATTATCTTCATAGTTTTATTTCATACTCCTATCTCTCCGCCTCCAATCCCGTTCTTCTTTATCGAAAGATAATGGCTTGAGGTGCTTTAAAAAATTTTAAATCAAGCAACGCAATAGAGAGGATGCATTCACCTCATGATAACCACAAAACTACTATATGACGAACCGAAAGACTACCTCTATCTCCAAGCAT
The DNA here is from genome assembly GCA_020310875.1 of Ceratopteris richardii. NCBI lineage: Eukaryota > Viridiplantae > Streptophyta > Polypodiopsida > Polypodiales > Pteridaceae > Ceratopteris > Ceratopteris richardii. Next base: position 24,451,001 of record CM035417.1, on the reverse strand, counting down.
CACGGAAATATGCACAAAAAATAATGAAGGAATGAACAAATAAGGACAAAGAGCATACCTGGAGGAGACGATCCACAAGGAGATCCACAGGGTGGGGAAGAAACAAATGAGTATGGAATTATTTATAGGCCTCTCCCTAGGACTTCCTTCTAGAACGTTCTAACCTCCTCAATGAACTTTCTATTTTTGGCAGTCTTTTAATTTTTCCCTAGACTATGGTTTTGGTTTCACACTGGATATTTACAATTTAATTGGTTTTTAGGGTTTGGCCTATAGAAACCGCCATTTCCAAGGGTCCAACCTAAAGTTTTTGATCGGGAAAAGTAAGGGTTTGCTCACAATTATCTCAAACTCGCCAATTCATGGGTTTATTTACAGTTTCGACTTAAATTCCAAGGGTTTCCAAGGGTTCAAGCTCAGATTTTCATGGGTAAAACTCGTGTTTCCAATCAGTTTCAAGGGTCAAAACTAGGGTTTTCGTGTTTCTAATGTCTGTTGTTTATATACACGGGTCTAACATACATCTCAAACTTATTCTTGCATCACACAATCAATCAATTCGGCCTAAATATGTACAAAATATACCACTCTCTTGATCAAAACATCACTCAGAAACTCAAAAACAATGAACTTTTGAAAAAAAACAATGCACACTCCCTGCGGGATTTCATCCCGACATTCGCCCCGGCTAAACCTGCACATCGTCCCGATGGGCCAACCTGCAAGATCCAACAGAAGAGTATCAGGGTTCTTTTAAAATCTCTTTACACTTTTTATCTTTTTCTTTTCAAAACTCAAATTATGATCTCATGGAGTCATGCAATTTTTATAAAGATTGGTATGAATTTTAGAAAATTAGGTAGATTCAAGCTTCACAAACATCATATTATGTTTCTACGTCTGCAATCTAACAAGTAATCACATGAATGAATCGTCGGCTTTCTAGATCTTTTGTTTGTTCAACTGGTTCAGATCCAACTGCTCATTCTAAGTACTAGCATATACATATGTATCTACTAACCCAGTTTGTAGAATATACCTCGATTCCTACTATTTATCTCCTACTTGTCCAACTCTCCATTAGATCTCTTTCTTTTCGTTTCTCTTTTTCATTTTTCTTTTCCTTTTTCTTTTCCTCTTCATCTCAGCTCAGCATTTCCTTTTGTCTTTTATTTTTCACAAATCGGCCTATGTCGAAATCGGGTGCGACTCATGGACTTGTCCGCCCGGCCAAGTTTATTCCACATGTCTGCCGACCCGGCATAGCGCACGACATACACAACGTTAGCCCTGCATGAAATCGGCGTCAGCTCGTGGCTCTGACCACCCGATCAGAGTGACTCCACCTGCCTACCGACCCATACAGGCGCATGACAACAAATAGGTTAGGCCTACGACGAAACTAGCTACGGCTCGTGGTCTTGATCACCCGACCAAGGTGGTTCCACCCGCCTACTAGCCCATCATAGCGCACCAACGACATACACGCACATATACAGCTGGCATGAGTATGAATGTTTCTTTATAAATCATGGATCTTTTCTTTATAAATCATGATCCATATGGAGGTAAGGTCTCGCAAGAAATAAATACTAGGATCCAAAGTTTTCCACTCACTAAGTGTTCAAATCAATCAGCATATACATGCACTCGGTCTAAGCATGCCATCACATCCCCAAGCTTTCACTCCCAAAAGTCTCTAGTCCACTAACTGATTCTATTCATATAATTCCTAGTCGCTCATGCTTCGTGCAAACCCATAATAGATATTTGGTATCTTCATTCTACATGATTTTCATAAATCCATACATATCTTTATCGCACACATAAATGCAGTGCATATGCTCTATCAGAAAGAAAACAAATCTCAAATCAGAAATGTTTCACCTGGTCATTTTTCTTCATTTTGATCCAGCTTTTCTTTATCTTCATGGTCTATCAATCTTCATCAGCATCAACCTCAGTGTCATCAGTTCCCTCCAGTGTCATCAGTATCCTCCAGTGTCATTAGTATCCTCCAGAAGTTCTTGCTCAATCTCATAATCCACTTCATTTCTTTTCTTGAATAATTTTATCCTCTTTCCTGCAATCAAAGATCTCAAAGGAGTACTGTCTAACTCACGAAGTGCATACGTACCATTCTCAAACACAGACGTAACCACATACGGCCCAAACCATCGTTTGGTCGATTTCTTCCTAGCATCGTATTGAGTATCGAATGTACTATCGTACACCAACACTCAATCATCTATCTCAATCCTACGTGGTCTCAGTCGATGGGTTTTGTCAAAATAGATCTTGTTCTTTAACCTTGACTCCTTTAACTTTTGGACTGCTTCTTTCAACTTTTCATTTCCTTGTTCTAACTGCTTTATTCTCAATGATAATAACTCTTCTCTCGTCATACCATCATTCCATGGGAGCGTCAACCATGTCACTATCTGAGTCTGGATGGGGAAGACTGGTTTCTGACAATACATCAATTCAGCAGGCATGAAACCTGTGGACCGAGTGTAAGTCATCCTATCAGCCCATAGCGCGAATGGAAGAACCCTAGGCCACTGCTTGATGTCATCGCTGCAAGCCTTAGAGATCGCCTTCACGATGGAAGGGTGACCTCTCTCGATTTTCCCATTTTCCTCCGGATTATAGGCAGTGGTGAGAGACAATCGAATTCCATGACGATCAAAGAACTCTTTTGCCTCTCTCGCATCCAACTCTCCCCTGTCCGCAACCACTTTCTCCACATATCCGAATCTTGAGATCACTTCTTCTAAAAGGAATTTGCATACATTATAAGTAGTCTTCGTACGAAGAGCTCGACCTTCCACATGGTTGGTCAAGTCCTCTCTGGCAAGTACAATGTATCTCATCTTATCTATCCCTTTGGGCATGGTTACAAGGTCGACCACCCACTTGTAATGGATACAAGGAGGGTAAGTCGGATGTAACGGGTCTCTGTGCCTAACTGATGAATGCACCTGGCATGTAGCACAAGTGCCTACAAAATCTCTCACACTGACATAAATCCCTGGCCACCAGTAGGCTTCCCTAATCTTCTCATATGTAGCATAAAATCCTTTGTGACCTGCCCATAAGGTCTCATGCATCTCTCTCATAACTTTGCTCTGAAGACTCCTCGAACTTAGTATTCTCTGTGGACTCTTCACCTTGCCTTTAGCGTGTCGCCAAATAAGCCCGTCTTTCAAGAAAAAGTTGTAAGACTTTTTCCTGATGGATCTATACTTATTTGTGGACCAACCAGGGGAAGGTTTCAGAGTACTCAGATATCTCCCTATATCTCTCCACTCACCATCATACTCATTCTCTCGGAACTGCTCATATACATACACCAATGGATCGTATCTCATCATATGTATATCCCTTTCTACCTCATCATCATCATCAGACTCATCATCGAATTTTGCCCTTGAAAGCATATCAGCCACTGTATTCGACTTCCCAACTATGTGTACAAATGCAGGATTTATAAACTTTATATAAGAGATCCATCTAAGCATAGCAATATCCGGAGATGAACAATTTGCAATCATGCCAATCAGTGGAAGACAGTCAGTTTCAACTATCACATTCGCCCCAATGAAATACTCTTTATCGCTCTTTAAAGCAGTCACTAATCCCCATAACTCTCTCTTAATCTGTGGATATTTTCTTTGGGTATCATGTAGGATCTTAGCACCAAAGCGCACTGCATATCTCTGCCCCTCATCATCATCTTGCCCTATGACCCAGCCTATGCCAATAGGACTGGTATCAACGGTCAAAATGATAGGTCTCTGACCTGAATAGTCAACACGCTTCAAAATCGGAGCTTCAATTAGCAGTTGCTTTAGTTTACGCATAGCTCTCGACTGTTTCTCTGTCCATACAAACTTCTTTCTCTTTCTCAGGAGATCATATAAGGGGTTCGCAACGTGAGAAAAGTGAGGAATCCATATCACATAGAATACACAGGCTCCTAGAAACCTTCTCACCTCACTGACATTACGACACACTTCAGAGATCTTGCTAATGGCCTCAACTTTCTGCGGGTATGGCTTGCGGCCATAATGTCCACACAGATGTCCTACAATGAGGACCTCATCAACGCCAAAAACCGATTTCTCTAAAGAAAGTGTTAGCCCCACATCTTCAAACCTCTCAAAGATCTTCTCACAATCAGCAATATGATCTCTCACAAACTTTCTACATCCTGAAGCATCTAAACTCACATCTTTCACTCTTTCATCACATCCCTTTATCGGAACATCATCAATGAATGGCATAGTCACAGATGGTATAAAGTCTCGTAAAACCAGATTCATGGCATTCATCATGTGAGCCACAGAATTTGTCGCTCCCTGCGGTAAAGTACACATGCGTACAAGGCCCAGTGGAGTCCTCATGGTCGTAATGTCTCTACTCTCCATAGCCAACTGAAACTGGTCATAACCTGAATACAGATCACCCATAGAGTAGATGGAATGCCCAGCAAACGCTTCAGCAAACTCATCCACTATGGGTCCTGTCCCTATGTTTCTAATTGTGACTTTATTCACAGGTTGCATATCCTGAATGAAACGAAGCTTCCCATTTTTCTTAGGCACAGTAAACCACCTATTCGAATATGGAGCCGAAGAGGGTTCCAATATCCGCATGGAAATCTTTTCCTTCAGCAGCCTCATCAGCTCAGGTAAGTGAGCTTTTGGGACTGGTATAGGCCGGATATTCCATGGTATATGTGGCACTGTAAATATAATCATAGGAGATACTTGTTTCGGGTCTGCGCACCCTATCTCATGTGGGAAAAGTGCAAACGCTTTTTCGTGTTTCTTGATGGCTTCAATAAATTTCTTTTTCTCTTCTTCTCTAAGGAATGGTTTCTCTCCAAACTTGATCTCTTTAATAGTCTCATCAGTGAAATGATGCCCTATGAGCTCTCGTCGTCTCAGCATAGGGTCATCTCACACTCGTAGATACTTTTCATGACTATCTTCTGGCAATGGCTGAGCTATAGGCTTTACTTTCTTATCCACAGTCTTATACTTCGTATTTACATTTACTTCATGCTCTCTCATAAACTCCTTAATCATCCCATACTCTTGGATAGAGCTGAGCATAATGATTTCTGATTTCTCATTTCTCTCAAATGCCTTCTCAAGCTCTTCCAGAGTAGTCGAACTTCTCTCCAACTCGATCACATCTTCAATCTTCTCATCAGGTAACATCATTCCTAGATCTTTATAGTATCTCTCATGAACTTTTCTGAATTTATTTGAAACATTTTCTTTCTGTAAACATAGCAACTTGAATGCAGATGAGTAAATAGAAAAACTTTCAAAACTATGTACAAAGTCATGCGAGACATCAAACCAACTCCCACTGTTGTCTCGCTCAACAGTGGATCCTAACAAAAATTTTGATCAGCAGAAGCTCCATACTCTCCAACAGGTATACACTCATCATGGTCATGTGAATTAATAGGTTTCTTCCTTATATTCTTTCTATTCCTGGAGTGATTTGGACACACAATCATCACTTGCAAAGAATGAAGACCAGATCTAGAATGGATTCGTGCATAGGCAGATCCATCATCCATGGCCTTAGTCTCCATTCTTACCTCAGCTATAAAGGGCTGCCCAAGGATAGCCTCATATGAACAATGGTCCTGGACAAAGAAGTGAAATTCCTCAGAAATCCCTCCTACGGTCACAGGCACAAAGGCGCATGCCCCAAGCAGTGCTCCTGAACCATTATCCGCTGTCCTCATCCTCCAACCATGATCTTTATCAATCGGCCACCTAAACTTATCATAGAGCTTCTTAGAAATCACATTTATCTCTGACCCTGAGTCAATCAAGGCTAGAGCAAAACACGACTCCTTGTTGCTCCCTAGCTTCACCTTCATCTCAGGTGTTCCTCTCGCCCAAAAGGTCCTGCTAAACTCACTTTCTGTCTTCCTCATTTCATCATCAGGTATGATAGGACCTAGAGAATTTTTATGACACCTGGCAACCTCATCATCATCATCATCAGATGTATCACTCAATGTAACTGCTTCATTTGTCACTTGAATATCTTCAGGTGCTTCTTCCATCTCTACATCTTCAGGTAGTGGAAACCTCTTTCTCTTAACCAGCCTTATAAAACTGTCCTTGAACTCAGGCTTTGCTATGGAGAAGACCTGCTCCAAGGACATGGTTACTTGGCTCTTCAGTAAAATGTCATTTAATATCTCTCTTGCATCATTTTTCCTTTCCAACTCAGAAATTAATACAGCCTTTGGAGTTCTCTTCTTTTTCTTCTTCTTTTCTTTGTCAGCCTCTTGAATACTTTCTTGAATTTGATTGGCCTTTTGAACAGGTTCTGGTTCTTTCTCTTTCTCTTTAGTCAGTTCTTGAATCTTAGTTGGCCCAGCCGGCCTCTTTCCCTCTCTTATCTCTTTCTTCTTTGCCTCTTCCTTTGAAACAATAGGCTCTTTGAATTGTACTTTCCTTTCTGGCTCTTTAGCTTTTTCTTCGGCCTCTTGACTTTGCTTTCTAGTCACTCTTCTTTCAGGCTCAGTCTCTTCTTGACTCTCATCTCTCTTCCTCTTTTCTTCTACATTTGCTATGTGCGAATAGACCGAGGATTCATCAACAGGAGACTTCCAGGCAGTCTTCTGCATGATCGCATCCCTAGCCCTCACTAAAGCCTCAATGGAATAATTTCTTTGGGGTCGAGGTCTAGGCACTTTTTCATCTTCCTCCTCAACAGGTTCTAATCGTGCAGCTGATGTACTTGCATTATTGCCAGATAAATCTTCATAAAACTTCTTCATTCCCCCCTTTCCCCAATTCACAGGTAGAGGAAGGCAGGTCCTGAAGTCACATAACTTCTTATCGATATCTATCACCAGTTGATGCTCTTTTGCTAGCTTAAGCTCTTCACAGGCATATGAAAAATGCTCTTGTGCATCACACCATACGCATCTCTTAGCCCCTCCAAACCCACCAGTCGCTCGTCTCTCAAAAGGTCCAGTGTTTCTTTGAAATGTGGTTTGCACTGGTGGTGTAGGTATCTGTTGGGCAACAGGCTGCACTAGAGGTGCAGGCTGTGGTATCACATAGCCTTGCATATTTGGAATGGGCATAGTGCCTCTCTGTAATGTATCTACATAACTCGTACTCGCTTGAGGAGGAGTGGGGTTCTGATATCCCATAGAATTAACTTTATTGTGAATACTCGCCATTTCTTTTGACATAGACGCTTGCATCGTAATAAGATTCTCTATCTGTCGACTGAGAATCTCAACCTGTAGCTCTATTGGCGATCGCGAAGTGGATGCAACATTAGCAAAGGCTGACGTTGCAGGCACATTCGGAATTGCCGGTAGTGGAGCTTCCCTAGGCGGTTGTGGTGTTACCACTGCAGGTCTATCGTATAACACCGCCTGGCGTTGCCTCATTTGGGCAACCGCTTCTACCTCTCTCCTCACTACACCCCAATCTTCAGTCAATCCAAATCTCTTCGCAGGCTCTTCAATCCTCCTTTCGACCTCAGTCCTGTCTTCAAGACTTAAGATCCTAAGGAAAGATATAACTAGGTCAGGTCTCAAGGCATCTAAATCGGGCTGTGGAAGCTGTTCATATCTTCTCAAGAACTCATTCAAAAGTTGAGTGAGGGATGCAGTGGGCTTCGGAGAGCTTATCCACCGCAAGAACCCTTCTCTACTGTGTTGGGAAAAATCTTCCAAATAAAACAACTTATGCAATTCTTTTCTGAATTCGGCCCAAGGCTTTGCTATATGTGTTGTAATAGGGGCTAAAATGGATCCTGATACTACCCGTGTGAAGTAATGTATAAACACATCCTCAGGTAGACCATAAATCCGTGCCTGTTCCTCAAAAACATCTAGGTACTCAGTTACGTTCAAGCCTGTAAACTTCCCTTTTTCTCTCAATACCGCTTGGACTACGCGGGCCCCTTGTTTCTCTATTACCATTTCCTTGAATATATCCTCCATCTCTCTTCTCTGCTCTGTCCTAGAATGTAGCACAAGGTCTAGCGTAAGTGGCTCAATTATTTCTCTAAGCTCTGAGTAGAGATCAGAGAAGAGGCTTGATGAGTCACGAGCCAGGAGGTAAAGGTCAGTCTAAGCTCTCTGATTTGCCAGGCCAAAGTCTAATCAAACTGTCCTCTCTTCGATTCCCAAGATTTCAATGTATTTTCCCCCTTTTTGTGATAAGTTTTCTAATGTTCTCTCTAAGCTATGAAATCAGTAAATCCCTAGTCTTAGCAGAAAAAAATTGCTCACACGTATGGACTAAACTAATGCAAAGCGTGGATGCTCAAACTCAAGCAGCAAGATAATCTTTCTGTTTCAGCAGTGTATGTGAAGCAATGCAAAATTTCAAATAACTTGAAATTCTAGTACCTGGAAATCTCTGTCCGATGCCGAGGTTCTTGTCTCTTTCCTCAAGGAGTAGGTGACGCGATCAGGATCACCGGGCAACCGCCTCGCTTCACGTCGGGTTCAGGTGTCGGGAAGAAGGAGGTCGTGGCGGGAAGCCGGCGCCTGGGGTTGGATCAGGCCCCGCTCTGGTGCGCCGTTCCCGCTGTCCTGCGAGCGGCGTCTGCGCGTTGGGCGCCTCGCCTGTGCTCTCTGGAGCGTGCGCGATCCTCGTACGCGTGGGACCCTTGCCCCTCGGAAGTGTTGAGACGTGCGTGTGTACACGACCGTAGGCGTCGAGAGAGAGACAAATCAGATACGAAATCACTAGGTCGGTGTGTATACAAACTCGATGATACAATAAAATCTGAATGATACAGTGGTGCCCGCAACAGTGCGGGTCTCCGATACAAAAAATCCGCTATAGTGCGGAAACAGGTAAGTAAAAATAAATGCCACCAAGGTGTCGAGTCGGCAAGATATAATGTAGGCTTCCCGCTACAGTGCAGGAAGTCACCCTCGATCTCTGTCTTCTGGTCTTTGCGATTTAATCTTTTCTTCACTTTTCTTCGGTCCAAGCTTTTCTTCAAATCCTCACTTTGCAGCTCTTTACTTCAAAATCCACAATAATCTCTGATCACGCAGTAACCTGGAGGAGACGATCCACAAGGAGATCCACAGGGTGGGGCTAAACATGTTAGCACACTTTAATAAAAATAATCTTATGAAAAACTACTAGTATTGCGAATCTTAATAGAAAACATCTTATGAGCTCATGACCCCTACTCTAGCTTTTATGTAGTGATAATAATTTCAACTCAATAGCTCATGTATTATGATCTAAATGAATTCTTTTTGCTCAAGAGTAGTATGAACTTGATGTTTCTTGTTCAAAGGTTTTAATTTTCTTTCGATTCAAAACCCACATTTATTGTTTTGTCTTTACTTATAGATCTAATTTATTCTTTTCCCATAGCATGAGGCATTGGAAAAACAGAAGGTTAATTGTAAGAATCAAAGTGACTAATCTTGACCTCCCCCTGTTTTTTTATTGGAAGTGCAGAAAAATAAAAATCTGCTATGGGAATCGATATAAAAATCTTTCATACAGTCGGAGGAAGTGAGGAACCTCGCTTCACGATCATCGTGGCTTAGGGTTGCGGGCCGCATTTAGTTCCCCACTCCCCCCTCGTTACGAGGGGGGCCTCTGCCTTCCCCGCTTCTCAGTGCCCGGGGGCTCCCTCTGTGGAGCTCGCCTGGTCTGTGCTCGTCGGGGCGCTTCTGTTGTACTTCATCATGTCGCTGCACGATGCCCTGAGGGATGGAATGGCTGGTTCGTCCTTTCTATCGATGGAGGCGGATGTACTACAGGCAGCGTTTAACCCTGTTTACGAATGTGGTGAAAACCTAAATGGTCATGGATCGGTGAGGGCTTCCTGCTTTCAATCGAGGGACTGTGTCCAGGTATCTTCTAAACCTCTGTATGCTCAGCAAAGCGCCAATACTGTGTCGTATGCTGGTGCTCTTCAGAATCCGCAACAAAACCAATTCTCAATGTTCAACAGGCATGGATTCGCAGGTATGTCTCCTCCTCAGTCGTCTGTTAGAGACAGTAAAGGTAAAGGCAAAATAGATGTGGGTATGGAGGAGGTAGGTGCTATTACTGATAGTCGTCCTGAACATTTCATAAACCTCGATCCCGAAGTGGAAGACAGGGAAGACTCCACTCTGGTCATTGATAGTACGTCATTGGAAAAATGGAATAACCATTTGACTGAGAAAGTTGTTATAGGATTATGTCATGGATTAAGACCAGCTCAGGACATATTAAAGACTTGGATGAAGGTTAACTGGGAGAGTAGGGGATTATTTGCTAAACATATCCAATATCTGCCTAATAACTACTTCCTTTTCTTTTTTGAGGATGGAAATAATGCCATGCAAGTGATTGCAGAAGGTCACTGGTTAATCAGGAATACTCCTATTTCTTTTTTTAAGTGGTACCCTGGGTTCAACCCTAGGGGCCCAAAGCCAACTAAGGTGCCTGTGTGGGTTGAATTTACTGATTTACCTGTTGAATATTTTCCTTGGATTGATAAGCTTGGTGGACTTCTGGGTAAAGTTCTGGGACAGAAACCTAGAAATGGCTTTAATTCCAAATGGGATCCTCTGATGCTTGTAGAAGTCGATATTTCCAAAAATATTAAACAGACGCTTGTTCTTAAAAATTCTGAAGGATATAAACTTCATGAACAAAAAGTTATTTATAAGAATTTACCTAATGCTTGTTTTCATTGCTATAAACAGGGGCATTTGATTAAGGACTGTCCTTCTATGGTGCTCAATCAAGGTAAGGAGAGAAGAGAGGATAAATCGGAGAAACAGGTTCTTGATGGTAAGAAAGAGGAGAACTCCAAGGAAGAAGGATTCTTCAGAAAACAGACAGGTAAAATCAGAAGGAAGAATTTTCAGGTTGGTCTTAAGCCTGAAACTCTAGTTAAGGTGATTAGCAATCCCTTTCAAGTTCTTGATATGTCTAACACTGACGGGTCTGTGATCTTGGAAGATATAGATATAAAAAATAATAATGTTCATTTGAATAAGCATTCGAGTGAAACCCATCCAGAATGCGAGGAAGGTTGGACTGTAGTGGGTAAAAAAAATAGTGTTAAGTCCCAACCCCTCAACTTGCACTCCTCCCCTGTGCAGAACCAACTTGAAGAAGAATATGAGTTTCCTTCACAAAAAGCTAGGGATCCGTTTGTTGAACAACTGAATAAAAGTGATGAAGAAGGCTTGTTAAAGGATGGTGTTATGGTCGATAATGAGGATAATATGATAATTGATAAGGAATCAAGTCCTTCAGTCAAAGATAAATCAAAGACCAAAAGAAAAGATGTGATTAGGTCATCCATCTCAGCTGTGAAACCGATCAAGAATCCTAAAAAATAACTGTTTCTTATGGAGTGCCTCAATATTATTTCTTTAAACACTAAAGGGTTGACTGATCCTGTTAGAGGCAAGATCATTAGCAACTGGTTAAAAGATTCCTCTTTGTCTCCTGATTTCATCTGTCTGCAGGAACTCAAGATTGGTGGAGATCAACTTATTGCCAATCTGAAGGTTGTTTCCAGTAATTCCATCTGGTTTTCCACTAATCATAATGGAAAAGGTGGAGCAGCTATTGGTATTAAGGCTAATCTCAGTCATTTTGTGGAAAAGACCTTGTTCAGTGATACCAATCAGTGGATTGGCCTCAAGTGTAAAGAGCCATTCAATTTCACTTTAGTTTCTGTCTATGCTGCTAACAATCCTTCTGACAGGTCTAAATGCTGGGAGGAGATTGGTAAGCTTGATGGTGATCTTATTCTCACTGGTGATTTTAACATGGTCACGAATACTGCTGATAGAATTGGCAATTGTAACAATGTGATTGCTGGTAGTGAAAAAAATAAATGGTTTGGTCTTGTGAATTTACATAATCTGGTTGATATTTCGACTAGTACTGGTCATACCTGGAATAATAGGTGTACTTATAATAGACTCTCAGCCAGGTTAGATAGAATCTATATGAACTCTTCCAGATTTCAGGATTTGTGGAACTGTAGTTGCTTCAGTGACCCCTCCCTTCAGGTTTCTGACCATTTCCCTTTGATTGTTAAACTGGCTAACAATAATCCGACGTACAGGGCTGGATGGCCTCATGTAGATACGTCTCTTTTCAGATTGCCTTTTGTTAAGCTGGAAATCAGCAATATTTTTAAAAATCATTTTGTTCGGGGTTGTTCTCCTTTCAAGGCCTGGGAGTCTGCTATTAAAGATGTTCAATCTGCTCTTGCTTTCTTCAAGAAAAAAGCCAGGGAGATCAGATACAACAGAAGAATGATGCATCTTAAGGAGATAGACAGAGTTGAAAACTCTAATTTAAGTAGTAATGTTAAGAATCAGAAGATCCTGGAACTTCAGGAAAAGGTGAGGTATGAAGATTACCTTCTGGCTAGTGGTGCCCTTGCCACATCCAGAGAATTCTGGGCTGGGAAAGTTGATAAACCTAATAAGCATATGTATGAGATTATGAGGAAAAAAAAAGCTAAAGATTTCATTCCTTTCTTAAGGAAAAGCAATGGTGAGGTTGCCACTAATATCAAGGAGAATTTACAGGAGGCTGTGTCCTTCTTTACCAATGTTTTCTCTTTGCCTCCCAAGAGAGGGGACAACATCTGGAGTGCAAGAGCTGCCATTGCCCTTTGTAGGAAGAAAATGATTCCTCAGGGCTTGGTCTCCCTCCTTGATCTCCCCCTCTCTGCTGGTGAGGTTAGAGAAACCATTAGTAAATTGAAGCCCTGTAAATCCCCGGGACATGATGGTATTCCTAATGAGTTTTTTCAGGAGTTCAAAGAAATTTTGGTTCCCATTATTCTCTGGATCTGGCAAGAAGCCATTAGTAGAGGGTCTCTTTCTACTTTCATTAATACTGGAGTTATTAAACTTATCCATAAAAGAGGATCTAAGGATGATCTTAATAATTGGAGACCTATCTCTTGTCTGACTTCTCTGTACAAAATATATGCTTCCTCTCTTGCTAGAAGGTTGAGTCCTTTGATGGATTCCATTATTCTTCCTAAGCAAAAAGGTTTTATTAAAGGAAGATTTATTCTTGATGCTATTATCTCTATATGGGAAGGGATGGACTTTGCTAAGGACAATAACATTGACACTTTCTTTTTTAAGATTGATTTTGACAAGGCCTATGATAGGATTGAGTGGGATTTTATTCTCCAATCTCTTCATGACATTGGTGCTGGGAAAAACTTTATTAAATTCACTAGTGTTTTGTTTGGCAATGCTCATTCTAAAGTTGCCATGAATGGTCACCTGTCTTCCCCTTTTAAACTTTGCAGGTCTGTGAGACAAGGATGCCCGTTAGCCCCCTTACTCTTTGCTATTACTAGTGATGCTCTGGGCTGGCTTGTTAAAGATTGTATTAATAAAGGTCTTTTAAAAGGTATAGAAATTCCTCAAGCTACTGACATGCTCTGTTTGCAGATGTTTGCTGATGACACAAACCTCGTGATGAAGGCTGATCCTACTTCTGCTAACACTTTTTTAAAATGTCTTAAGACGTTCTGTCTGGCTAGTGGGTCTGTTGTTAACCATCACAAAACCGGTTTTTTTTCCTCAAATGACTTGATCCCGGACTGTGTGGTTGCTGCAGGGTGTGACATCATTAAAAAGGGTTCTGTTTTCAGGTTATTGGGCATCCCTATGGGATTTGATATTTCCTTTCAACAGAGATGGGACTGGGTCTTGGACAAATTTAGACTAAAGATTTTTAAATGGATGGATATGCAGTCCAATATTTCCCAAAGAGTGTTTGTTTTGAAGCATTATATTCTTCCTGGTCTTACTTACTTCCTTGCATGTTGGCAGCCTACCAAGAAGCAGCTGGCTCAAGTCATTGCCCTTTCCAGGAGATTCTTATGGGGTAGTTCCAAAATTCCAAAAGTTGCTTGGAAGACTTGCTGTATGAAGAAGTCTCATGGAGGCCTTGGCCTGTTATGTCCCTCAAGGATGGCTACCCAAATGGCAGCAAAATGGATTCTAAGGGCTATTTCTTCTTCTGATTTTTGGGCTTGCTTGATTAAAAGAAATATCAATTCTTTTTGCTTGAGAAGTAATAAGCAATGGTGTAATTTTTCTCTTTGGGACATTGTGTCATCCCCTGCCATTTTCATCCCCAAAGGGAGCCAGCTGGTTTGTAACTTCTGGAAGGCTTGGATGTCTATCAAGGAAATGTACAAGCTTCCCATATGGTGTGCTAAGAATCAATCTTTTTTATTACAGGATTCTTTATGGATTGGTTGGTTCTCCTGTTATAGGGAGGCCTCCCTGCCTATAAGATGGCATAAATGTAAAAAATATGGTTTTACTAAATGGGAGGATTTGTTGAGAAATGGGCAGGTGATTGAGGATAGTCACATTTTGAATTCTAATGACCTGTCTATGTCCTGCAAACAGATAATCAAGGAGAAGAAATTGCAGCTGCTGAGATTGAGGGCAGAAAATCTTTGGGACAAAAATATTGCCTTGTCTGTGGTGGCTCAGGATATGTATTCCTGCTTCAAGTCTTCCTACATCAGCATCTCTAACATCTGTGGTCGTCTGAACAAAAAATGGGATCTGTCTTGGAATAATCATCAATGGAGTTACAGATTTCAAAGCCTCTGGGCTTATCCTATGGCTAACAAACATTCCTGTCTTATGTGGCTGATTCTGCACAAAGGAGTCTGGACTGGGAGCAGAGCTAGAAAGTATAATATTGATGCAGGATTGTGTAAATCTTGTGGCAAGGTTGAAGATTTGGAACACCTTTTTTTTAAATGTAAAGCAAGTATAGCTTTTTGGAAAATCATACAATTCTATTGCCAGACTGCTGGGATCTATACTCTGGGAGTCAAGGAGCTGCTTATTGGGGAAACTTACAGGATGGACATTGCCTTGTGGCAGATTGTGAGGGCCCATATCCTGTGGTACGTGTGGAAAAGCAGAAACAGCAAGATTTACGACAAAAATGGAAAAAATCTTCTCTTTTCCTGTCTTATTGGAATCAGAAGAATTGCCTTCAGGTGTAGCAACATTCCCCTCAACGAGAAATTAATAGATAAGAACCCCCTGTATGTAGTTAAAAATTTTCCTTTTAGTACTTGGAAGAACAAATTGCTTCAGATGTACTCTAGGGACAGAAACAATATGATCAGTTTCTTTAACTGGTACATAAGAAATTATGTTAAGTAAGTGCTAGCTTGCTTGGGCTATCCTGGCCCTGATCCTTGGTGCAGTAGTTCCTCCTCCCAAATATTTTGTGGGAGTGCTCTTGTAATTTTCTTTCCTGCATCAATATTATACTTTCCGTTTGTGTTCAAAAAAAAAAAAAAAAAGAAGGTTAATTGTAAGAGCTCGTGTGATTACAACATATTATTTCTTTCATTCAATGAGATGTGCCAATTTCTAGCTCTCTGTACCTTCTTTTGATGGAAAAAAATGAATTTTGGACTTTGTGACTGTGATAACGTAATGTTCTCTCACTGACTTATACATCAAGGAAGTGCGCAATTGACAGATTTTGAAAGGATCCCTTCACCCATCCACTGTTTCTACTTAGACCGACATAAATGTTTCAAAACACTCTATAACGTGGTTTTAGACGGTTCGACCCTCTCTGTGTCTCGCAGCCATTCTCTTCTCTCTCTCTCTCTCTCGACTTTCTCTCTCTCTCTCTCTCTCTCGACTTTCTCTCTCTCTCTCTCTCTCTCTGTCTCTCGACTTTATTTCTCTCTCTCTTTTCTTCGGGATTCACGTGAACTACTCTCTCGCGCGTCAGGGACAGGTGTCGCATATCTCCCTCTCTCTAGATTCTGCAACCGCCATAAATTTGTGCTGTCTAGCTACGCGGCGAATCCCATGTCTGCCTTGCCGTTGGGCATCGACGACAGCAGCCATCTTTTGCCTGATTCTCTCTCAGATACTAGTCAGCAAGCCTTCAGGATCTCTCTCTGCATACAGTGCTAAGCTGCCTCTCTCTCTCTCTCTCTGATTCGAGTGCGCCGCCGTCGACTTGACTAGTTCTCTCTCTTGTATGTAAGCTGTTGTGCCACTTGTGCCTCCATCACAAGATCGTCCATCTCCAAAGGCTTCCTGATCGAAAGTCCTTCCGGGAACAATCTGACTGAGAAAGAAGCTTTTGGTTGTGGCATATTTAATTGTTTTGTATCATCAGGGACTCAAAAGCTCGTGGTATCCGGAACTTAATTGATAGCGTCTACACTCATTTCTTCTTTTGTGCGGGCAATCACCATCTCTGCATGCATGTGCCACCGCCATAGCCATGGCTTCTCTAGGAATAGGCGCCATCATGCCTAGACTTCCTTTGAGTGATGTTAGCTGATTAACTCATTCAATTGTCACTACTAGAGACTCCTGCACTTTCTCGTCACATCTCTGTCATTACCATACTCCCTATTGAAGTTTTTCAAACATCTCCATTAACTTGAATACAATACCAGCAACCAGTTCTTACTATCATGCTGCTTCATTTATCATTGACTATGGATTTGACGTCGAACTCTTCTACATGTATCGTAGACAAATAGCAAGCACAAACAACATACACCATTCGATCCTTTCGTCTTCAGTACTCTCTCTCTCTAATCATCAATTATGCATCTCTAATCATCAATTAGCGTTGAAGGCACAGAAACTCAGATCTCTTTTTCTCTAAATTTGAAAACTATCAATAGCCAATAAACAAGAAGAATTTTCCTTTAAGAAAAATGGAGTTGGAGGTAGGAAGAGCGATGGTATTCTCTCTCTTCTGCGTTGAAGCATAGTGCCGAAAGGCTCTCTCTCTCTTTCTCTCTCTCTCACTTACTCAGACTTGACCCGCGATGCGCAGTTCTCCATTGCTATATCGGATCCCCCCATCTCTCTCTCTCCCGAATGTCTCTGCGTGCCGCCTCTATCTTATAAGCCTCCTACCTCTTTCTCTTTTCCATCGACAGACAGCGCTAAACCTCTGTGTATCTCTCTCTCTCAACTGAAGTCATACACAAACCCGAGACAACCTATGAGAAAAAAATTCTATTATCAATCATCCACCTTCGATTTCAGAATCTCTGCAGACACAATCAAGCGGCACAAGATATGGCGTTCCCACAGAATTTAATTTTATGCAGTTATGTGTTTGTAATTATCTTCATAGTTTTATTTCATACTCCTATCTCTCCGCCTCCAATCCCGTTCTTCTTTATCGAAAGATAATGGCTTGAGGTGCTTTAAAAAATTTTAAATCAAGCAACGCAATAGAGAGGATGCATTCACCTCATGATAACCACAAAACTACTATATGACGAACCGAAAGACTACCTCTATCTCCAAGCATCACGGAAATATGCACAAAAAATAATGAAGGAATGAACAAATAAGGACAAAGAGCATACCTGGAGGAGACGATCCACAAGGAGATCCACAGGGTGGGGAAGAAACAAATGAGTATGGAATTATTTATAGGCCTCTCCCTAGGACTTCCTTCTAGAACGTTCTAACCTCCTCAATGAACTTTCTATTTTTGGCAGTCTTTTAATTTTTCCCTAGACTATGGTTTTGGTTTCACACTGGATATTTACAATTTAATTGGTTTTTAGGGTTTGGCCTATAGAAACCGCCATTTCCAAGGGTCCAACCTAAAGTTTTTGATCGGGAAAAGTAAGGGTTTGCTCACAATTATCTCAAACTCGCCAATTCATGGGTTTATTTACAGTTTCGACTTAAATTCCAAGGGTTTCCAAGGGTTCAAGCTCAGATTTTCATGGGTAAAACTCGTGTTTCCAATCAGTTTCAAGGGTCAAAACTAGGGTTTTCGTGTTTCTAATGTCTGTTGTTTATATACACGGGTCTAACATACATCTCAAACTTATTCTTGCATCACACAATCAATCAATTCGGCCTAAATATGTACAAAATATACCACTCTCTTGATCAAAACATCACTCAGAAACTCAAAAACAATGAACTTTTGAAAAAAAACAATGCACACTCCCTGCGGGATTTCATCCCGACAGCGGTTAAGCGCATCTTTCGCTACTTGAGTGGTACTCGGCTACTTGGGTTGTTTTATCCCAAGGGGGGATCACTACCGCCAGATTTGCATGCTTTTTCTGACTCAGATTGGGCTGGTTGCTATGACACTCGTGTGTCCACCAGTGGTTTTTGCTTCATGCTTGGTAGCTCATGTATATCTTGGTTGAGCAAGAAGCAGCCTACTGTGGCCACTTCCAGTTGTGAGGCTGAGTATAGGGCAGCTTTCACAGCGACTGTTGAGTGTGTGTGGCTCAGACGCCTTATGGCTGATTTGGGTGTTGGCCTGTCTTCTGCCACCACCATCTTCACTGACAGTCAGAGCGCATTGGCAATTGCGAGGAACCCTGTGTTCCATGCTCGCACTAAGCACATTGAGGTGCATTATCACTATGTCAGGGAGAGGTTCTCTGCTGGGGAGATCAGCTGGGCATATGTGCCCACGGAGGAGAACATTGCAGACCTTTTCACGAAGGCTCTGCCTAGGGAGAAGTTTGAAGCTTTCCGCAAAGCTTTGGGCTTACTTCCTTTTGTGGAGTGATTTCCACATAGCTTGGCACTTCCTTATACATGAGTGCCAGCTCCTTGTTCACCGCATCACTCCCAGGGGGGATTTGTTGATATATTTAGGTAGTGATGTGTGTGAACACTCTAGGACCGTCGGGGCACTTTTTTCCCTCTTTAGGAGGTTTTTTTCCCCCGGCTTGTATATACGCCTATTGCCCTAATGGGCTACTTATCTTTGTACATTCTCTAGTAATACATTCAGTATTGTGTGTTTGTGGTCCAAGCTTCTTCTTCTTCCTTGTGCTGTTCGCGTGCTTCCGCAGACGTCTATCTCCAACAACTTACACATATACACACATAAATGCATACACTTACACATGTACACACACATAAATGCATACACATAAATTCATGTGTATGTGTATGTGTGTATGCATGTGTATGTATGTGTGTATGTGTATGTATATGCATATATGTATATGTGTGTATATGTATATGCATGTGTATATGTATGTAGGTATGCGTATGTAGGTATGTGTATGTAGGTATGTATATTATGTGTATGTATGTGTGTGTGGGTGTATCTATGTTTGTATATGTGTAAGTGGGTGTGTATGTGTGTGTGTGTGGGTATGTGTATGTGTGTGTGTATGTATGTGTGTATATGAGTGTATGTGTGTATGTAAATGTGTATATGGGTGTGTATGTGTATATGTATGTCTATGCATATGTATATATGTGTGTATGTGTATGTGTGTATCTCTATGTGTGTGTATGTGTATGTGTGTGCCTCTATGTGTGTGCATGTATATGTGGGTGTATGTATCTATGTGTGTTTATCTATGTGTGTGTATGTATATGTGGTTGTATGTATCTATGTATGTGTTTTTCTGTATATGTGTGTCTCTCTATGTGTGTACATGTATATGTGAGTGTATGTATCTATGTGTGCATCTCTATGTGTGTGTATGTATATATCGGTGTATGTATCTATGTGTATGTTTTTATTTTTGTACATTTGTGTGCATGCATGTGTATGTGTGTGTATGTGTGCATCTCTATGTGTGTGTATATGCAAGTATCTATATGTGTATGTGTGTGTATGCATATGTATGCATATGTATGTATAGTGTGTGTCTGTATGTATACATGTGTAGACATATGTATGAGTGTGCATATGTGTATGTGTGTGTATGCATATGTATATGTAATAAGTGTATGTGTGTTCTTATATATGTATGTTTGTACATTTGTGTATGCATGTTTGTGTGTGTGTCTCTATGTGTGTGTATGTGTATGTGTATAACTTTGTGCATGTAATGTGGGTGTATCTATATGTGTATGTATGTATACGTGTGTATGTGAAAGTATCTATATGTGTATGTGTATGTGTATGTGTGATGCATATATGTGAGTATATGTATGTGTATGCGTGTGTATATGGGTGTATGTATATGTGTGTGTATGTGTATGTATGTATATGTGTGTGTATGTGTATGTATGTGTATGTAGGTGTGTATGAATATGTATATATGTATATGTGAGTGTGTATATGTGTTTGGATGTATGTATTAATATGCATGTGCATTATTTATGCATATGTAGGTATGTGTGTGTATGTGTATGTGTATGTGTGTGTCTCTATGTGTGTGTATGTATATGTGGGTGTATGTATCTATGTGTGTATACGTATAGGTGTGTGTATACACATGTATGTATAGTATGTGTAGGTGTGTGTATGTATACATGTGTGTATTTGTGTTTTTATAGGTGTATATGTGTGTACATTTGTGTGTATGCATGTGTATATGTGTGTATGTGTGTCTCTCTATGTGTGTGTATGTACATGTGTGTGTCTCTATGTGTGTGTATGTATATGTATATGTATATGTGTGTGCATATGTGCATCTGTTTGTATGTAGTTCTGTGTATGCATGTGTGTCTATGTACGTGCATGTGTGTGTACGTATGTGTGCATAAGCATATGTGTGTATGCATGTGTATGTATGCATGTGAGTGTATATGTGTGTGTCTATGTGCAAGTATCTATATGTGTATGTGTATGTGTGTATGCATATGTGTGTGTATGTGTATGTGTGTATATGTGTATATGTATGTGTGTGTATATGTGTGTATGTATGTGTTTGTATATATGTGTATGTATGTGTGTGTGTGTGTATCTATGTATATATGTATGTATATGTGTGTGTGTATGTGTGTATGAATGTGTGTGTATGTATATGTGTGTGTATTTAAGTGTATGCGGGTGTATATGTGTGTATGTTTGTGTATATGTGTGTATGTATGTGTGTGTATATGTGTCTATGTATGTGTGTTCATATGTGTATATGTGTGTATGTATAAGTGTGCATGTATGTGTGTATGTATGTGTATCTGTATATGTGTGTATATGTGTGTATATGTGTATATATGTATGTATATGTGTGTGTGTAAATGTGTGTGTGTATATGTGTTTATGTATGTGTGTGTGTATGTCTGTATGTATATGTGTGTGTATATATGTGTATTTATTATGTGTATATGTGTGGGTGTATGTACATGTGTGTATATGTGTGTGCATATATGTGTATGTATATTTATGTATATATGTGTGTGTATAGGTATGTATGTGTGTGTATGTTGTGTATGTTTTTGTATATGTGTGTATGTATGTGTGTGTGTATATGTGTGTATGTATATATGTGTATGTGTATATACATGTATGTATGTGTGTATGCATATGTGTGTATGTATGTGTATGCATGTGTGTGTATGCATGGGTGTGTATGCATATGTGTATGTGTATGTGTATATATGTGTATATACGTGTATGTGTGTGTATGCATATGTGTGCATGTGTGTGTATGCATGTGTGTGCATACATATGTGTGCATGTATGTGTGTGTACATGGAAACCACACCATTAAGAGTATACCTTGGTGACCATGGATCCCATATATGTTTCAATGTTATATCTAGCCCAGTACATCTAGTTATCAGTGGAATGCCCTGGTTAAAGAATCATAATCCAGACATGAATTGGGAAAATAATAAAATCACTCGTCGAGATATCCAAAAGAACCCAACATATGTCAGAGCCAAGGCTTTCATACATGCAAAATTTAGGGAACCGACATATATGATCTATGCCATACCAGCTCAAGAATCCAAGAAAGATGATCTAGTGCAGCTACCTAATAAGTACAAAGGCTCTGAAGATGTTTTCGAAAAGAAGAATGCATGTATCCTCCGAGAGCATAAACCTTATGATTGTCCCATAGATCTTCAAGAGGGAGCACAAGCACCCTTTGGACCAATCTATAGACTATCCCCAAAGGAACTTACAGAACTACGCAAGAACATTGATGAGAATCTAGCAAAGGGATTTATCAAACACTCAGTCTCCAGCAAGTTCGCCTATTTTATTTGCAAAGAAGAAGGATGGGATTCTCCGAATGTGTATAGACTAACATGGATTGAATAAAGTCACTATAAAGAATAGATACTCTCTACCACTCATATCAGAGCTCTTGGAACGCCTTGGAAAAGCAAGGCTCTTCACAAAGATTGACCTTTGAAAAGCTTACAACCGTGTCAGGATTAGAGAACAAGATGAATGGGGGACAACATTTCGAACAAGGTATGGGCACTTTGAATATGTAGTTATGCCATTTGGTCTCACGAATGCTCTAACTGACTTTCAACATATGGTGAATGATATCTTTCGAGAGTATTTAGATGACTTAGTAGTAATATATCTCGAGGATATTTTGATATTCTGTAAAAATCTAGAGGATTATGAATATCATATAAAGATAGTCCTAGAGAAACTAAGAGAAAAAGGTTTAAATGCAAAATTGGAGAAGTGCTCTTTCCATCAGGAAGACGTGAAGTTTCTAGGATACATTGTATCAGAGAAAGGAATCTTTATGGACTCTAAGAAGATCAAGACAATCCTTGATTGGCAACCACCTTCCTGTGTTTGAGATGTATAATGTTATTTAGGGTTTGCCAATTTTTATAGGATATTCATAGTAGATTACTCCAAGATAGTGATGTCTCTTACAAAGCTTATAGGAAAATCAAAATTCTCATGGAGCGAAGAAGCAAAAAAAGCCTTTCAGACCTTGAAATTAGCAGTCACCACTGCTCCAATTTATAGTCCATCGTGATTCTAGCAAGCCCTTCTTCCTAGAGACAAATGCATGACTTTGCCCTAGGGACCATTCTATCCCAATATGGAGATGATGGACACCTACATCCAGTTGTATATCATTCAAGGACATTTTCCCCTCCATAGATTAATTATGGAAATCCATGATAAAGAACTTCTTGCCATAGTAGACACATTTGATACCTGGTGTCACCATCTAGAAGGAGCAGCTCACATAGTTACTGTGTATATTGATCACAAGAACTTGGAGTATTTTATGACCACCAACATCCTCAATGGAAGGCAATCTCGATGGAGTAACTTTTTATCCAGGTTCGACTTTGTCAACACCTACCATCTAGGACATCAACAATATCAGTCAGATGCCTTGTCTAGAAGATCTTACCTTGCACCAAAGAAGGGTGAAGAGGCCTTTGATCAACAAGAGAGTGTATTACTCAAGCCTGAGCATCCCTAGTTAGCAACTATCTCTTCAACCCATCATGAAGATTTAGCCTTGAATCATTTGATCCATGAGAATCTACCACAAGATGAATTGTTTTGTAATGTTAAACAGAAAGCTCAAGAAGGAAAAGTCCAAGAAGTAAATGAATTTCAAGAAAAGGACGGGTTACTATTCTATAAGAACCTATTATATTGCCCTCCAGGAAAGCCTAGGGTCCAAGTACTTCAACAATGTCATGAGAACCTTGCAGCAGGACATTTTGGAGTGAATAAAACAATCGAACTCATATCAAGGGATTTTTGGTGGCCTCAAATGTGGAAGGAAGTCAAAGAATATATTCGAACCTCTGACACTTGCAATAGATCTAAGGTACCACGACATAAACCTCATGGCCTCTTGCAAACTTTACCTATTCCAGAAAGGCCATGGGATTCACTATCTATGGATTTCATCACAGTTCTACCAAAGTCAGATAAGTATGATGTCATTCTTGTTATTGTGGATAGAATTACAAAGATGGCACAGTTCATTCCAACTACAAAAGGCAATCACATGATTGCTAGAAGTTTTCTCACATACATCTTTAGGCTTCATGGATTGCCTGATGATATTGTCAGTGATCGAGGTCCACAGTTCATATCCAGCTTTTGGAACAATCTTTGCAAGCTCCTTGGTGTTCAAGTTAAACTATCTATAGCAAATCATCCACAATATGATGGACAAACAGAACGGGTGAATCAAGTCCTAAAGCAATATCTCCGTTGCACTAGTAACTATCACCAAAATGATTAGTTTGAGTTGTTACCCTTTGAAGAGTTTGCCTATAATAATAGTGTTCATGGATCTACTAAGCAAACTACCTTCTTTGCAAACTATGGAAAACATCCAAGGATGGATATACAACTCTCAAATCATGTCAAGAATGGAGCTGCCGGAGACAATACCTGATGGACATTCACAAAGCACTCAAGCAAGAGATCCATAAAGCTCAAGAACAATATAAATACTATACAGATCAACATCCTATCAAGAAGAGAAAGTAATCATAGCTCGAGGGGGTCAATGATATAAAAGAGCCAAGGATTAATTTCTTGTGGTTTTATGTTCATGACAGTGAATACCTACCCATATAAGAACCGAAATATGTAATGATGGTAGGAGGATACTTTTCGGTTGACTCCGTCATAAAACGAGATTCTTTTCACAAGTCTATGGTGGCTTATACTTCACAAATATTATAAACTATGTATAAATGTTCATTTCTTGTTGAGAACAAGCAAGGAGATTTGGGAAGCGTTGGAGTGACTCTTCTCAACAACCACAAAGGCATGACGAATTCAATTGAAAAATGAATTAAATAATTTAGGGAAGGATGTACGAATGTCAGTAAATGATTATGTTTTAAAAATTAAGCAGATTGTCAATGCACTTGCTCCAATTTCGTGCATAGTTGAAGACGATGATTTGGTCGCATTTGTTTTAAATGGTTTAAAAGAAGATGAAAAATGGAAAGCTTTTACAACTTCTGTATTTGTGAGAGATGAGTTGCCTGATTTTGATGAGTTGGTTTCACTTATGATAACAGAAGAAATTAATATTAATGGTGGATAGTCTATGCAGAAAGGTAGTGTAGGTCATGAACTTTATGCAGGAAATTAGCCTGGTCGCAGAGGTGGCAGAAGAGGAACTTTCAGAGGTTGTGGAGGTCGGAATGAGACAAACAAAAATTATGGTGCAAGCAACTCAGATATGAATATGTGTGGTAGGAGGAGATATTCCTACCATGGCAAATGATGTAATGCATATCAAGGTAATTCAGGTATAACATGTTATAATTGTGGTAAGGCTGGTCATATATCTCCTGATTGTTGGCATAATCAAGGGCGAGATGGATATGCAAGGCAAAATCATATACAGGGTAATTATGTTCAGGAACAAAATCATGAAAATGTACTAATGATGAATGTGAATACAGATGCAACTCATGGCAATGATGTATGGTATGTTGATAGTGGATGTAGTAATCATATGAGCAATAATGTTGATTGGTTTGCTAATTTACATGCACCTTTATTTGATGGTAAAGTTGAAATAGATGACAGTTCAATGCATAAAATAGTGCAAGTTGGAGACATATGTTTTGAAGATAAAAAAGGCAATAAAGTTTTAAAAGATGTCCTTCACGTAAATTCTATTAGCAAAAATCTTATTTTAGTTGGTCAAATGGTGGAGCGTGGCTATCAAGTACGATTCAACAAATCTGGATGTTTTGTTGAAAATCCAAAGCAAAACTATAAAGTCTTGGCAAAAGGTCAATGCCAAGGAAGACTTTTTACTTTGGATGTAACTCCTAATTTTGTTTCTTATTATTCAGTTGGTAATAATAAGATTTCTCAAATTGAGTTATGGCATAAGAGAATAGGACATGTAAATGTACATAAATTGAAGGACATGGCTAAAAGAAAGATTGTTGTTGGTTTACCTGATATCTCAAAACAAAATATGATACGTTTGTGTGATGCTTGTCACTTTGGTAAGCAAGCAAGACATCCTTTTTCTAGTGTGAAATTGCAAAGCAGGAATTTATTAGAATTGGTGCATACTGATGTTTGGGGTCCTACGAAGGAACCATCACTTGCAGATAGTAAGTATTATGTTACTTTTGTGGATCACTTTAGGCGAATGAATTTTGTCTATTTTCTTAAGCATAAGAGTGATGTGTTTGATTGCTTTGTCAAATTCAAAGAAATGGCCAAAAAGCAAACCGGAAAGGTAATTAAAAGGTTTAGATCTGATGGTGGTAGTGAATATTTTTCAAGAATGTTTAACGGTTTTCTTTGGAATGAAGGTATAAAGAGGGAAGTCACTTATAGGTATACTCCTCAGCAAAACGAAGTAGCAAAAAGACGGAATAGGATTATCGCAGAAATAGCAAGAGCAATGCTGAATGAAAAGCATATGCCATTGAAGTTATGGGCTGAAGTAGTAAATACAGTAGTATATTTGATGAATTGTATGCCAACATCTACAACACATAATGTAACTCCTTTTGAGGTTTGGTATAATAGAAAACCTGTTATTGATCACTTGCATGTGTTTTGCTATGGTTCCATATGCATTGAGAAATAAACTAGAGCCAAAAGCAGAGAAATGCATTTTCATGCGTTATGCAGATAATAAAAAAGGATATAAGTGTTATAATCCAGTAAGTAAGGAAATGATTATTAGCCATGATGTACGCTTTGATGAGTTATTGTCTTGGTATATAGATCCTATTTTGCAAGTTCAAGAAAAAATGCAAGAAGAACTTGAGGATGGTTTACATGATACAACAGGAGTAAGCTCAAAAGATGAGAATGGTTATAATTAATAAAAATTATCACCTACATCAAAAGAGAAAGGAAAGGTAAAGCAAAGCTTGTTGAGATAACTGATGATGTAGAAATTGATGAAAGTTCTAAATCTCATTCGATAAAACATGAATATGAACTTAGGAGAAGTTCAAGAGAAAGAAAGCCAACACAAAGGTATATTGAGACTTATTATGTTTCACATTCAGCTTTTATGTCAAAAGCTATTTAAGAACAAAAACCTACATGTTTTGAAGATGCAAATTCAAATGTTAAATGGTCAAATGCGATGCAAGAAGTGATAGATGCATTGTATGAGAACAACACATGGCAGCTTGTACCACGAGATAATAAGATGAAGGTAATTGGAAATAAGTGGGTATTTCATATTAAAAGAAATAGTGACGGTTCTATTTCCAGGTACAAGGCAAGGTTAGTTGCAAAAGGTTTTGCGCAAACATATGGAATTGATTACGAAGAGACATTTAGTCCAGTTGCAAGAATGTCAACTATACGAACAATATTGAGTGTTGCAGCAAGTAAATGTTGGAATATATTTCAGCTTGATGTCAAAAATACATTTTTGAATAGGCACTTACAAGAACAGGTTTATATGGAGCAACCAGAAGGATTTAAAGATAAAAAGTATCCGAATTTTGTTTGCAAGCTAACAAAAGGGTTATATGGTTTGAAACAGGCACCTAGAGCTTGGAATAATCGATTAGTAAGCTATTTCAAAGCTCAAGGATACAAACCAAGTGTTGCAGATCCTTCTTTATATGTTAAGTTTGTAATAGATCAATGTGTGTATATTTGCATTTATGTTGATGATCTTATCATTACAGGAAGTGCTATTGATGAGATTGATGAAATTAAGAAAAAACTTGGTAAGGAGTTTAAGATTTCAGATCTGGGGATTTTACGTTATGCATTGGGAATTGAAGTTATTTATGACGAACATGGTATATGCTTGAGTCAAAAGAAGTACACATGTGATTTACTTCAAAAGTTTGGTTTGTCAGAACGTAAAGCACTTGCAAATCCTTTGGAGTCTAATGTAAAATTGAGTATACATGATGGTGTTCATTTTGAAAATGTAGACATGTATAGATCGTTGATTGGATCATTGTTATATGCTATAAGTACATGACCTGATATTGGTTATGTAGTTAGAGTACTTTCTCAGTTCATGCACATGCCTACAGATGTACATTGGAATGCGGCTAAGCCTGTGCTACGCTATTTGAAAGGCACTTTGAACGAAGGTTTGTTTTACTCACATGATACTAATCTTGTTATTAAGCTTTTAGTGATGCAGATTGGGCAGGAAATAAAGATGATCGACCTAGCACAAGTGGCTACATATTGATGATGGGAAATCAGCTTGTATCTTGGAGTTCAAAGAAACAACCAACAGTGGCACTTTCATCTACAGAAGCAGAGTATCCTGCACTTGTAGAATTGACATGTGAAGTAATGTGGTTCAAAAAGTTATTTGAAGATTTACATCTTCTTTATATAACTCCACAAATGTATGGTGATAATATGAGCAGTATACATTTGGCAGCTAATCCAGTTTTCCATGCACGTACCAAGCATATCGAAGTTCATTACCATTATATTCGTGAGAAGGTACTTTCCAAAAAGATCAATATTTCCTTTATATCTTCAAAAGATCAGGTTGCAGATATGATGACAAAAGCTATTGATGGAACAAATATACAAAGATTCAAACGATATATTGGATTGTTAGAATATTCAAGCAAAGCTTGAAGGGGAGAATGTTGTGCATCTCTTTTAGGAAAATCTTTTTGTTTTAAAACCATTCTTTTAGCACTTTAGATATCAGCCATTATTTTTATAAAAAGGGTCATTAAAAGTTGACCACTCTTTTAGTGCTTTAAAATAGTATCCATTATTTATGTGAAAAAGTTGTTGAGAAACTTTTTAGTTATTATCCATTCCTTTAGTACTTTAAATATTCTTCACTACTTTTTTACAAGAAAATCATTGGCACATATTCATTCCCAAAACTCTATATAAAGAGCTTAGGAATTCATTTTTGTAGAGAGTTGTTGATACTTCATCATTATGAATATAGAGACATTTTTTGTACACATAACTTCTCTTCTTTTATCTAGTCCTATGGGTCTACTCTGCTCTATCATCTTTGTAGTCTACGCTATTCTCTTCTTCCCTTCATGCTTCCATTTTGTGCTACTTCTTGAACATCCTTTATTCTACACGTTTGTGTCGGAGAAGAACATCAAATGATGTAAAGAGACTTAAGGTATAATACTGTTCATCTATATACACATTGACCTTTCAATATTCAAAGAACTCCTGTCGAAGCAACAATTACTCAGAGAAAGAAAATTAGACTTCTTCCCCATGTACACATTAGCAATTCTTTTGGTTTGCGCGTTTCAATGTTGATTGAAGATATCACTGGTATTGCTCGTGTTTAACTATAATAGTTAACGAGCATTTTTTTTTGTCATCACGGAATTTTCCTACACTGCATAGAGGCTCTACGGTTGACCTTTTAAAGTGTGAAATATAAGAAAAAAATCCGAATTCTTATGTGCAGCAGATATTGCAGTGTAGTAAATGATAGAAGTTTCACTTCAAAGTCGTATGCAATACTAATTTATTGACACCACATAATCTTGAATGGTGACATTCTTAACTGTGATCCTGCAAGAAAGGAATTGATGGGATGGGATGGGATGAGGGAGCACGCGTCTAGGGTTTAGTAGGAGTAAAGTTCATTCCTTCATGCACGCATTGCGGACCGTCCTCAACCCTTTGACTGTTGTGTCTCTGCTGTGTCATTCTACGCTGATGAATTTCATAAATATTCTTTCTAATAACATCAAAGGTATCTCTGATCCGGTTAGAGCTAGGTGTATGTCTAAATGGATGCATGACATATTTATCCTGGTGATTTTATATGCTTGCAAGAATTAAAAGTTTCTGGTACTAAACTTAAGCTAAACCTGAGTTTAGTCTCAAGCAATCACAATTGGTATCATATTGACCACCCCCAAGGGAGAGGGGGATCCTATTTAGGGGTTTCCCACTCATTGTCTCAATTTGTGTAGAACTCCATTTTTAGCCCTTACCAACAATGGGTTGGGGTTAGTCTCCTCAAACCTTTTGGATGCAACCTTATTAGTCTTTATGGTTCCAATTTCTGCTCCCTCATAACCAAATGCTAGGAGGAGATCACTAACTTGGCTTGTCCCATTATTCTTGTGGGGGACGTCAACATGGTTACCTCCCTTAAGGATAGAGTCAACAAAAAAGGCAGGTCTATTCATCGTCAAGAATGGCAAGCTTGGCTTAGGCTGGTTTCTACTCATGAACTGAGTGGCATTTCTTACCTTTCAGGTTTTACTTGGAATAATAAACAGCTTGGTGAGAATCACCTTGCTGCTAGGATTGAAAATGCCACATCTCCATCTCCTATTTTCAACATATTTGGGATGCCAAAGTGTCCACTGACAAGGCTATATGTATATCTGATCATATGCCCTTGTCTATCACTTTGAAACACAACTGTGTGTCTTTTAAGGCATGTTGGCCTCATCTTGACTGATCCCTTTTGCATCTTCCCTGTGTCATAGAAAAAACTAAGGCCATCTTTACTCACCATTTTAGAAGCCATAGTAGCCTGTCTGTTGCTTGGTCCAAATCCATTAGAGATGTTCAAGTCCTTTTTACCTATTGCAAGAACCTTAAAAAGAGCATTAGGGCTGGAAGGAGATAATGCATTCTGAGGGAAATTGAGTAGATCCTTGCTTCTCAAGGTTCCCACAAAATGGATAGAACCTTGTTTCTTCTGGATAGATTGAAATATGAGGAGTACATTGATGCTAGTAGCATTCTCTCTTCATCAAGAGAATTTCGGGTTGGGAATATGGATAGACCTACCAATTGTATGTTCTCAATGCTCAAAAAGAAGAAAAGTAAGGAATTCATTCTGTTGCTGATGAAAAAGGCTGGTGGTTTTTCTATCAATGTTAAAGAGTATTTGCAGGAGGCTACTTGCTTCTTTACTAATGTTTTCTCTAGTTCTCCCAAGTGGGGGAAGATATCCACGATGCCAGAGCCTCTATTGCTCTTAAATGGAAAAAAACTATTCCTATCGGCCTCATTGCCGTGCTGGATGTGCCTGTTTCTATCGGTGAGATTAAAGAAACCATAGGTAAATTGAAACCCTACAAAACTCCTGGCTTTGATGACCTTTCCAATGCGTTTTCATTGCGCTTGATGACTTCCTGACTCTCTTCATACTCTTGATTTGGAAAGAATCTGTTAGGTAAGGCACTCTTCCTATTCAGGTCAACACTAGAGTTTTAAGATTGATCCACAAAAGGGGACCTAAAGAAGATCTTAACAATTGGAGACCTATTACCTATCTGATCACCATCTACAAGATTTTTGCTTCCGCTCTTGCCAGGAGACTTAGTCCTCTCATGAAAGACATCATCCTTCTTGAACAAAAAGGCTTTATTAAGGGTAGATTCATCTTAGATGCTATCATCTCCTTGTGGGAAGGGATTGACTATGCTTACGAATCTAATCAACTTTATTATTTCTTCATAATAGATTTTGACAAAGCCTATAATAGAATAGAATGGGACTTTGTTCAATGGCTCATTATCTCCTCACTTTAGGCTTAGAAGATCTATTCATCAAGGGTGCCCCCTTGCCCCCCTCCTCTTTGCTATTGCTAGTGATGCCCTTGGGTAGGTGATCAAAGATACCTTGAATAATAGTCTCCTTGAAGGTATCCATATACCAGGTGCTGATATCCAACTTTGTATTTAGGCTTTTGCTAATGACACCAACATCCTTGTGAAAGCAGACCCCAATTTTGTCAAGTGTGTTATTGACTTCCTCAACACGTTTTGCATAGCCAGTTGAAAGGACTGCTTTTAGATGCTCAAACAACATTGTGCCTGATTGTATAAGTTCTTTGGGTTGTGACATTATCAAGGATGGGGAAATTTGTAGACTTGTGGGTATTCCTATGGGCTTTCAGGTTACTCTTCACCAAAGGTGGGAATGGGTCATGAATAAATTCATGAACAAAGTTTCTATGTGGTATGCTTGTCAATGCTCTCTCTCCGACATAGTTTATGTTCTTAACCATTATATCCTACCCTCATTGATCTATTTTCTTTCTTGCTAGATGCCTAACAAAAAACACTTCAATCACATTTTTGCCTTGGCTAGGAGATTCTTGTGGGGGGCATTTGGACAAGTTGGATCTCCCTCTAGAACAATTGAAACTTGGGGATTAAGAAACATAAATGTTCTAAACAGGGATTTACCAAATGGAGGGACCTAACTGATGGTGTGCAGGTATTGAGAGTTGAGCAAATATCTAAGACCACTGACTTAACTCCTAGTTATATGCAGGTGTTTCTGCTCCATAAAGACATGCTGGATAGGAAGCTTCCTGACTATTCTCAGAGAAGATCTGTCAAACTGTACAAGGTTGCTAAAGATAGTGGAGAGAGACATTGCTGAATCTATATTTAAACTCTAGGATTGAAGTGGTCTTGAGATGTATGTAGGTCTTTGTATTCCTAACCATTATACTAATGATGTATCAAGCCCCTCTTGTAACTACATCTCCCTTCTCTGGATGAGGATGTATTTCTATTTCTTACTGTCCTGATTGGTGGGGGAGCCTGCCCCTTATACTTAGACACATTAATTTCAAATTCCTGTTTCTTAGAAGAAAAAGGGTATCGGTTTAAAAAACTCTTCTCGGTGATTTGTAAATTTTTACAATGTTCATTTTTGTATAAACCTCAAAGTATTCAGATAAAAATAGTGGAGATGGAATATGGATGATACAACCCCTCTCTTCCACGGATCCAAATGTTGACTTTTGATCTAAGATGTGTTTACCGAATCTCTCTCTCTCTCTCTGTTATGAAAAAGGCTAAAGTAACAAAGTATTTGCAGTTTTGACAATGAATTATGCACAAATAATATTTTTTCCTACTATAGAAAGCTATTTGAGACAGATTGCAACGTGGATGGGCCATCACTATAGAAAGCTATTCGAGACAGATTGCAATGTGGATGGGCCATCACTAAGAGAGATGATACTTCATTTGTTTGGACACATTGGAGCCAAGCCTTACATTGATCTTGATCGTATAATTCCCCAGCAATTACTATAAACTGTGGACTATCTTGCACGTGTTTCTTGCAAGTCACTTAGCACAAACTTTGAGGTGCTATGTTCGTGGTTAAAAAGGAGTTGAATGTATCATAATAAGTTTTGATAAGATTTTAACATAGCAGGAGATGATCTGATGAAATTGTGCCGCTAGCATGATCGAGCAGTGAATCATCAAGACGGCTTAGGGCCTCACCAAAGTCTAAACGGGATAAAACTTAGCAAGCACATGGGAAGAGCGAAGGCAATGGATGCCATCATATTCATAATCTTCTCGTAATATTAGATTATTCTAGTGAAATGGATGACATTGTTGGAGACCTCTTAATCTCTAAAGGCTTGATCTATACTAATCTAAGAGCACCTCTATATCAGTTATAGACCAAACTTTACACAAATGTTACTTTGATTTACCAAATCATTCATGAACAATTCTCTAAGTGAGAATTTTTCTTCTTCAAGAAGTCTGCTTCAAATATTGACTTCATTACCTGCACATGTCTTTAGATTTCTTCAATCTAATGATACACATACCTCCAAGCTACCTTTGCGCAATCATATCAACCATTAGTCCTTCAAAAGAATCATTAAAACTTCAATTTGATCCTTAAGATCAAAAGTATGTCAGAAACTGTCTTCCTGAATAAGTGACTTTGACATAGGTAACTTCTAAGGTTGATTTCTCACAGCACAAATCCTGTTTTGCTAAATGCTTTTAGCTATAGCTTCCTTACCTTCTAACTTAGATTTTGAATGCTCATGCATCAAAAAATTTACACTGTGCACTGAGATTTAAGCAAAACATTGACACAAAAAAATGCGCGACTCTGAGAGATTTTTCTGCAGACTTTACATATACATGTTCCTATTGATCATACTCACAGCATGAAAGGAATTAGGCCATGGAACTTTGAACATAGCTTCATTAACTTCCAAATTAGATGTGTATAAAAGGATTTCCTATCCACATGATCAGACTGAGAGAAATCAGAGAAAGACTCGACGCTAACTCGTGAAGATGACTCTTTACACATCTACCTTAATGACACTTGGCTTCTAATGACTCTCACATGTATTTCTTTACATCATAGACTTATATACATATAGTTCTAGACTTATCCCACGTCTATTACATTACTCCTTATCATCCTAAGGATTATCTCTACTCAGATTACAAGAATTTCCACCTGTAATGTACATATGTATACAAACTTCATTTCTAAGATCTCTTCACTTTCTCAAGTGTCTTCTTCCACTTCAATCTGATCATAAGCTTGCTTCAAACTCTTTGTAATAATCAATTTGTGATTGGTTTGTTCCAACAGACATCATATTGATAATCTTCTCGAACAAGTTGCAGATATGTTAACAAAAAGCTTGGATGGACCTAAGCTACAAAGATTCAAGGAGATGGCAGAAGTGAAGAAGAATGGAATAATCACAATTAGTGATTGAGTGGGAGCTGTTGGAAAGAGCTCCCACTCAATCAGATCACAAATTGATGATTACAAAGAGCTTGAAGCAAGTCTATGATCAGATTGAAGTTCAAGAAGTCACTTGAGGAAGTGAAGAGATCTCACAAGTGAAGCCTGTATACATATGTATATTAGAGTTGGAAATTCTTGTAATTTGAGTAGAGATAATCCTTAGGATGATAAGGAGTAATGTAATAGACGTGGCATAAGTCTAGAACCATATGTATATAAGTCAATTATGTAAAGAAATACATGAGAGATTCATTAGAAGACAAGTGTCATAGAGATAGATGTGAAGAGAGTCATCTTCAGAAAATAGCGACCAGTATTTTGTAGATTTCTCTCAGTCTCATCATGTGGACCAGAAATCCTTTTGCACACATCTAATCTAGAAGCTAATGAAGCTATGTTCAAAGTTTCATGGTCTAATTCCTCTTCTGCTATGAGTATGATCAATAGGAACATGTGTATGTAAAGTCCGCAAATGATCTCTCAGAGTCACACATTTTTTCGTGTCAATGTTTTGCTTAGATCTCAATGCATAGTGTAAAGTTTTTGATGAGTGACCATTCAAAATCTAAGTTAGAAGGTAAGGAAGCTATGGCTAAAAGCATTTAGCAAAACGAGATCTGTGCTGTGAGAAATCAACTTAAGAAGTTGACTATGTTGAAGTCGTCATTTCTGGAAGACAGTTTTCGACACAGGTTTTATCTAAGTGATCAAATTAGAAATCTAGTAGTTCTTTTGAAGAACTAATGCTCAATATAGTTGCGCAAAGGTAGCATGGATATGTGAGTATCATTTGAATGATTAAAATCAAAGTAATATAAAAATATTGAAGTCTATTTCTAAAGCAGACTCTTGAAGATGAAGAAAGCTTCATACAAAGAAGTATTTCTTAATATATGTGGAAGATAATTTGAAGTTTGTGTAAAGTTTGATTTATTCTTGATATAGAGAAGTTCTTAAGTCAAGATAAATCAGACATTTGGAGATTAAAAGGTCTCCAACAAGATAGATAGATAGATAGATAGACAGATAGACAGATAGATAGATAGATAGATAGATAGATAGATAGATAGATAGATAGATAGATAGATAGATAAATAGATAGATAGATAGATAGATAGATAGATAGATAGATAGATAGATAGATAGATAGATAGATAGATAGACAGATAGATAGATAGACAGACAGATAGATAGATAGATAGATAGGTAGATAGATAGATAGATAGATAGATAGATAGATAGATAGATAGATAGATAGATAGATAGATAGATAGATAGATGGTTGGATGGATGGATGGATGGATGGATGGATGGATGCATGGATGGATGGATGGATGGATGGATGGATGGATGGATGGATGGATGGATGGATAGATAGATAGATAGATAGATAGATAGATAGATAGATAGATAGATAGATAGATAGATAGATAGATAGATAGATAGATAGATAGATAGATAGATAGATAGATAGATAGATAGATAGTTGATATATATATATATAGATAGATAGATAGATAGATAGATAGATAGATAGATAGATAGATAGATAGATAGATAGATAGATAGATAGATAGATAGATAGATAGATAGATAGATAGATAGATAGATAGATAGATAGATAGATAGATAGATAGATACATAGATAGATAGATTGCATTACCAATAGTGTCAGAGGCATTGTCAAAAACATGAAAAAGTTGTTTCTAAAAGAACTTGGAGAAGTTTGTAGGATGTAGAAAAGTGAGTTGCAAAGCGATGAAGTTTGGTCCAGCCTACTGGCATAAGACCAGCCCTTGACCTTATGGAGACTCAACTAGAACTTATACTCATGCGATAAGTGCAATAAAATGCACTATGTACTTTAGAGCATCAAGGGGAAAGAGTCGTTTTAAAACATATAGGTTTCCACATTGATTAGCTAAAAAAAAAACTATCTTTGGATGAGACAACCAACTTCAAATTTGCATAGCAAACAACATGATTAGAATTGGAAACAATACTTTTGGAGGAGTGACACACTTAGGGTTAAGTGTATAGAAAAGCAATGGTCCAAAAGCAAACCGGAAAGGTAATTAAAAGGTTAAGATCTGATGGTGGTAGTGAATATTTTTCAAGAATTTTTAACGGTTTTCTTTGGAATGAAGGTATAAAGAGGGAAGTCACTTCCAGGTATACTCTTCAGCAAAACGGAGTAGCAGAAAGACGAAATAGGATTATCGCAGAAATAGCAAGAGCAATGCTGAATGAAAAGCATATGCCATTGAAGTTATGGGCTGAAGCAGTAAATATAACAATATATTTCATGAATTGTATGCCAACATCTACAACACATAATGTAACTCCTTTTGAGGTTTCATATAATAGAAAACCTGTTATTGATCACTTGCGTGTGTTTGGTTGTGTGTGTTTTACTATGGTTCCATATGCATTGAGAACTAAACTAGAGCCAAAAGCAGAGAAATGCATTTTCATGGGTTATGCAGATAATAAAAAAGGATATAAGTGTTATAATCCAGTAAGTAAGGAAATGATTATTAGCCGTGATGTACACTTTGATGAGTTATTGTCTTGGAATACAGATCCTATTTTGTAGGTTCAGGAATAAATGCAAGAAGAACTTGAGGATGGTTTACATGATACAACACGAGTAAGCTCAGAAGATGAGAATGGTTATAATGAAGAAAAATTATCACCTACATCAAAAGAGAAAGGAAAAGGTAAAGCAAAGCTTGTTGAGATAACTGATGATGTAGAAATTGATGAAAGTTCTAAATCTGATTTGATAAAACATGAATATGAACTTAGGAGAAGTTCAAGAGAAAGAAAGCCAACACAAAGGTATATTGAGTCTTATTATGTTTCACATTCAGCTTTTATGTCAAAAGTTATTGAAGAACAGGAACCTACATATTTTGAAGACGCAAATTCAAATGTTAATTGGTGAAATGCGATGCAAGAAGAGATAGATGCATTGTATGAGAACAACACATGGCAGCTTGTACCCTGAGATAATAAGATGAAGGTAATTGGAAATAAGTGGGTATTTCGTATTAAAAGAAATAGTGATGTTCTATTTCCAGGTACAAGGCAAGGTTAGTTGAAAAAGGTTTTGCGCAAACATATGGAATTGATTACGAAGAGACATTTAGTCCAGTTGGAAGAATGTCAACTATACAAACAATATTGAGTGTTGCAGCAAGTAAATGTTGCAATATATTTTAGCAGTTACAAGAACAAGTTTATATGGGGCAACCAGAAGGATTTAAAGATAAAAAGTATCCGAATTTTGTTTGCAAGCTAACAAAAGTGTTATATGGTTTGAAACAGGCACCTAGAGCTTGGAATCATCGATTAGTAAGCTATTTGGAGGCTCAAGGATACAAACTAAGTGTTGCAGATCCTTCTTTATATGTTAAGTTTGTAACAGATCAATGTGTGTATATTTGCATTTATGTTGATGATCTTATCATTACAGGAAGTGCTATTGATGAGATTGATGAAATTAAGAAGAAACTTGGTAAGGAGTTTAAGATTTCAGATCTGGGGATTTTACGTTATGCATTGGGAATTGAAGTTATTTATGACGAACATGGTATATGCTTGAGTCAAAAGAAGTACATATGTGATTTACTTGAAAAGTTTGGTTTGCCAGAATGTAAAGCAGTTGCAAATCCTTTCGAGCCTAATGTAAAATTGAGTATACATGATGGTGTTCATTTTGAAAATGTAGACATGTATAGATCGTTGATTGGATCATTGTTATATGCTATAAGTACACGACCTGATATTGGTTATGTAGTTGGAGTACTTTCTCAGTGCATGCACAAGCCTATAGATGTACATTGGAATGTGGCTAAGCATGTGCTACGCTATTTGAAAGGCACTTTGAACGAAGGTTTGTTTTACTCACATGATACTAATCTTGATATTGAAGCTTTTAGTGATGCAGATTGGGCAGGAAATAAAGATGATCAACGTAGCACAAGTGGCTACATATTGATGATGGGAAATCGGCTTGTATCTTGGAGTTCAAAGAAACAACCAACAGTGGCAGTTTCATCCACAGAAGCAAAGTATCCTGCACTTGCAGAATTGACATGTGAAGTAATGTGGTTCAAAAAGTTATTTGAAGATTTACATCTTAATAACTCCACAAATTTATGGCGATAATATGAGCAGTATACATTTGGCAGCTAATCTAGTTTTCCATGCATGTACCAAGCATATCGAAGTTCATTACCATTATGTTCATGAGAAGTTAGTTTCCAAAGAGATCAACATTTCTTTTATATCTTCAAAAGATCAGCTTGCAGATATGATGACAAAAGCTCTTGATGGAACAAAGATACAAAGATTCCAACAATTGATTGGATTGTTAGAATATTCAAGCAAAGCTTGAGGGGGAGAATGTTGTGCATCTGTTTTAGGAAAAGCTTTTTGGTTTAAAACCATTCTTTTAGCACTTTAGATATCAACCATTATTTTTATAAAATGGGTCATTAAAAGTTCACTCTTTTAGTGCTTTAAAATAACATCCATTATTTATGTGAAAAAGTTGTTGAGCAAACTTTTAGTTATTATCAATTCTTTTACTACTTTAAATATTCTTCACTACTTTTGTACAAGAAAATCATTGGCACATATTCATTCCCAAAACTCTATATAAAGAGCTTCGGAATTCATTTTTGTAGAGAGTTGTTGATACTTCATCATTGTGAATATAGAGACATTGTTTGTACACATAAGTTCTCTTCGTTTATCTAGTCTTGTGGGTCTACTCTGCTCTATCATCTTCGCAGTCTATGCTATTCTCTACTTCCCTTCATGCTTCCATTTAATGCTACTTCTTGAACTTCCTTTATTCTACATGTCCGTGTCGGAGAAGAACATCAAATGATGTAAAGAGACTTAAGGTATAATACTGTTCATCTGTATACAAATTGACCTTTCAATATTCAAAGAACTCCCGTCGAAGCAACAGTTACTAAGAGAAAGAAAATTAGACTTCTTCCCCATGTACGCATTAGCAATTCTTTTGGTTTGCGCATTTCAATGTTGATTGAAGATATCACTGGTATTGCTCATGTTTAACTATAATAGTCAACGAGCATTTTTTTTTGTCATCACGGAATTTTCCTACAGTGCATAGATGCTCTATGGTTGACCTTTTAAAGTGTGAAATATAAGCAGAAAATCCGAATTCTTATGTGCAGCAAATATTGCAGTGTAGTAACTGATAGAAATTTCACTACAAAGTCATATGCAATACTAATTTCTTGACACCACATAATCTTGAATGGTGACATTCTTAATTGTGATCCTACAAGAAAGGAATTGATGGGATGGGATGGGATGAGGGAGCACGCCTCTAGGGTTTAGTAGGAGTAAAGTTCATTCCTTCATGCACGCATTGCGGACTGTCCTCAACCCTTTGATTGTTGTGTCTCTGCTATGTCATTCTACGCTATTGTGAGCTCAAGGAGGCTCCTTGCTCTCCCCTTGTGGTGCGAGGGGGGGGGGGGGGAACAATGGGTACTTGTGTCACTGAGTCTTCTGCAAACCCGATCGATGGCCAAGGCATGAACTCTATCTTTTCGGTGTCTGAAGTCTGGTACACTCCCCTTAGTCTGCCTGAAAGTCGCTTAGCAACTCCGACTATCCTAGGCTCTAGTGGTAACTCACTCTCTGAAATGCGAAATGAGGTAAGTGCTCCTCCTGCTGCTATTCTATTTGGTTCAGGCTTTCGTTGAAGGGTCACCACAGAAGTCTTTTGCTGAGGCTGTGACCATTGGGCACAAGTCACTTGGTTTCAATAATTTTTCAAGTTCGGGTTTTGATTCTATAGCCAATAAAGGTAAATATGCAGTCTCGTTCACCCCTGAATGTTTTATCAATGGTGTTAAGCATAGAACTGATGTAGTCGATGAATCAATGCTAGTTATTCAAAAGTCTA
Organism: Ceratopteris richardii; assembly: GCA_020310875.1. NCBI lineage: Eukaryota > Viridiplantae > Streptophyta > Polypodiopsida > Polypodiales > Pteridaceae > Ceratopteris > Ceratopteris richardii. The sequence continues at coordinate 24,410,813 of CM035417.1, read as the reverse complement.
CGTTTGATCACTAGCAAAATCAGCTTATCATCAGAGTCATCATTGCTCTGTCTCATGGGCCACGTCCTCCACAAGATGTCCTTAAACAATGGATTAGACATAATTGGGAAAGAAGGTGCTTGTTTGTTAAACAAATCCAATACCTACCTAATGGCTATTTCTTTTCTTCTCTTTTGAGGATTCAAATAGTGCGCTAAGGGTATTACTGAGGGGCAGTGGTTAATAAAATCTATGCCTTTTTCGTTCTTCAGGTGGTAATCTAGATTCAACCAGAGGGGGGCCAAACCTACAAGGATCCCCGTTTGGGTAGAATTCTCCGATTTACCGGTAGAATTCTACTCATGGATATATAGCCTCTGTTCCCTTGTTGGCAAGGTTTTGGGCCAGAAAGCTAGGGGCAATGTCAACCCTAAATGGGACCCCCAAGTTTTAATGGAAATTGATATAAGTAAACCAATCAAAACATCAGTAAAAATATAAGATTATGAAGGTGTTTGTCTTCATGAGCAAAACGTTGAATATTGGAATCTTCCAAATGCTTGTTTTTAATGTTTTAGAGATCAGGGACTGTCCCTTGCTCACGACAGAAGAGATTATTTCTGAACCCAAGAGGATTGAAGTCCAGCAAATAACAAAAGTCACCCCTCTAGGTACCCACGCCAAGAAGAAGCAGGTAAAACCAAGAAATAGAAAGGTAAGCTTCGGTTGAACTCTTTTGAAGCTTTGCTTGAAGATGTTTTTAATCCTCTAGGAGAGGAAAAGTTTCTCGATGCAACTCAAATCACTCTGAGGTAGCTACTTTGAACATCTCCCCTAACCTTAAAGATAAAACAAAGAATAGTGATGTGTAGGGGATATTTTCTCATCAACATCCTAACCATGAAGGGTGGACTATTGTAACTAATAAGAAAAAACTTATTGGTCTTGAGTCTTGGAAAAATGACTCTGATTTAAACCCTTCATTTCACAGTGATAATTTTGTGAATGCTGATGTTAACTTTTTTACTATTGATCTTAAATCTCAAAATGATGCTGACATTAGGGACTTATAACATAAAGGCATAGAGGCAGAAGAGATGCTTGTGTGCGAGAAGGAGAACAAAGCTCCTCCAGGTCAACAAGTCTCTAAAGCTAGGAAAAAAGAGGGTATATCTAAGTCCAAGAGGATAGAGATCCTCAAAAATTCAGTTTCTCTGAGCAAGTTAGCACAAAACAGCAAAAAATGATTTTCCTTGAGTTTGCAGCTTTAATTACTTTTTTGTTAATGATGAATTGCATAAATATTCTTTCTAATAACATCAAAGGTATCTCTGATCTGGTTAGAGCTAAGTGTATGTCTAAATGGATGCATGAAATATTTATCCTGGTGATTTTATATGCTTGCAAGAATTAAAAGTTTCTGGTACTAAACTTAAGCTAAACTTGAGTTTAGTCTCAAGCAATCACAATTGGTATCATATTGACCACCCCCAAGGGAGAGGGGGATCCTCTTTAGGGGTTTCACACTCATTGTCTCAATTTGTGTAGAACTCCATTGTTAGCCCTTTCCAACAATGGGTTGGGGTTAGTCTCCTCGAACCTCTTGGATGCACCCTTATTAGTCTTTATGGTTCCAATTTCTCCTCCCTCATAACCAAATGCTGGGAGGAGATCACTAACTTGGCTTGTCCCATTATTCTTGTGGGGGACTTCAACATGGTTACCTCCCTTAAGGATAGAGTCAACAAAAAAGGCAGGTCTATTCATGGTCAAGAATGGCAAACCTGGCTTAAGCTGGTTTCTACTCATGAACTGAGTGGCATTTCTTACCTTTCAGGTTTTACTTGGAATAATAAATAGCTTGGTGAGAATCACCTCGCTGCTAGGATTGACAGATGCCACATCTCCATCCCGTATTTTCAAGAATTTTGGAATGCCAAACCGTCCACTGACAAGGCTATATGTATATCTAATCAAATGCCCTTGTCTATCACTTTGAAACACAATTGTGTGTCTTTTAAGGTCAGTTGGCCTCATCTTGACTCATCCCTTTTGCATCTTCCATGTGTCATAGAAAAAACTAAGGCTACCTTTACTCACCATTTTAGAAGCCATAGTAGCCGGTCTGTTGCTTAGTCCAAATCCATTAGAGATGTTCAAGTCCTTTTTACCTATTGAAAGAACCTTAAAAAAGAGCATTAGGGCTGGAAGGAGACAATGCATTCTAAGGGAAATTGAGTAGATCCTTGCTTCTCAAGGTTCCCACAAAATGGATAGAACCTTGTTTCTTTCAGATAGATTGAAATATGAGGAGTACATTGATGCTAGTAGCATTCTCTCTTCATCAAGAGACGTTCTGGTTGGGAATATGGATAGAGCTACCAATTGTATGTTTTCAATGCTTAAAAGAAGGAAAGTAAGGAATTCATTCTGTTGCTGATGAAAAAGTCTAGTGGTTTTGCTATCAATGTTAAGGAGTGTTTGCAGGAGGCTACTCGCTTCTTTACTAATGTTTTCTCTAGTTCTCCCAAGTGGGGGAGGACATCCACGATGCCAGAGCCTCTATTGCTCTTAAATGGAAAAAAACTATTCCTATCGACCTCGTTGCTGTGCTGGACCTACCCCTTTCTATTAGTGAGATTAAAGAAACCATAGGTAAATTGAAACCCTAGAAAACTCCTCGCCTTGATGGTCTTTCCAATGAGTTTTCATTGCACTTGATGACTTCCTGACTCCCTTCATACTCTTGATTTGGAAAGAATCTATTAGTTAAGGCACTCTTCCTATTGAGATCAACACTAGAGTTTTAAAATTGATCCATAAAAGTGGAACTAAAGAAGATCTTAACAATTGGAGACCTATTACCTATCTGACCACCATCTACAAGATTTTTGCTTCCACTCTTGCGAGAAGATTTAGTCCTCTCATGAAAGACATAATCGTTCCTGAACAAAAAGGCTTTATTAAGGGTATTCATCTTAGATGCTATCATCTCCTTGTGGGAAGGGATTGCCTATGCTCAGGAATCAAATCATCTTTATTATTTCTTCAAAATAGATTTTGACAAAGCCTATAATAGAATAGAATGGGACTTTGTTCTTCAGTCTCTCCATGAAATAGGAGTTGGGAAAAACTTCATTAGAGCTGTTAGCACCCTTTTTGGCAATGCTCACTCTAAAATCTCCATCAATGGCTCATTATCTCCTCACTTTAGGCTTAGAAGATCTATTCATCAAGGGTTCCCCCTTGCCCCACTCCTCTTTGCTATTGCTAGTGATGCCCTTGGGTGGGTGATCAAAGATACCTTGAATAATAGACTCCTTGAAGGTATCCATATACCAGGTGCTGATAGCCAACTTTGCATTCACGCTTTTGCTAATGACACCAACATCCTTGTGAAAGGTGACCCCATTTTTGTCAAGTGTGTTATTGAATTCCTGACCACCTTTTGCATAGCCAGTGGTTCCTATATAAATTGTGAAGAGAGATGGTGGATGCAATCCAAAGATGAGTTGGTGCTACTACAACCAGCTTCACACCAGCCAACTAAGACTTCAGAGTTGATTAGTAGACCCTTTGAGCTTCCTAAATCCACCAAAATATCAGCCAAGTACTTTGGAACATGTATCCCAAAAGTTTAAGTCAAGACACACTAGTTGCGAAATGACTAGCTCCCAAGACTTGCTATTTTTGGACATACACCTGCTGGAAAAAATGAACAGTGCTCTCAACCTCGTAGGAATTAGTTAAATTCCTTTTGGTCATAGCAAATAGACTTAGCAAGCTTCCCAATCCAACTTAAAACACGTCAAATGATGGACTGAGCACTGAGAAGAAAATTCATCAATTTCTGGAACATGCCCACCATTCTCGGGGCTCTGCAGAAATAGACCAGTGAGCACTAAAATGCAGATATCTCCAAAACTATAAATTCAATGACCTTGAAAATTTATATGCAAAAAGTAGACAGTAACAACTAGCCAATGCACATTAAAACACTGAAAAATATTGCGTAGAACTCGAGATATGACCTTCTGAAGGTACTGCTCTAAGTGAGTATAGGAGAGAACAAAACAGAGAAGTAGATAATGATAAATGTATAGATTCACATATGATTACAACCACATTGGCAATGAATATTTGCACAATGGGAGTAGAATGATAGAGCTATGGAGTAAGCTCTTCAATCTCTACAAAATTACATGAAATGGTCATGTACAAGGCTTGCTAATCGCCTCTTCCTTCTTGCTCTTTTTATAGCTATTCTTGGAGGGAGTTTTGAATTCGAATTCAAATGGCTCCACCTAAAAGTGATCCCCAAAGTTAGGAGATATTCCCTCAGCTCAAAAATTCGTGGTTTTAGGTAGTTAGAGCCATGAATTTGCTTTTACATCATGGATGAGGTAATCCATCTTTTTCCTTTTTCTTTTTTCAATTACAAGAGATAAAAAATGAACTCTTTTACAAGAGGTGTTCACATGACTACACATGTGACTTAGAAATGATCATAATATCAAGCATATCAAGCATGTAGGCTTGGGTAAAATGCACCAACAGATCCCCCTCAAGCCTAACATGCTTGGTCTCCAAATAAGTCTTCAATTGTCCTTGATTTCCTGCAAGCCAATCATCAACTTGAATCTACTTAACTTTGTACCATCAAGAGCTTTAGTCAACATGTCTGCACATTGCATATCTGTAGAGACATAGGATAGTTGAATATCCTTGCTCATTAGCTTCTCCCTTACATAATGGTAGTGGACTTCAATATGCTTGGTTCTAGCATGGTATACCGGATTAGCTGCCAGATGTAGTGAGCTTGTGTTGTCACCAAAAATGTGAGGTGTTGAAGAATGAAGTCCAAGATCTGTGTACAAAGACTTTAACCACATGATTTCTTGAGTTGCATTAGCCAAACCTCTATATTCGGCTTTGGTAGAAGATAATGCCACGGTTGGTTGCTTCTTCGATGGCCAAGAAATGATTTTTGAACCTGCAAACGATATATACCCGGATGTGCTTCTTCTATCATCTCTAGATCCGGCCCAATCTACATCTGAGTAGACCTTTAGCTCAATATCTGAAGTATATGAATAGAACAAATCTTCATTCATGGTCCCCTTTAGGTACTTGAGGACTCTCTTGGCCGCTTCCATATGTGGTCTTCTCGGCTTATGCATAAACTGACTCAATATGCTAACACTATAGCATATATCCACCCTTGTGAGTGTTGCATAGTTCAAACTTCCAACCAAGCTTTGATAGCTTGGAATGTCTTCAGTTGGCTCTCCTTCATAAGCACTAAGGTTATGATTTTGCTCCATAGGTGTACCTGCACACTTGGTATTTTCCATCTTGAATTTGACGAGCATGTCATGCACATACTTCCTTTGTGTGATGTATATACCTGAATCTGTGTAGATTAACTCCAATGCAAGAAAATAAGTGAGTGGTCCGAGGTCACTTATTTTGAACTCCTCCTTCATTTGACTCTTTGCCTATTTGATTCCTTCAAGATCATTGCTTGTGATAATAATATCATCAACATACACACATAAATAGATCACTTCAGATCCATGCCTCTTTATGAACAAAGAGGTATCCGCCTTGCTAGCTTTGAATCCTTGGTCCTGCAAATAAGTCACCAATCTGAAATTCCAAGCTCTTGGAGCTTGCTTCAATCCATACAAAGCTTTCTTTAGTTTGCATACGTAGTTAGGATGATGTGCATCCTCATATCTAGGAGGTTGTGCCATATAGACTTCCTTAGAAATCCATCCATTCAAGAAAGCATTCTTTACATCAAGTTGATAGAGATTCAAATTTCTAGATGCAGCAAGACTAATGAGAACCCTAATTGTAGGCATTTTTGCAACAGAAGAGAAAGTCTCCTCATAATCAATACCATGGGTTTGAGCAAACCCTTTAGCAACTAACCTTGCTTTGTGTCTATTTATACTTCCATCTGGATTCCTCTTGATTTGGTATATCCATCGAGATTCAATTACCTTCATAGATGGCTTGTTAGGTACAAGCTCCCAAGTTTCATTCTCCTTCAAGGCTTCCATTTCTTCATCCATTGCATCTCTCCAAGCTTTCTTGCTTTGTGCTTCTTCGAATATGGTAGGTTCTTCATTGGTTGAATCCTTTGCAATGTAGATTGAGTGCTTGGTGACCAAAGAAGTATCATAACCAAACCTCTCTGGTTTCTTCTTCTCCCTTGAAGACCTTCTAAGTGGTTGATGTGAGCTTTCGGGTCCATATGTAGCATCCTGCATCTTTGCTTTACCTTTGTCCTTCCATAGCTTTAGTCTTTCCAAGTCTTCTAGGTCAATCTCCGAATCACTTTCTTCAATCTGCTTCGGCTCCTTTGGTTGAAGTGATGGAAAATCTTCATCCAAGTCATAAGGCAGCTTCACTTTCCTGTCATCATCAAACCATGATTTGTTTTCATCAAAAATTACATCTCTACTCACAGAAAATCCTTTATTGGTTGGATTGTACAATCTATATCCTTTTTGGTTTTGATCATAACCAATGAATACACACTTCTCTACCTTGGGATCCAATTTCCCTCTTACTTGAGAAGGAATGTGAGCATAGGCTAAGCATCCAAAGATTTTGCAATGCTCTAGACAAGGTCTTCTTCCATTCCACACTTCATATGGAGTGGTTCCATCTAGTGACTTAGATGGAAGTATATTTATGAGATATGTGGCTGTAGACACAGCCTCTGCCCATAGGTAGTTTGGAAATCCCTTTTCGTTGAGCATGGACCTTGCAGCTTTGACAATAGCTCTGTTCCTCCTCTCTGCTACACCATTGAGTTCCGGTGTATAACTTGTAGTGACTTCCCTTTTAATGCCTCTTTCATGCAAGAAGGCATCAAATTCAGAAGAGAAGTATTTTCCTCCACCATCTAATCTGAGTCTTTTCAAAGTCCTACCTGTTTGGTTTTCAACAAGAGCAATATACTTCTTAAAGCAATTAGACACTTCATCCTTGTGCTTCATGAAAAACAGAATGGTCCACTTGCTACAATCATCTATGAAAGACACAAAATATCTTGAGCCTGATATAGATGGCTCCTTACTTGGACCCCACGTCCGTGTGCACTAGATCCAAAGGATTTTGATACATATATCCTTTCTTATTGAAAGGTTGTCTATGAGCCTTGCCGAGTTGACAAGCTTCACACTTATAAATCATGTGTTGCCTTGTGATATTAAGCAAACCAAGTACACTGGGGTCCCTGCAAATCTGTTTGAGTGTCCTGTCATCAATGTGAGCAAGCCTTTTGTGCCATATCTCCAACTCTGTTAGAGTTTGAGATCCATAACTTAACAAAGCTATGTTCTTTGTATCTTCCACTTCAAAAGTGAAGAGCCTTCCCGTCTTTTCTCCTTTGGCAATCCTTCCAAAGCCTTGCCTTGGGTCTTCAACATATGCTCCAAATCAGTTGAATCTAACCTGCAATCCCTTTTCAACAATCTGTCCAACACCTATTAAATTTTTGGTAATTGTAGGGACATACAAGACTTTGCTTAAGAGGTTCATATTCCCATCTGATGTCTTCACATTACCTATCTTCTCCACTGAGTGCTTTGTGTCATCTCTTGTCTGCACTTCATGCTTGTTATGAGGATCTTCCAAATCAGAAAGTAAAGCCACATTTCCTGCTACATGGTTTGAGCATCCCGAATCAATGTAAAATATGTGATCATCATCCTTACCCTTCTTCACTGATAGATTCATAATCAATAATGAATCTTCTTGACTTTGGTCCTCTGCATAGTTATTGTAATGTGTTCTTCCTCTATGGCCACTTTGATAGTTGTTGTTGTTGTAATTGTTCTTGTAGTAGTTGTTGTAGCCTCCATTGTACCTGCCTCTATTTGATCCATAGCCACCTCTATTGAATCCTCTTCCTCTTGAGTTCCTCGGGTTCCTGAAACATTCTCCAGTAGTATGATTAGATAAGCCACATATATTGCAAGGTTGAGATGATTGGAATCTCCCCCTGCCTTGCTTTCCACCTGTGCCTCTTCCTCTAGCTCTTCCTCTACCTGCAAAGTTTGCTTGGAAAGAGCTACCTTCATCTTCATTCTTCCTATTCTTTGACTTGTCCTTGACCTTAGCTTTATCAGAATATAAGGCAGAAGTTTGATTACCTCTTGAGGACTCACCACCTTTGCTAATATTTGCTTCATGAGTGAAGAGTTGGCCCATGAGTGTGTTGAGGTCGGGTACATGCATATCCATGTATAAATCCATGGCTGTTGTGAATGACTCCCACTTATCGTCTGCTTTGATTCCATTTATGATTTGTCTAATGATTTGTCTAATGATTTGTTCCTCTTCAATTACCTCTCCAATGCTTCCAAGTTGGTCGGAAATCTCCTTCATCTTTGTGACATAATCAGCCACATTTTGCTTCAGGCTTTTCTTCATTGTTGTGAACTCCATCCACAATTGGTTCTTCCTTGCTCGAGTGTTGGAAGAGAAGAAAGAAGCAATTGCATTCCAGGTCTCTCTTGATGTCTTGCATCCCTTGACATGAGGTAAAAGAAAATGAAAGATTGATTTTAGAATATAGGACCTTGCAAGTGCATCCTTCGAACACCAATTTGAAAGTCCTTCCACTTCTTCATGTGATGGTTGCCCTTTGTTCCTCATGGTTGGCATTGATTCATCTCTAGATATGAATCCATATAGATTACTCCCTTGAAGGTAAGCCTCCATCCTTAGAGACCATGCCGGGTAGTTGTTTTGATCCAATTTTTCAATTGTTGATGGAAATCCATCTCCCATGTTGCTTGACTATGCTCTGATACCACTGTGAAGAGAGATGGTGGATGCAATCCAAAGATGAGTTGGTGCTGCTACAACCAGCTTCACACCAGCCAACTAAGACTTTAGAGTTGATTAGTAGACCCTTTGAGCTTCCTAAATCCACCAAAATATCAGCCAAGTACTTTGGAACATGTATCCCAAAAGTTTAAGTCGAGACAGACTAGTGGCGAAATGACTAGCTCCCAAGAGTTGCTATTTTTGGACATACACCTGCTGGAAAAAATGAACAGTGCTCTCAACCTGGTAGGAATTAGATAAATTCCTTTTGGTCATAGCAAATAGACTTAGCAAGCTTCCCAATCCAAGTTAAAACACTTCAAATGATGGACTGAGCACTGAGAAGATGACTCATCAATTTCTGGAACATGCCCACCATTCTCGGGGCTCTGCAGAAATAGACCAATGAGCAGTAAAATGCAGATATCTCCAAAAGTGTAACGTCAATGACTTTGAAAATTTATATGCAGAAAGTAGACAGTAAGAGCTATTCAACGCATGTTAAAGCATTGAAAACAATTGCATAGAACTCGTGATATGACCTTCTGAAGGTACTGCTCTAAGTGAGTATAGGAGAGAACAAAACAGAGAAGTAGATAATGATAAATGTATAGATTCACATATGATTACAACCACATTGGGAATGAATATTTGCACAATGGGAGTAGAATGATAGAGCTATGGATTAAGCTCTTCAATCTCTACAAAATGACATGAAGTGGTCACGTACAAAGCTTGCTAATCGCCTCTTCCTTCTTGCTCTTTTTATAGCTATTCTTGGAGGGAGTTTTGAATTCGAATTCGAATGGCTCCACCTAAAAGTGATCCCCAAAGTTAGGAGATATTCCCTCAGCTTAAAAATTCGTGGTTTTAGGTAGTTAGAGCCATGAATTTGCTTTTACATCATGGATGAGGTATTCCATCTTTTTCCTTTTTCTTTTTTCAATTACAAGAGATAAAAAATGAACTCTTTTACAAGAGGTGTTCACATGACTACACATGTGACTTACAAATGATCATAATATCAAGCATATCAAGCATGTAGGCTTGGGTAAAATGCACCAACATAAATCATAAAAGGACTGCTTTTAAATGCTGAAACAACATTGTGCCTGATTGTATAACTTCTTTGGGTTGTGACATTATCAAAGATGGGGAAATTTGTAGATTTGTGGGTATTCCTATGGGCTTTCAAGTTACTCTTCACCAAAGGTGGGAATGGGTCATGAATAAATTCATGAAGAAATTTTTTATGTGGTATGCTTGTCAATGCTCTCTCTCCGACAGAGTTTATGTGCTTAACCATTATATCCTCCCCTCATTGATCTATTTTCTTTCTTGCTAGATGCCTAACAAAAAACACTTCAATCACGTTTTTGCCTTGGCTAGGAGATTCTTATGTGGGGCATTTGGACAGATTGGATCTCCCTCTGGAACAATTGAAACTTGGGGAATAAGAAACATAAATGTTGTAAATAGGGATTTACCAAATGGAGGGACCTAACTGATGGTGTGCAAGTATTGACAATTGAGCAAATCTCTAAGACCACTGACTTAACTCCTAGTTATATGCAGGTGTTTCTGCTCCATAAAGACATGCTGGATAGGAAGCTTCCTAATTGTTCTCAGAGAAGATCTGTCAAACTGTACGAGGTTGCTAAAGATATGCTGAGAAGATTTAAGTCCAAGAGAGGAACTATTAACATGGTGTTACACAGGCTGAACAACAAATGAAAGATAATCTGGAATACTTCTCAATGGAAGCACATGTTCATGAGTCGCTTGGAAGCTCCCATACAATATTAAACATTCATTCTTGGTGTGGCTTATTCTTCACAAAGGGGTATGGTGTGGTTCCAAAGCCAAGCAATTTGGAATTCATGATGGAGTTTGTGTGTTTTGTGGCATTGAGGAGGGCACCCCCCACTTATTTTCCAACTACGGACATACTCAGGTCTTCTGGAGGTTTTTTCATACCATTTGTGAAAGTCTTCATTTCACTCAGAGCTATAAAGAAACCTTGCTACGATCTTGCAACAATTTTGATTATGCTCTTTGGAACATCTGGAGGGGTGTTAAACGCAGGTCTTGCCATCAGAGACGCGTTTAAACATATATCTGGCTCTTGGGAGTGGAAGGGGTCTGTTAAACAGAGGCCCTATACTTGATTTTCCCAAATCAACTCACTCACATGATCGTAATCTAACGTTAAAAATCTCTGTCAATACAACTTACTTATCAAGACTCTGGTTACACTCTTACAATCTTACTATCTGTAATCAGACTCTTCCAAAATCTACCGATTACAATCCAGTTGATGCGTTCTCAACAGACAGTGGTGAAACTATCATTACCGTAATACAAAATCACTTTGTCTAAATTAAGAGCTGATCCAAACACAATTACTGTAAACAACAGAGACAATAACAGTAACTCAATCTCTACCGTACAGGTGCAGATAATCAAATAGAACAGAAAGACACAGAATAACTCAGAGTTCTCAAACACACCACGGAAACTACACAGACGTCATCAACCAGACGAACAGTCTGGCGACTCCTCTGGTCGTCACCGAAGCATCTTTTTTCATTGATTTATATAAAGATTACAACATCAATCAAGGTTACAACATTTACGCAACGACCTTTCGGTTCGTTAAGAGTCAGATTTTACAATTGCCAATCCGGCGGGTTACACTGGCATGCACGGTGGACTTGAACCCGCAGGTATACAAAAATTACGGTTCATCTACTATTCCTTCTAAATACATAGTTCTGGCTAATCTAAATATCCGGGCAATTTTCTTTTTCAATGTCTCTAACATCTATTTCAAAATATCTGGTTCTACGAGCTAAGCATCTGTTCGTACTGAGCTTAAAGAAATTACTTGGCTTATTAAACTCTCTGCCTGTGTCTGCAAAAAAGCTTCCTGTAAGTAAAATGCATTTGACAGAGCCGCATCACGACTGACTTTCATATCTGCTATCTGCTTATCAATTTGAGACAGTCTTTCTTTTTGAGCATCCAATTGATTTTCTCTTCTTTCTATCTCCTGGTTCTGAAATTGGATTGCTCGATGAAAAGCATCACGCTCTCTTCTGATCCCTGTTATCTCTTTCTGTAATTGAGCTTCCATGGTCAATTTGCGTTTAAGAATATCGTTTACTTCAGATAAATCAAACTTGCTTCTCTGGAGTTCTTCATTAGTCTTCTTAACCAAATCGTGCATCTCTTGTCCTTTCTGTACTGCTTCATTCAGTTGTGCTCTAGTCTCTTCTAAAAGATTGCCCAGAGCTATACGTGCATCCTCTTTATCTTGGATTAACTACTTCAACTGAACTAGTTCGGCACCAACAACACTTAATAATTCTTCTTTTTCTCGGACTTCTGCCAGTGCTGCATCTCGTTGACTAGTAACTGCTTCCTGTTCGGTAAGTCTGGCTTGGAGCTGGTTAATATGGAAGTGCAGATGATGATTTTTTGCTTTGACTGCATCGATCTCTCCCTGTAGAGGAGTGATGTCTGCTTCAAGGGTATCCACCTTATGTTGTAGTTCTTGACGAATATTCTATGTAACTTGTCTTAATTGTACCGGAAGCTGCTGGGAAAATTGTATAATCATGCGCCCCATGGATTCTAGTTCGGTAAATATGGGAAATTGAGGAAGTGGCTGCTGGGATGAAGAGGCTGTCAAAAGTTGATGTGAAGAGGGAGGAGAGTAATTTGGTGAGGAAGATGAAGCAGAAGGTTCCTCATGGACAATAGGTGGAACAGGGAGAATGGGGTTAATCGGAGGTTCGGGTGGAGGAGTGAGAAGAACAGTGGTTGTTTTTAATACCTGTTCGGTGGTTTGTTGCGTAGTGTCATCAGGTTTGGCAGCTGTAGACTCCACTACTTTAATCAGTTCTTCAAAAATTTCCTTAATGATAGGTTGCCCATCTTCTTGCCTTTCCTGTTCGGATTGTTGCTGAGATTCTTCTTGAGAGGAGCTGGCTCCAGATTTGGTGGTCTCATCATGCTCTTGTTGCTGCTTTGGAGAGGACTAGGTGGACGAATCATGGTGCATGGAGGTAGCGGTGTCGTGAAATGTCTCTTCTTCATTGTCATCATCTTCATGTCCGGCGACCGATCCGTTTACTTGGCTATCGGAAGAGCTTATTCTGATGCGCTTTCGGCGGAGGAGCTGGAATAATTCTTCGTCATCCTCTTCATCATCTTCCATGATCTGCACAGATTCTTCATGGTGTAATACCAGACCTCTGGATGGTGGTTGTGCTGCTAGTATTGCCGAAAACAGGAAACTTAATATATGCGGTAATCGTGATCGGGGCATTTCTCCCTTATTGACCTGTTTAATGATGGAAACGCATTCTCGATGAATGCGGCAGAAATAATATGATGCAAAGTTCACAGGCTCTCTCGCAGCCATATCTATTGCCAAATAGAAAGGGCGAGATATGTCGTATGTACGCTTTTGCAGGTTGAGGATAGCTACTAGAAACTATAATGCGGATCTTTCAGGCTCAGGGCGACAAAGAATAGCATATTCATTAGAGGAATGCCTGGGAACAACTGATTCATTGTGGCGATGGGAAGACTAGGTCCATTCTCTCGACCTCTCGGAGAGAGTCGGAATGCATCAGCAAAGGTCTGTAGAGTTATAACTACCCGAGATGGTAATGAGGTTATTGGCCAACTCTTCTCCGTAGAAGGTGTGGCAGCGATGGCGGCAATGATTTGGGTGTAGAACGAGTGACAATCCACTGAATGCCAAGGTAGTTCAGCGAAATTGGACAACCCACGAATTCGCAAGAACTCACCTACATTTGCGGGGAGTCCATCACAGAACGCAGCAAAGTTTGCTAATGCTTCCATGTTGCGCACACACACAAGCACATGAACACAATTGCACAGGGTATACAGAGAGCACAAGCACGCAAAACACACAGACAAAATAGCGATTGACAGTGGAATGAAAAAGGTTAAGTAGATAGTTGGCAGCGGGAAGCAATTGAAATTGTTAATCATCGTGCGATGTTGAAATGATGACCTCATAACTTCGGTGTGCATGCATGAGCAGAACGATAATGCAGGGCGGCTGTAGATCATAATTAGGTATGAAACGAGGATATTTACAGACTTATTTTATTAATCACACAAAACTAAAAAAGGAAAAGAAAAGAAAAAAAAGAAAAAATACGCGGGCAACCGCAGAACACTTCAGTGTGAATCAGGTGCTTGATGATACGGCCGCAACTTTGAACCATTTATCACTTTCGGAAGAGGAATTCCGGTCAAAGTAGCCAACCAAAAAGTTGCTGGGCCCACTTGTTCAGTAATTCGGTAAGGACCAAACCAGCGTAACTTGAATTTTCCAGCAGAGCAATTTGATTTTGCATTATAAAACAGCATAAGTTGCCCTACCGAAAGAACTGGAGTTTTTAGATACCGATCATGTGTACGAGCTTGCCGCAACTGTACTTCTTGAAGAGTCAGAAAACTTTCCCAGCGATGCTCATCTAGTTTTCTGAGTGTGTCCAACCAAAACGACAAAGAATATTCAGGTAACAATTTCTGAGAGATGGCCACACGTAAGCTTGGTACTACAAGCTCCATTGGTGCAATTGCCTCCATTCCATATGCATGTTTGAAAGGAGTCAGTCCGGTGGCAACTTTGTAAGTAGTCCGGTATGCCCATAATACTGCAGGTAGTAATTGATCCCATCTTTCTGGTGATTCGATAATTAATTTACGAAGCATACTCAACAAGGTCTTGTTTGTACTTTCAGCCAGGCCATTAGCACGAGGATAGTACGGTGAACTGAATTTGTGCAGAATCTGAAAAGAGTGTGTGAGAACTTTCATTAAATTGTTAACAAAATGTGTGCCTTGATTTGTCACAAGTTCCAAAGGTAATCCAAATCGTGGGAATACGTCTTTCATTAAACATTTTGCTACCGAAATAGCTGTAGCGGACCGTAAAGCCCAAGCTTCTGCCCATCTGGTAGCATAATCTGTACATGTCAGAATATATCTGTTCTTGCTAAGGACTGCTGGAGGTGTGATTGGTCCAATAAAGTCAAGTCCCCATTTTTGAAAAGGTTCTCGAGGTAAGACAGGCTACAGAGGGAAAAAATGTCGTTGTAAAGGCTATCCAGCCCGTTGACAATTGTCACACTGTTTGACAAACTGAGACACATCTCTGTACATGGTAGGCCACCAAAGCCCACTTTGCAAAATTTTCCGGTGCGTTAAATCTGCTGCAAAATGTCCACCGGAAGGTATGGAATGTGCTAGAGTGATAACTGAGTTTACTTCATGTGGAGGAATACAACGAAGTAAGACTCCAGTGTGATCCATATAATACAATTCTCCAGCAATCAACCGGAATCTGCGACTGTAAACTGGAATTTTCCTACGCATTGCAGGAGAAGTTTGAGTAGGAAGATATCCATCAGTAAGAAAGGCTAATAACTGATCATAGTAATTAGGTATCACAGGAGGTTCTGCAGATTCATCATTAGTTGGGTCAGTAACATAAATTGCAGGTTCAGACGGCGCCAATGTTAAACGGGGGTCTTGCCGTCAGAGACGCGTTTAAACATATATCGGGTTCTTGGGAGTGGAAGGGGTCTGTTAAACAGAGGCCCTATACTTGATTTTCCCAAATCAACTCACTCACATGATCGTAATCTAACGTTAAAAATATCTGTCAATACAACCTACTTATCAAGACTCTGGTTACACTCTTACAATTTTACTATCTGTAATCAGACTCTTCCAAAATCTATCGACAACAATCCAGTTGATGTGTTCTCAACAGATAGCGGCAAAACTATCATTACCGTAATACAGAATCACTTTGTCTAACTTAAGAGCTGATCCAAACACAATTACTGTAAACAACAGAGATAATAACAATAACTCAATCTGTATCGTACAGGTGTAGATAATCAAACAGAACAGAAAGACACAGAATAACTCAGAGTTCTCAAACACACCACGGAAACTACACAGACGTCATCAACTAGACGAACAGTCTGGCGACTCCTCTGGTCGTCACCGAAGCGTCTTTTTTCATTGATTTATATAAAGGTTACAACATCAATCAAGGTTACAACATTTACGCAACGACCTTTCGGTTCGTTAAGAGTCAGATTTTACAATTGCCAATCCGACGACTTACAGGGGTCACACTATGTGGTTCACCTGGAGATCTAGAAATCAGTATGTCATGAACAAGAATAATAACTCTCTATTTCATGCTTTTGTCAAAGGCATTAAGTCTACTAGTCTTCAAAGTCTGGCCTCCATCAACTCTGTAGCAACTGAGGACTTTCAGCTCTCCAATCATTTGAGGAATACCCCTCCTAGGAAGTGGAGAGAGACATTGCTGAAGCTGTATTTAAACTCTAGGATTGAAGTGGTCTTGAGATGTATGTAGGTCTTTGTATTCCTAACCATTGTACTACTGATGTATCAAGCCCCTCTTGTAACTACATCTCCCTTCTTTGGATGAGGATGTATTTCTATTTCTTACTGTCCTGATTGGTGGGGGAGCCTGCCCCTTGTACTTACACACATTCCATCATTAATTTCAAATTTTGTGTTTCTTCAAAAAAAAAAAAACGTATCGGTTTAAAAAACTCTTCTCGGTGATTTGTAAATTTTTACAATGTTTATTTTTGTATAAACCTCAAAGTATTCGGATAAAAATAATGGAGATGGAATATGGATGATACAACCCCTCTCTTCCACGGATCCAAATGTTGACTTTTGATCTAAGATGTGTTTACCGAATCTCTCTCTCTCTCTCTGTTATGACAAAGGCTAAAGTAACAAAGTATTTGCAGTTTTGACAATGAATTATGCACAAAATAATATTTTTTCCTACTATAGAAAGCTATTCGAGACAGATTGCAACGTGGATGGGCCATCACTAAGAGAGATGATACTTCATTTGTTTGGACACGTCGGAGCCAAGCCCTACATTGATCTTGATCGTATAATTCCCCAGCAATTACTATAAACTGTGGACTATCTTGCACGTGTTTCTTGCAAGTCACTAAGCACAAACTTTGAGGTGGTATGTCCGTGGTTAAAAAGGAGTAGAATGTATCATAATAAGTTTCGATAAGATTTTAGCATAGGACGAGACGATCCGATGTAATTGTGCCGCTACATTGATCGAGCAATGAATCATCAAGACCGCTTAGGGCCTCACCAAAGTCTAAACGGGATAAAACTTAGCAAGCACATGGGAAGAGCCAAGGCAATGGATGACATCATATTCATAATCTTCTCGTAATATTAGATTATTCTAGTGAAATGGATGACATCATATTGATAATCCTCTCGTAATATTAGATTATTCTCTTTCACTAGGGAAGTCACCATAGAGAGGTAGTTATGAAAATTTTACTAGAATAGATTAATCCAAGACATTTATTTTTGGTCTTTGAGTGACTCTATTACATTGGTACCAGCTCTCAATTGGCATAGTAGATAAGGCTTTACCACTTTTCATACACTTGCATTACCAGTACAGTGTCAGAGGCACTGTCAAAAACATGGAAAAGTTGTTTCTAAAAGAACTTGGAGAAGCTTGTAGGATGTAGAAAAGTCAGTTGCAAAGCGATGAAGTTTCGTCCAGCCTACTGGCATAAGACCAACCCTTGACCTTATGGAGACTGAAGTAGAACTTATACTCATGCGATAAGTGCAATAAAATGCACTATGTACTTTAGAGCATCAAGGGGAAAGAGTCGTTACAAAACATATAGTTTTCCACCTTGATTAGCTCAAAAAACTTACTATCTTTGGATGAGACAACCAACTTCAATTGTGCATAGCAAACAACATGATTAGAATTGGAAACAATACTTTTGGAGGAGTGAAACACATAGGGTTAAGTGTATAGAATGCACAAGAGTACAATAAATAAGCAAAATATGCTTTTGGAACGAACATAACACTCAATAGTGGTACTTGCTATTTTTCAAGAATGTGTAGAGATAGAACCCGAGAAAGAAAAATTGCACTTTCTCCCAATCTACACATAAACTAGAGAGTAAAATCTTTTGAATGCATACTCATGCATCCAATTTGGAGCTCTAGAGAGAGTGTAGCGGCCTCTGCAAGCTTACTATTGTTGAAGAAGATGATGAAAAAAAATGAAGGAGCAAGACAATGAAGGCCACAAGTGTACGTATGTTGTTTCCATGTAATGTACAAGGATTTGAAGTCTTTATATAGACTCTTGACATGCTCCATGACTTCTACAAGTGGAGTTTGAATTCAAATGAAGGTGGTAAAGGTTGTTGAATGGAATAAATTCACTTTCCTACAATCTAGAAAAAGTGAAGATCGCATTTGATATACTTGCAGGTGATTGATTGATTCAGTGATTGCAACTCAAGCAGCTCAAATTTTTGGAACTTTAGCTCTCCTTTTTTCCTTTTACATGTGTAAAGATCTAGGCTTTTACAATGGTAAATGATCCATAAAAAAATTTTTTAAAAATATAATAATTGAGCATAGGTAAAAGAATGCTTCAACGGATATTTTGGCATAATCCAAACCATAGCTTTCTTGATTTAGATCAAATCCACCTCAAGCATAGTGTAAGCTTGATGTTCCAAGAGTTCCAACTTTGGTTCCACCAAAATAGGAGCTTCAATCAATAAGGTTTTTAATTGATCACAGGGGAATCGAGACTCAGGGGTCCACAAAAATACATAGGGTGGAATAGTAGAAATAACTTTAAATGGGATAGCAGTATTGGCTCAAAATCACAGGTGGAAGCCATGCCATCAAATTTGACCCAAAGAGTGAAGAATGTCTTTCATAGACCTTGGACTATGACTATAGGGGTGATCCATTATGTGTGATCTCTGGAAAAAATGAAACCAAATTTCAATAGTTTGTCAATCGTTGCCTTGAGTTGTTCAGGATAATGTGGGTTCATGCAATAACTTGCATGCCTGGCTGGATACACATCTAGTTTAAGAATTAGTCGATGCTCATAAATCTAGGGGTGAAGACCCTTCATGGCCTTGTAGTTGTAGGCAAAACTGTCGGTAAATTGTTCAAGAATGTAAATCAGCTTTTTATAGAATTCTTAACTTGAACATGGACATATTTTCAATAGGTCTTGGGGAATCATGTTGTCCTAGGTCACATATGATAATATCTTCCTCAAGCACATATGTTTGACATCCTTTTATGAGACCAAAGATGGTGCTTTTTAGAATATATTCTATTTCTTCCATGGTCGGAGTGATCGTGCAAGCACTCAATGTTTTCTGTTTAAAGATACTCTAAAAGTCTATCATCCCTAAGGATAGGAGATGCTTATTGGCTTCCAAGAAAGCCATTTCCTCGTCCTTATCAACCCATCAATCATATTTATAGTTTCTGTCACTTGTGGAAGCTGATGAAAATCATAGGGTGCTAAATCATCTAAAGGTACCATATATTTAGGCTTATTATATTTAAAGAGAAACTGGTACAAAGGCCAACCATGCATTACTTTGGATTGTCTTAGCCATGGCCTGCCAAAGAGTGAATTGTAGCCCAAAATCCAATTAGGTAAACTCAAGATGCCAAACATCATGGGAAATGTTGCAACCTAAAGCAAAATCAATATGTTGTAGATTAATCTCACTAGATGGACCCACAATTTTTCTGCCATATGAATAAAAAATTTGACAAGTTCGATTTGGTTCCAGGTCATTTGCTTACATTAGGTAATATGAGTAATATTTACTATAGAGCCACCATAAATTGCTACTTTAGGTATGCATTTGTTTCGATACCATATGCTGAGGAATGGTACAACATGGTCCACCATCATGTATGGCTTGGGCTGGATGGTTTTGGTAGTGCATTCCAGATTTTGTGTCAAATCATATAGCCCCTAATGTGTGGAGGTAAGATATCTGAGATAGAGATTCACATATATGAGATTTCCAAAGCATATCTTGCACACTAGGTATTCCACATCTCTTGCTCTTCTTGAGTTGGCCATCCTCTAGTCCTTAGAATAGGCATAAACTCATTTCCAAAGCTATATACATAGATGTTTGTTCCTTATAGATATGCTTCCATTATGAAAACCATATTGAGTAGTTACTTTGATCTATTTTTTCAATTCAAGAAGGAGCACAATAACCCATAATGTATATACTATGGTGATGCTCTAATGCCACTCTAAGGAGGTGATCGCTAAATATTTTGATGAGAAGGTCTTTGCAGAAACCTACTCTAGACGTGCCTATTTCTTGCTTAGACACAAAAACAAACTTCATAAGCTTGCAAAATGATGAATGAGTTTGATCATACTACTTTGGAAAAGTGATCTCAAGGTTTCCATTCAAGGCATAGTAATTTCCAATTTTGAACATGAAGGGAAAACCTTCTATGTGGAAGAAGGCACTTCAAATTTTTTTTTGTAATCCCAACCTACTATGAATGGGGAAACATTCTTTTGCAAAGCTTCTAATAAGAAAGTTAATGTGCTATTCCAAGTTATATCATGAATTTAGAGTAACTAAACAGTGAGAAATATATTTAAGGACACTCAAGAAGTAAATAGTGCATATACATAGTCATAGAGATTAATTCATGTCTCTCCACACAAGCTCTACTAATTGAATCCATGCATACGCAAGCTCAAAAAGACATTAATCTTATGATCCAAGTAGTGGATGAAATGATTAGGCCATAGGTTTACTTCAATGATTCTTTGAAGATAACTAACTTAAACAACACAATAATAGTAGTACATAGTAACTCAAGTTGATTATGAAAACTCAAGTAAATGTAATGCTATGTAAAATTCGACGCTTGGACATGTTTGAGGAGTCCAATGGCTATGAGAAAAGTACAATGAACACTCAAGAAGTGATTGAGAGCTCTATCACTCCCACGGCTTGTTCACTGAGGTATATATAAGCTATTCCTCGATTCTAGTTGGTAGGTGTTGATAAATCTACCGATGATTCTCATCAGATTTTCAACTACAATTCTGAATTTTGAATTCAAACGTGATCTCATGGGCTGTGGCCCCTTTTAGAATTAGCTTGAGTCTCCAATTTAATTTACACATTTCATTTTCAAAGACCAAAGCAATCTAGTGATATGGTCAAGCTTTTAGGCTTGCCATATGTACCAACAACATCAACAAATATTTTATAATGAAATACATTACCAGAAATCATGGAGCACTGCAAGATTCAACCATTTTGCATGTGGATTACGTATAGACATTCGTGCACATAGAGAAGTTAAATAACTGAACATTGAATGAACATCTTGCTTCAGTAACATTGGGAAATGTGCATACAAATTATGAATTTTTGTTGCATACATCACCTTCATGAAAGAAACACCTCTAATAATTCCCATCATTTAGTGACATACCCCTTCATATTCTTAGACATCAAATCCTCAAAACATGACAATAGTGTTCCCCTTTTCCCCAAGATTAATTTTTTCACATATTCGATTGGTTCAAGCTATGATGAGAAATAAATTCTTAAATAAATCTTTGTTTATTTCTACTCCAACAGAACATGAGTTAACGTTTTACAACTTCAAAAATATGTATATTCCTAAGAAATATTATAGTCATATTAGAAAAGCAATATATATATATATATATATATATATATATATATATATATATATATATATATATATATATATATATATATATATATGTATGTATATATATATATATATATATATATATATATATATATATATATCATCCATAGTTGTAATATTGCTTACATATATCCATATCTATGTGCATACATATTAGAATCCTTGTTCGAAAATCCTTGTTGATGTTAGAATCCGCGTTGATGTTGACGGGCAGGACAAAATATTATATGACAGATAAAATGTTACTTCTACCTTTCATATTACAAAACTCTTTCATCTTACAAATCTCGATATATATATATATATATATATATATATATATATATATATATATATATATATATATATATATATATATATATATATATATATATATATATATATATATATATATATATATCTATCTCTCTCTCTCTCTCTCTCTCTCTCTCTCTATATATATATATATATATATATATATATATATATATATATATATATATATATATATATATATATATATATATATATATATATATATATATATATATATATATATATATATATATATATATATGTATGATAAATTATCAATCTCATCCGGATTTAACGAAAAGTTTACAAAATGACCCTTGACAGGTGAAATGATAGACAAATTATGGATTGAACGAGAAGCTAGAAAAATGTTCCTTGACAGGCAAAATACCGAAAAGTTATTTTAAATGCAAAAGAGTCTTTGCAGAACAATAAAACATTAAATCCATAGAGAATGCTTGTAAATAAACCTGTGGAATAGTAAAGAATTAAATCCACATAAATAACTATCCTTCCCTTATAGTATAAGAAAAACAACATCAATGTTAAATAAATCTTCATAACAAAGTTTGTCTTCTTGATCCTCTACTTATAGTTGAGATTGGAGCTAAAGTTTGAATTCGAATTCAAACTTCTACCTAAAAGTGAATGCTTACATATAGGATAGATTCTCTCATTGCTAAAAAACCAATTCATACATGATTTAGAGATTCCTAACTCCTCGTGGGTGTAAAGTGAATGCTAACATATAGGATAGATTCTCTCATTGCTAAAAAACCAATTCATACATGATTTAGAGATTCCTAACTCCTCGTGGGTGTAATCCACTTTTACAAGGGTAAGTGTGAAGTACTTTTACAAGAGGTTGATCATATCAAGCCTTTCATGGGTTATGTCAATAAGTTAAGCATAGGTGAATTGATCAAGCATGTGGGCTTGGGTATAACTGCACCAAAAGCTCCCCCTCAAGTCGAACATGCTTGATCTACATTGCTCCTTGATTTCCTACAAACCAATAATCAATTTGAACCTGTTCATCTTTGTTCCATCCAATGCCTTTGTGAGTATATTTGCAAATTGTAAATACGTTGATACATAGGATAGTTGAATATCCTTGTTGACCAATTTCTCCCTTACATAATGATAGTATATTTCAATATGTTTTGTCTTTGCATGAAAAATTGGATTGGCAACCAAGTGAATGGAACTCATGTTGTCCCCAAAAATACTTGGAGTTCCAATCTCCAATCCAAGATCTGTAAATAGTGTCTTCATCCACATTGCTTCTTGAGTAGCAATGGCTAGACCTCTGTATTCAACTTCAGTAGAAGAGAGAGAAAATGTGGGTTACTTCTTGGATGACCATGAGACAAGTTTTGATCCTACAAACGTAAGATATCCTGAGGTGCTCCTTCTGTCTTCCTTGGAGCCAGCCCAATCTACATGAGAGAACAACTTTGGACTTAAATTAGATACATAAGGGTAGTATAACCCTTCATTCATGGTCCCTTTGACATATCTGAGTATCCTCTTGGAAGCTTCCATGTGAGGTTTCCTTGGTGTGTGCATAAATGGACCTAGCACACTCACACTATAACATATATCTACTCTTATCAATGTGGCATAGTTCAAACTACCCACAAGGCTTTGATAAACATGTGATGTCTTCTATGAGTACACCTTCATGTGAGCTCAATTTGTGATTAACCTCCATTGGAGTAGCTGCAATCCTGCAATCTTGCATCTTGAACTTCGTCAACAAGTCTTTAATGTATTTCCTTTCAGTAAGAAATAGACCATGATCTTTGTATACTACTTCCAATCCTAGGAAGTATGTGAGTGAACCCAAGTCACTTATCTTGAACTCTTCTTGCATTTGCTCCTTGATCTTCTTTATCCCATTCGCATCATTTTCTGTAAGTATAATATCATCCACATACACACAAATATTCAAAATTACTCTTCTTGATGAAGAGTGATGGATCTGCCTTGCGAGCTTGAAATCCTTTATCCTGCAAGAATGAAACAAGCCTATGATTCCAAGCCCTTGGGACTTGTTTGAGTCCATATAGAGCTTTATTAAGTGTACACACATAATCAGGATGTATTTTATCCTCAAAACCAGGTGGTTGTGCCATATGCACCTTTTCTGTTATCCATCCATTAAGAAATGCATTTTTTACATCCAATTGAAGTATCTTCCAATTCTTCGAAGAAGCAATACTAAGAAGGAATCTAATTGTAGGCATCTTTTCCACAAGAGAGGAAGTCTCTTCATAATCAATTCCTTGAGTTTGTGCAAAGCCTTTTGCCACAAGCCTTGCCTTATACCTGTTAATGGAGCCATCTAAGTTCTTCTTCTATTTGTAGATCCACCATGAGCTTAGAACTTTCATTAATGAAGACTTGGGAACTGATTCCCAAGTGTTATTTTCCTCAAGAGCTTCAATTTCTTCTTCCATTGCATGCCTCCACTCTCATTTCTTCTTTGCTTCCTCAAATGTTGAGGGTTCTTCTTGATTTATGTCCTGTGCTAGATAGATTGAATGTTTAGTAACTAGGGAAGTATCAAACCCATTCTGGTTTTCTTTTCTCCCTCATGGACCTTCTTAGGCCATGATGTGATGATTCTGCCTCTTGTCCAAGTTCTTGCATTTTCGCTTTACCTTTAGACTTCCACATTTTGAGTTTTTCAATCTCAGTTTCTTCATGATCATCTAAGGTATCCTGCTCTTCATTTTTTAGGAGGGTTGTCCTTTAAAGGATTTGGAAAATATTCTTCAAGATCATAGGCTAAGTTGATCTTCCTCCATGAATCTTCATACCAAGAACTATTCTCATCAAACACTACATCTC
Source organism: Ceratopteris richardii (assembly GCA_020310875.1). NCBI lineage: Eukaryota > Viridiplantae > Streptophyta > Polypodiopsida > Polypodiales > Pteridaceae > Ceratopteris > Ceratopteris richardii. The sequence goes on along the minus strand of CM035417.1, from coordinate 24,386,165 downwards.
TACTTACCAAGAATCCTTTGGTTGTTGGGTTCTATAATATGTAGGATTTTTTGTTGTTGTCATATCCAATGAACAGACATCTTTCAGCTTTTGGATCCATCTCTCCTCTAACCTATGAAGGAACATGAGCATAAGCAATACATCCAAAAATCTTACAATGATCCAAGCTAGGTCTTCTTCCATTCCAAGCATCATATGGTGTAATGCCATCAAGTGATTTTGAAGGTAACCTGTTAATCAAATAAGTGGCTGTGGATACAACGTCAGCCCATAAATAATTAGGTAAGTGCTTCTCATTTAGCATAGACCTTGCAGCTTCAACAATTATCCTATTCCTTCTCTCTGCACTCCATTTTGCTCACGAGTGTACCTTTTAGTAATCTCTTTTTTGATTCCCCTCTCTTGAAGAAATGAGCCAAATTCATGGGAGAAGTACTCTCCCCCTCCATTTCACCTTAGCCTTTTTAGTGTTTTACCTGTTTGATTCTCCAAAAGAGCTAAATATCTTTTGAAGCATGAAAAGACTTCATCCTTGTGTTTCATAAAGTATAGTATAATCCATCTACTGCACTCATCAATGAAGGAGACATAATACCTTGATCCAGATATTGAAGCATCCTTGCTAGGTCCCCATACATCTCTATGAACCAAATCCAAGAGTTCTCCATGCATATATCCTTTCTTCATGAATGGTAACCTATGAGACTTTCCAAATTGACATGCACTACACTTATAAATCATGTGTTGTTTTGACAAATTAGGGAGTCCAAGTACACTCTGGTCCTTGCCGGTTTTCTTTAATAATCTTTCACCAATATATACTAACCTTTTATGCCATACTTACAATTCTATGAGTGTTTGACTACCATAATTAAAGAGAGCAATGTTCCTCATGTCTTGTAATTCAAATGTGAAAAATCTACCTGTCTTTGCAACCTTTGGAATTCTCTTGAATCCTTGGCTTGGATCGTCAACAAATGCTCCTGCTTTTGTGAACCTAACTTGTAGGTATTTCTCCACAATCTGTCCTATACTTATAAGTTCTTTGTGTTGGTAGGGATAGTACATTGCTAAGTAGGTTGATGTTTCCATCAGGTGCTTTTACATTTCCTATTTGCCCCACCATATGCCTTGTTTTATCACCTGTTTGCACTTCATGCTTATTCCTTGGATCTTCTAAACCTAATAGGAAGGCCACGTTTCCTGCCACATGATTGGAACAACCTGAATCTATGTAGAAAACATGCTCATCAGATTTACCTTGAGGCATTGCCATATTAATGATTAGCAACGAGTCCTCTTGATTTGAGTCTTCTGTGTAGTTATTAAGTTTCTTCTTCCTCTATTGCTTTGATAGTTTGAATAGTTGTGGTAGCCATTGAAGTTGTTGGTCCTTCCTCTAGAGTAGCCATAACTTCCTCTATTGTAGCCTCTACCTCTTTGATTCCTAGAATTCCTAAAGCAATTTTCAGCTGTATGATTAGCTAATCGACAAATAGAACAGGGATTAGATTCTTGGGATCTTCCCCTGCTTTGTCTTCCTTTTTTGCCTCTACCTCTACCATGTATTCCTCTACCTGCATATTTAGCTTGATGTGTACCTGCTTCATCATCCACTTTCTTTCTTCCTTTGTTCTCTTTGGGCTTGCTTTTGTCAGTATACAAAGCACAAGATTGATTACCTTTGGAGCCTTCTCCATTCTTGATAAGCTTGGCCTCTTGAGTAAGCAATTGTCCTATGAGTGTATTGAAATCTAGTACATGCATATCCATGTATAGATCCATAACTATGGTGAATGCTTCCCACTCGTCATCTGCCTTTAAGCCATTGATGACCTGCCTTACAATTTGCTCTTCTTCTATTACCTCTCCAATGCTTCCCAACTGATCTCCTATGTCCTTGATCTTTGAGACAAAATCAGTCACATTTTCTTTGGGAGCTTTCTTGATAGTTGTAAAGTCCAGCCATAGTTGATGCTTCTTGGCCTTTGTACTTGAAGAGAAGAAGGCTTCAAGTGCATTCCACACTTCCTGAGATGTTTTACAACTTCTAATATGAGGTTACAAAAAATATGAGATAGATTTGAGGAGATAAGACATTGCAAGTGCATCCTTGGAGCACCATGTGCTCAATCTTTCTTGCTCTTCTTGTGTAGGTTGACCTTTATTCTTGAAACTTGGCATAACTTCATCTCCAACTATATAACCATATAGATTCCTACCTTAAAGATAAGCTTCCATCCTTAAAGACTAGGCTGAGTAGTTACCTCTATCCAATTTGTTGATTGATGAAGGAGATCCGTTTGCCATGTTGTCAAACTTTTGCTCTGATACCATTGTGAAGATGGATTTGTACTTGATGAAGATGAAGTGGTGCTGCAAAAACTTTACACTACACCAGCCAAATGGACTCCAGAGATATGTGGTGGTCCGTTTTAACTTTCCAAATGATGAATTAGACACCCTATGTACCTTGGAAGATCACTCTCAAAAAGATGAATCAAACAGACAGGTAGGAGTTGATCCAAGAGTAAAAAAAATTGCTATTTTAATTCATACACCTGTTTAGGGTTTTGAACAATTCTCTGAGCATAGAAAAAATTGGCATAAATCCTTTTGGGAAACTCTAATTAACTTATAAAGCTAACAATCATGAGTGATTTGATAAAAAATAATGGATTACATGGAGAGAAATGAGTTTAGCAAATCATATCTTCATCCCGATATTCACGGGCTGCAACAATCAACAGAACAGTAAGCAAAGATATGTTAATATCTAACGCTCCCGAGAAGCAATGCAAATAAAACCTTGTAGGGTTATAATAGATAGTATGCAAATTCTATCATGCTTTAAATCATGGAAAACGATCAACTACACCCTGAGAATGACCTCTGAGAAGATCACTATTCTGATGGAGTTATGATAGAGAAGTAAGAGCACGTTTACTTGTTCACTTACTGAAAGTGAATATTAAGAAGCATCTTAGCTTTATCATTGAAAAAAAAACTGCTTTCTCCAATACTCGGAAGTCCTTTTGGTTGTTTATCTATATTCATGTTTGTGAATAATTAATGGAAATTGAATTTTGAAATGCATCTGTTATACTGTGCGAACATTTGAGTAATAGGAGAGACAAACTTTTAATGATATTCGACGATTGAGTTTCTTCTCAAAGAATTGTGTATGCCACTTCTTCTTCAAGGTGCATCACTTCTTAATCCAAAGTAAAGAATATATCTCTAGCTAACAACGATTATATTGCATGTAAAACGGCACATCAAAGAGGTTAAGGAAGAGAGCTATCCAAGATTAATTAGATAGGAAAAGGTATACCCCTTCATTCAACCTCCTTTTTGAACATAGCCCTGCAATTGGTGAACTGAATGTGAAAGGAGGGTCAAATCACTGTAAAGGAGAAAGGGTTCGAGTTGACACCATGGAAGCCACACATTCTCAATTTGTGTAAGAACAAGTGCAAATTAAATAATAAAGAGGGACCTTGGCATGATCCTGTGAGGATATTATTACAAAATTGGGACAATTTTAAAGGTCATAATTGTTGAAGATAAATGTACAAGCTCATTTTCACATGAGCTATGCTTGGATAAATTTACAAAATATAAAAATAAAGGAAAAGAAGGCAAAAAAAAGAAAAGGAAAAAAGTCTAGTTAAAATTCATGATGAGTATAAGATACAATATCTGCCTTGTAGTTAGTAGCATGTAGTGGGCACAGTGGTGAGTTAAGAAGGAGGCACAAAATTCTTCACATGCTCATTGGTTATAAACTTGCAATGGGAGCATGTTCCAAACAAGGAGAGAAAGAGGCAAGAGTTCCCAATAGTCAGATCTAGTCACATTGTCATTTTGTCTTCCCATAGACTCCTTCCAGCCGCATGTCATTTTGTACATAGTTTTGTTGTGAAGCTCATATCTAAGTGTATATGTAATCATTTCTTGTGTTTAAACACTCGTTGGAAAGCTTATCTTGTTTACTTTCTCCATCTCAAAAATCTACTTCAATGCTCATATACTATATGAGATATCAGTCAAAGAGTAAAGAAAAGGAAAAAAGTCTAGTCAAAATTCATGATGAGTAAAAGATACAATATGTGCCTTGTAGTCAGTAGCATGTAGTGGGTAAAGTGGTGAGTTACGAAGGAGGCACAGACTTCTTCACATGCTCATTGGTTATAAAAGTGGAGTGGGAGCATGTTCTAAACAAGGAGAGAAAGAGGCAAGAGCTCCCAATAGTCGGATCTAGTCATATTCTCATTTTGTCTTCCCATAGACTCGTCCCACCCACACATCATTTTGTACATAGTTTTGTTGTGAAGCTCATATCGCAATGTATATGTAACCGTTTCTTGGGTTTAAACACTCATTGGAAAGCTTATCTTGTGTACGTTCCAATCTCAAATATCGTCTTCAAAGGTTATGTATTCTATGAGATATCAATTAAAGAGTGAAGTCTAGTTTTTTAGCATACCTATGTACATAGGTAGTCTATTTTGGTCTGTTAAGCTTCCTGACCAAAACATATCCAAATTGCTTGATTTTTGTCTTATTGGAAAGCTTTTTGCATGTACTTTCTGTCTGTCTCATTTAAAAGATTTATATTCTGTGAGATATCTATCAAAGAGTGAAGTCCAAGTTTTTTGTATACTTACATGTGTAGGTGGTCTATTTTGGTCAGTTGACTTTCCTAAACAAAACTCATCCAAATTACTTGTTTTTTAGCTTTTTGGAAATCTATTTGTGTGAAATTCTTATGTACCAAATATCTTCCTCAAAGGATATATGTTAAGGGTGTTACAAGTCCGAGAGTGAAGTTGAGTTCAACACAGGTAGAAAAGGAAATAGGATGCTACATAAAGACCTTGAGGTCCAATGGAGGAGGAGAATATTTCTTCAAAGAATTTTCAGATTTTCTTTATGAAAATGGCATCAAGAGACAATTTACATGTAGGTACACACCTCAACAAAATGGAATAGCTGAAAGGAAAAATCGACATATCACAAAAGTTGCAAGATGCATGCTCAACGAGATGAAGATGCCACTAAACTATTGGGCCGAAGCAACTAGTACAACCGTTTATTTGATGAACAAGTGCACAACGGCTGGAGTGCATAATCTAACTCCCGAGGAGGTTTATTTCGGTAAGAAGCCTGACCTTACACATCTCAAAGTTTTTGGATGTGTGTGTTATGTTCACATCCCTCAAGAACTAAGGACAAAGATGGAGGCAAAGTCCGAAAAATGTATTTTTATTGGATATTCATCGGAGCAAAAGGGATATAGGTGCTACAATCCGGTGACAAAGGAGTTACGAGTCTCACGAGATGTGGTATTTGATGAGCTAAGACCATGGTTTGGACACAAAGGGAAAGAGAAGATTCTTGAAGAAGATTGCGAAGATGATGGAGGTGCTGTCCAAGAAGAATTTCAGCAAACAAGCACTCAAATGTCAGGTCCAGAAGCTTCTACATCACTTGGAGAAAGCTCAACATGGAAGGGGAGGCTAAGGAGTCATTCCTCATCACCAACATCAGCTTATGAAAGATCTAAAGCTGAAAGTGCTGCCCAAAATAGTGATTCAAATGCAAGTGAAGAAGAGTATGAAGAGGTGATCACACCGAAGGTAAAGTTGAACCAGTTGAAGAAACAATGTTCAAAAGGAAATGAAAGGAGGTCTTCAAGAGCAAGGTATCCAATTGAAAGGTTGAGCTATGATAGTTTTATTGCAAAGCATTTTGCATATATGACACAGGTGGTCAAAGACAAAGAACTTGATGCATATGAAGAAGAATGTACACAAAAAGAATGGCAAGAAGCTATGCAAGAAGAGATGAAAGCTCTCAAGGACAATCACACATGGGAGCTAGTTCCAAAGGCTGAAGGTATGAAGATTGTTCCAAATAAATGGGTGTTTAAAATAAAGAGAAATGATGATGGTTCTCTAGCAAGGCATAAAGCTAGACTAGTAGCAAAAGGATTCAAGCAAACTCACGGCATCAATTATGAAGAAACTTTCAGCCCGGTTGCAAAGATGAGAACAATTAGAACCTTGATTGCAGTGAGTGCAGCAAGGAGATGGCCATTGTACCAACTTGACATAAAAAATGCTTTTCTCAATGGTGAACTTCAAGAAGAGGTATACATGAGTCAACCGATTGGATTTGAAGAAAAAAAGCATCCAAATTTTGTTTGTAGATTGAAGAAAGCTTTGTATGGGCTGAAGCAAGCACCACGTGCTTGGAATCAAAGATCGGTCGAGTACCTCACAAGGTGTGGGTATAGTCCAAGTAATGCAGATCCCTCTCTCTACACCAAGAAAGAAGAAGGCAAGCAGGTATATATTTGCATATACGTTGATGATCTCATCATAACAGGAAGTAATGTTACAGGAATACAAGAGATCAAAAGGAAACTCGGTAAGGAGTTTAAAATTTCAGATCTTGGTGAGCTGAAATACTTTTTAGGCATTGAGATAGTCTATGGGAAAGATGGCATTTACTTAATGCAAAGAAAGTACCTATTGGATGTTCTTTTCAGATTTGGAATGAGTGAATGCACACCACTCACTCAACCTATGGACACAAATGTGAAGCTATGCTCAAATGATGGAGAGAAGTTACATGATGTAACTACATACATGAGTATTATAGGTTCATTGATCTATGCTACGATCACAAGACCATATTTGTGTTATATTGTTGGAGTTCTTTCTCAATTTATGCAAGCTCCAACAAGTGAACATTTAAATTCAGCCAAACGACTGCTAAGATATGTGAAGCACACTGTCAATCATGCTCTGTTTTATGGATATGATGAAGAATTGTAGGTAAAAGGCTTCAGTGATGTTGATTGGGCTGGTTCGAAGGAAGACAAAAGATCCACTTCAGGTTATGTGTTCATGATAGGTAGCAAACCTATCACATGGAGCTCAAAGAAGCAACCTACTGTTGCACTATCATCTACAGAAGCCGAATATAGAGGTTTAGCCTTTGCAACTTGTGAAGCTATGTGGATTAAGAAGCTCTTGGCTGATCTTGATGTGCAGGTGGAGACCATTCCAATTTATGGTGATAACATGTCAAGCATTCACTTGACAAACAATCCAATGTTTCATGCACGAAGCAAGCACATAGAAGTGCATTATCATTATGTTCGAGAAACAGTTTTGAGCAAAGATGTGGATATAAAGTTCATTGGAACTAATGACCAGGTTGCAGACATGCTTACAAAGTCCCTAGATGCTTCTAAGCTCAAGAGGTTCAAGGACGACATCAACTTGCAGGATATGGCTGAAGGTGCAACCTCACATGTGAGCTTGAGGGGGAGTGTTAAAAATAAAGAAGTAAGCTCGTATATATTTTTGCAAAAAGGATTTTCTTCAAGTAGAAGGAAAATACAAAAATGAAAAATATAAGCATTTACTTCAGCAAGTAGTGGAGGCCAAAAGAGAATCATTCAAAAGAGAATCAAATCCAAAAGCTGAACTGTAAGAGAAGTGGTTGTCCAAAGTAGTGGAGAAATGATGGAGAAGAGCTCTCAAACTCATCATGAGAGTTTTGGATCACTTGGCTATAAAAGAGGCAAGGGAGGACACTCAAGTATAGAGGAAGAAGGCGTGGAAGCCCCCTTGTAGCTACTTCAATTGTTTTGAGTCATTTCGTTCAGTTTACTCTCATAGAGTATGTCGAGCTGCACAACCATTTTTGGGTAGTCAAAATTATATGGATTTAAGCATTGATTACAAAAAGTCATATCTCTCAATATATGTATCCAATTTTAGTGTTTAAACATTAGTTGGAAAGCTTATCTTGAGTTTTTCCTTTTTCTAGAATAGTTTTATGAAATTCATTATGCTGTGTGAGTTATTTAGGTTTTAGTGAAGTCCAGTTTTCAGCCTAACTGAGTGGACAGGTAGTCTGTTTTGAAGCAAATAGTTGCCAACCCAAATCTACTCCAAATTGAGTATTTCATATCTCATGTGAATGCTCTAGGTGTCTAGTTTGAGTGACCAAAGTTTCAAGTTCATTGGATATTTGCGTTGGTACCAGTTTTCATTTGAAGGTTCTGCTGTTGGCAAGCATCTTGATCCTGAGTAGGTCTTCTACACTTTCCGCTGCGATTAGGAGAGGAATTCTCCAACAACATACACATACACATACATATACATACACATCTACACACACACAAATATACACACATACACATATACACATATACACACACATACATGCATACACATACAAATATACATACATCCACATACATAGTAAATACATACCCACACACATGTGTGTATATGTGTAAGTGTATGCATTATTTTGTGTATTTGTGTAAGTGTATGCATTTATGTGTGCGTATCTATGTACATGTATGCATTTATGTGTGTGTATATGTATATGTGTATGCGTATGCATTTATGTGTGTGTATGTGTAAGTGTATATGTGGATATATATGTATGTGTATGTGTATATGTATATGTATGTATATATGCATATATGTATATGCGTGTGTATGTATATGTATGTGTATGTGTATGTAGGTATGTGTATTTGTGTATATGTGTATGTGTGTGTGGGTTATCTATGTGTGTATATGTGTATGTGTGTGTTGAAAGAACTTGGAGAAGCTTCTCGAAGGTAGAAAAGTGCATTTCGAAGCGACGAAGTTTGGTCAAGCCAACCGGCACAAGACCAACCCTTGAGCTTATGGAGACTCAAATAGACCTTATAGGCATGCAATAAGTGCAAAGAAATGCACTATGGACTTTGGAGCATCAATGAGAATGAGTCGATACAAAACAGATAGGTTCGCGGGTCGACTAGCTCAAAAAACTTACTATCTATGGAAGAGACAATGAACTTCAAATGCCCATAGCGACCAGCGTGATTACAATTATAAAACATCCTTTTATGGGAGTGATACACATAGGGTTGAGTGTATGGAATGCACAAAAGTATAAGGAATAAGCAAAATATGCTATAGGAATGAATGCGACATTCACCGGTGGTACTTCCTATTTTTCAGGAATACGCAGAGATTGACCCCGAGGCAGGAAAAACTCAGATTTCTCCAAATATACTAAAGCAAATGGTTTGAACATTTACACTAACAAACTAGACACTTATAACTTTCCACTGAGTCATCTTGCACTCAATTTGGAGCTCTGGAGAGAGAGCAGCAGCCTTTGCAAGATTACTGTTGGCGAAGAAGAAGATGCAGAAAATTGAAGGAGCAAGACAATGATGGTCACAAGTGTATGTATATTGCTTCCATGTAATGTACAAGTGATTTTAAGTCTTTATATAGCCTCTAGGAGTGTTCCACAAGTTTTACAAGTTGAATTTGAATTCAAATGAAGGTGGGAATGGTTGTTGGAGGGAATCAAATCACTTTCCTACAATCTAGGAAAAGTGAAAATCTTGATTGATCTACTTTTAGGTGATTTGATTTGGTATTGAATGCAACTTCAACCACCACAAATTCATGGGATTTGGGCTCTATATTTGTACCTTTACATGTGTAAAGCTCAAGGTCTTTACAACGGTAAATGAGCCATCAAAAATCTCTCAAAAAAATACAATAAATGAGCATATGAAAAAGAACTCTCCAACGGATATTCTTTCGACGCGATAGCCTTTGATGTAGATCAAATCCACCTCAAGCATAGTGTAAGCTTGATGTTCCAATAGCTCCCCCTCAAGCTAAAGTATGCTTGAGTCTTCATTCTCTGATAGGGTGAATACCTGCCATAGCTTTGAATCTACAAAGCTTTATTCCATCAAGTGTCTTTGTCATCATATCTGCTACTTGCTTTTCAGCTGAAACAAAAGAAATGTCAATCTCCTTTGCCATGAGCTTCTCCCTGATGAAGTGATAATGGAGTTCTATGTGCTTGGTTCTTGCATGGAAAATAGGATTTGCCGCTAGATGCATGGAACTTACATTATCTCCAAATATGTGAGGTTTGGAACTCACAAGTCCCAAATCTGTATACAATGCTTTTAACCATATTGCTTCTTGAGTTGCTATGGTCAAGCCTCTGTACTGTGCTTCAGTTGAGGATAAAGCAACTGTTGGTTGCTTCTTGGAACTCCATGACACTAGCTTCGAATCTGCAAATGCTAAGTAACCAGATGTACTTTTTCTATCATCCTTAGCTTCTGCCCAATCTACATCTGAGTAGATTTTGATATCCAAATCTGAAGAGTAAGGATAGAATATACCTTCGTTGATTGTACCTTTGAGATACTTAAGTGCTCTCTTAGCCGCATCCATGTGTGGTCTTCTCGGCGAGTGCATGAACTGACTAAGCACTCCCACACTATATGAGATGTCTACCCTTGTATGAGTAGCATATATCAAGCTACCTACCAAGCTTTGATACTCTTTAATGTCTTCAATTTTCTAACCTTCATAAACACTCAGTTTTTGATTCATCTCCAAAGGTGTACCTGCAGGTTTAGTGTTCTCCATTTTGAACTTGAGAAGAAGATCCTGAATGTATCTTCTTTGAGTCAAATACATTCCTTCATCTGCGTATATCACCTGCATACCTAGGAAATATGTGAGCTCACCAAGGTCACTGATTTTGAACTCCTCTTGCATGTGTCTCTTGATCCTTTGAATGCCATTTAGATCATCACCTGTCACAATAATATCATCTACATATACACATAGATAGATAAACTCATTGTGATCCCTTTTGATGAATAGAGAAAGATCTGAGCTGCTAGCTTTGAACCCTTGATCTTGAAGATATGTAACCAACCTGTAATTCCAAGCTCTTAGAGCTTGCTTGAATCCATACAATGCTTTCTTAAGTCTGCAAACATAAGATGGATGATTAGGGTTTTCAAAACCTGGTGGTTGTGACATGTATACCTCTTCACTTATCCAACCATTTAAGAATTCATTTTTCACATCAAGTTGGAGGAGTCTCCAATTCCTTGCAGCAGCTACACTTATCAATGTCCTGATTGTAGTCATCTTTGCAACTGGTGAGAATGTTTCCTCATAGTCTATACCATAAGTTTGTGAGCATCCTTTGGCAACTAATCTTGCCTTGTACCTACAAACTGATCCATCTGAATTTCTTTTAACTTTATATACCCATCTGCAACCAATTACCTTTTGATTCGGTGACATTGGAACCAAATCCCAAGTGTCCATCTCCTTCAATGCATCTATGTCTTCGTTCATGGCCTTTTCCCAATTAGGGTTTCCCTTTGCCTCTTCATAGGTTGAGGGTTCCTCTGAAATAGAGTCTTTTGCCAAGTAGATTGAATGCTTTGTAACAAATGTGGAATCATATCCATACCTTTCTGGTTGTTTCTTCTCTCTTGCTGATATTCTAGGTGCTTGTTTGGAGCATTCTCCAACCTCTTGCATCTTTGCTTTGCCTCTTGACTTCCATAGCTTGTAATCCTTTTCTCTTTCATCTTTGTCATCATCTGTATCACTTCTTGGATCCTGGACCTGTGTATCATGCTTGCTTCCTAATTGATGGGAGTCCGAATCAAGATCATATGGTAGTGTTACCTTTTGTTTGTCTTCATCATACCAAGACCTGTGTTCTTCAAAAACAACATCTATACTTGTAGTGAATTGCTTGGTTGAAGGATTGAAGAACCTGTAACCCATCTGAGTTGAATCATATCCAATAAACACTGCCTTTTTTGCCCTTTCATCTAGCTTACCTCTTATTTGTGATGGTACATGAACATTGTTGGTGTAAATTGCAAGCCTACACATTTGGCTCAAAGGATGCATTGAAGTTTATAAATACATGAAGAAGCATAGGAACATATGTTAGTGGTTAACTACCACTTTACCTCATTGTAAAAGTCAGATTGACTTGGAATCTTTTGTAATCACCTACCAAAGTGATTCGTGGAAAAAGTAGCTTATTTGATTGAAGGAATATCTCCTAGGATATAGGAGCTTGATCATAGGGAGCCAAAAGTTTGGATTTGAATTCAAATTTTTAGTCATCTCTTATAAAAATGGTCATGAAAAGTCGCGGGTAAGAGAGAGCACTCCCGAGCCTAGCATTACTGATTTTTGAGTGTGTGTGAGGTCTACACTCAAGCCCACACCTCTCTACACCATTTGGCATTGATTTTCATGCAAATGGCGTTGTATACAAATGTTCATTAATACATACATTCATATTGTCCATCTTTGAGTTCTCTGTTAGTCTACTCAAAAGTCATTCAACTTGTCAAGGGCATATCTCGGTCAATTCTTCACCAAATTCAGTGATTCAAAGCTTGTTGGATTCAACTTGAAGTAATCTACATGTGGACAAAGGTTGAAGACATTCTATTCAGACATTTTGGAGAAATTTGCGTCGAGGTGAACTTTGGTCATTTTTTGCTACAGTCCTAAAAAGTCGGGGATATAGCTTAACTTGCTAAATTGATTTCTCTTAGCATAGTTTATCATTTTACATCATTCCACTTGGAATAGGTAGCTTACTAAGCTAATTAGATACCCCTAAAAGGAAGTTTTCCAATTCCTACTGTGCTGGTCATATTGAGCAAAATACTCAGCATGTATCAAGCCATAAATAGAAGGTTTTCTTGAGTTTGTGGCTTCCAAAGTTAACTGTTTTTTATTCAATCATTGCACACATCATTTCCAAAGGACATGGGACATTTTATGGTGTCATTGGAAAGCTAAGGAGGTCTAGTTATCAAATTTGAAGCAAAAGAGGGCTGGTACAAAGCAGGTTTAGCAGTATCTACTCAGTCTCTTGGAGTATCCATCCATCATTCCCAACAGTGGTATCAAAGCAAACTAAGGTAAAATGGGAGATGGTTTTCCTTCATTTATTGACAAATTGGATAGGAACAACTATCAAGCATGGTTTCTAAGGATGAAGACCCACTTACAACAAAGGAGTATCTATGGGTACATCTCAAGAGATTCAAAACAAAAGGACTACCAACCAAGGAAGAACATGAAAGGCTCAACACATGGTGTGCTAAGGACGCATTGGCAAGGTCTTATTTACTCAATTCTATATCTGATTTTCTTTTGCCACATATTAGAAATTGTAAAACATCCCAAGAGACTTGGGAAACCTTGTCATCATACTTTTCCTCCAACACAAGGGCTAGGAAAAATCAGTTGTGGATTGAATTCACAACACTAAGGAAGCAACCTAAGCAAGCTGTTTCAGAATTTGTGACCAAGATTAAAGATGTAGCAGATCAGTTAGCAAGCATAGGAGAAGAGATTGAAGAAGAACAGATTGTAAGGCAAGTGATCAATGGGATCAAGGCTGATGACAAATGGGGAAGCTTCACCACTGCCATGGATCTCTACATGGACATGCACACTCCAGATCTTACAACTCTCATGGGACAATTTTTTACTCATGAAGCAAAGCTCAACAAGAATGGAGATACATCCAAAGGTAATAACTCTTCTGCCCTATACACTGATAAGAAGTCTAAAGATAAAGGCAAGAGCAAGAAGGTGGAAGATGAAGGATCAACCTCTCAAGCCAACTATGCAAGGAGAGGTAGATCTTCAAGAGGAAGGGGCAGAGGAGGTAAGTCAGGTAGGGGGAGATCTTATAACTCCTCACCATGCAACATTTGTGGTTTATCAAATCATACTACAGATGAGTGTTTCATGAATTACAAGAATCAGAGAGGAAGAGGATACCAAAGAGGTGGCTACTCACAGTCAAGAGGTAGATTCAACCATCACCAAGGCTACAACAATAATTACAATAATAACTACAACAATTACAATGGCAACTACCAAGGAGGATTCAAATCCAGGAAGGATTACAACAACTACACAGAGGAGCAAGATGACTCTCTTCTGATCATGAATATGACTTCAAAGTCAGGTACAAATGATGACCACCTATTCTACATTGACTTAGGATGTTCAAATCATGTGGTTGGCAATGTAGCATTACTCTCTGATCTTGAGGAACCAAAAGGTAAGCATCAAGTCCAAACAGGTGATGACACAAAGCATTCTGTAGTTAAAGTTGGAAATGTTAAAACTTGTGATGGAAATCAAAATTTATTGAGCAGGGTACTCTATGTACCAACCATTACAAAAAATTTGATGAGTGTTGGTCAGATTGTGGAGAAAGGTTTGCAGGTCAGATTCAATCAATACGGAGCATATGTGGAGGATCCAAGACATGGGTTCAAGAGGATTGCTAAAGGAGAAAATCAGGTAGACTTTTCACTTTTGAGTTGGAAGATACAAAGAACATTGCACTATACAGTTATAAAGATCAAACACTTTCAGAGCTTGAGATTTGGCACAAAAGGTTAGGGCACATAGGAGAAAGAACCTTGAAACAAATGTGCAGGGACCAATGTGTGCTTGGGATACCTAATATATCCAAGCAACATATGATTTATAAGTGTGGTGCTTGTCAATTTTGTTGAGATATCAAGCTCAACATGTGATGATCCAGGATGACACGTACCAGTTTTTTGTTTCTCTGACATGTATAGTGGTTATACCGATATATGTCAGGGATACTTCATTGAGCTTTATTAGATTATCTACCAAGAGTGATGGCTTATTTGTTTCTTGCCAGCTCACTCATTCGCGGACATTAGGTTTTTCCTTATGTACTGGTCTTTATATATTGCACTTGTTGTATTCTTGTTTTTTAGGTCATTCTTGTACATTCCTTTATGTAATAGAAGAAGAAGAAGAAGATCATTCTTCCTTGCCTCAATCTGTGTGTGTGCTTCTCCTTGAGAGTGAGAGTGTGTGTGAGCTCTCTTCCTTATCTCCTTCCTCGTGACATGATATCAGAGCCAGCGTGGCTGTAGAGAGCTCGTGGAGAAGGCGATAGTGAAGACTACGCGGCAAGGCGTGGAGAAAATGCGATTTCACAAACGGCCTCTATTTGCTACGAAAATCGTCGTGAAGGTAGAAGACCTCAAAATATTTTCGAGAGTTATCCCTTTAGGGTCACTTGTTTTTGTCAGATCGAAGTTTTGGAGCCATCTCGACCTCCGTTTCGAGCCCGCAAGGTGGGGCCCACAGAAGAACCAGGTCAGTTTCAGAAACTGTAACTTGCGTTGTGTTCGGCGACACTCATATATTCCAGATCCAGGATTTCAAGTGATTTCGTGTGCTATTGATACACGAAAACTGTGTTTTTTTGAGATCGAACTGTCACGTCATAGTGCGATTGTGTTCAAGCAGAAGTGCTGCTTGTAGTGTGTTGCGGTGTTGTGAATTGTTGCAGAAATGGCAAACGCAGATAGAATGAGTCAGCTTATGAGCGATAAGCTGGACAAGAACAACTTCCATGCTTGGAGATTCAGAATGGCAAATTTCCTGATGGGAAAAGGCTACTGGAAGTACGTCGAAGGAGAGAATGAAAATGCTCTGCAGTTACCAGAAAGGAATCGGACTGCAGAACAGTTAGATATACATGAAATACATATATATGCATACTAACATATGTATACATATAATACACATGAATACACACACACATATGCATACATACATGATAAAAATTTGCTCCTCGAAGATAAAGCTATATATAAAATAATTAGGCATACCCCCGAGCTTCATGTTCTAACTTAGAAGAACATGATTTCATCTCTCTAGTAGGATTCATCGTTATTCAAGTTAATAAAAAAATCTATTATCTGATATCCATTCAGAAGCTTCAAGTTATTGATCAATAACTAGAGTAGAATTTACTATCTAATCTCCTCATATGTTTTAATTATTGCCATCATTTTGGTAAGACATCAATATAGTCTCAAATCTTCATTATCCTTATTGATTTCATTTATTTCTTCTATTGTTAAATCTATGTTCTCATGAATCACATCATCTATTGATGGATTAATATCTATTTCTGGTAATTCCTCTTCCTCATCAATAGAATTAGCATGTAGAGAATTATCCTCTTCATCAAAAAGATTAGTATCATTATCACGTATAATGATTCTAATTTCTATTTCAGATGTTGATGTATCAGTATCTGATGTTGAATCATCAAGAGGAGTTTCTTCGTTCTCTCTAACAATAAACTGTTCAAACAATGACCTACCTCTAGGTTGCACATGAATGACTTGCCACCAAGGATGAGCATATGGGTTTTTATAAAAAAATGCTTGTTCAATATGCCTAGGAAGAATATATGGTTCTTTAGTAGATCGCATTACCTTGGAAGAATCAATTGCCCAAAACCCAGATAATTCCTTTCTTAATGTGGAATTACTACCTTTATACTCTGCTCGAAACCAGTCAACCTTCAAAATGCCCTATCAAAATATATAACAACAAAAACCCATTATTAGGTGCTTAAAAAAATAACTAACTCTATAAAAAAAAAAATAAACTTTTTTCTACCTGTTTGAATGTATGAAATGAAATTTCATAGATACCAACAATAGTTCCTACGTAACCAAGTTCGCTATCTATACGGTTCGTGTCTTTTGAGCTAGCACGTGATAGTTGCTTGAAAGAAGCAAAAATACTAGAATCCTCTGTTTTACGTAAAAATCATTGGCTTTGATTCTAATATGTTGTCCAAAAGCCCACATATTAGTGAACATTCAAGCCTGCAAAATAAATTCAATTAGTAAATAGAAACTAACATACATATGTGAAAAAAGTAAAATATTATTTTAATTTTCTTTCGTTCACAACCTATCATTAACTCTCTTTGCTTATCTGAGATTTCTTCATTATTTGCGTTGGCACGTTGCAAACGACTATATAGCCAATCCGTGAAAGAAGATATATCTGTAATCTCATTATTATCGAGATTACGTCTAAATCTTTTGTTTTTTCGCTTTTTACTTCGGAGATTTTCAAGTTCCTCGTACTCGCTAAGGAATGCTTGCATGCATTTGCTATTATATGCTACAAAAGTAGAAACATCATTTTTTTCTTGAAATGTAAATAAGAATGGAACCCCCTTACCTGATAATACCTCATCTATTATTTTTGAAGAAGACTCGTCGGTCCATGCACGTGAAGCTTCTTCATGAACTCTTTCAAGGTACTCACTAACGTAATACATGCACTCTTCAAGCATCCAACCCTTTGCCATGGATCCTTTTGGTTTCGCTCTTTGTCGTACATAACCTTTTAATATTCCCATAAATCGCTCGACCCAAAATATCCATCGAGTGTTGACAACACCTGCAATCTCTATTTCATCTACAAGATAGACTAATAAATGAACCTAAATATCAAAAAATGAATTAGGAAGTTTCTTCTCCATCAAACATAGTAGCTCTTTGCATTCACATTTTTTTTGTGGGATCGAGTTTTTGCCAATCTCTTTGGATGTAATCCACCTATACATATCATAAAAACAATTATAAAGAAGTTAATTAAAAAATAAAAGATATCCAATATTCATACATATTAAATATAAAAGTATCATAATTACCTTATAAGTGATCCAAGACGATAGATCACATCTCGTACTCCTTTCGTTGTACATCCATCGATAACCAAAGGTAAAATATGTTTCAAAAAGTTATGCCAATCATGGGTCGTTAACCCAGATAAGCTCTTATCATCCATAGTAAACATGTTTTGAAAAGATGATCCATATCTTGTAGGAGTCTTAATCAATTGAATTCTATTGTTGATAGTCTCTATCTCTTTTGTTGTAAGTACCCAAGGAGCAGGTGCATAAGTCGTTTCTTGTCGATGTCTATCAAAAACTGGCCATAAGTTTGGTTTCGATTTTTGATCTTTCAAATCATTCCTTGATGCTGTGGTATCTTTTAGTCTAAGAAGATGCTGCCATAATGAATAACCAATATTTTTGAATACGTGCATAGGATCAAGAAGATGACATACTTTTAACTCTTTCCAATACTCCAAAGAATACCATATTGATATGTTCTCTACGAGTGCCAATTTTCCTTTACCACTATTCACATACTCATTATCTGAATCATCACTAAAGATTTCTGCTTCTGGATCTATCAGAGGTCCATCTGTTCATTTTTTATACCAATCCATAGGTGTCATAATGGACGATCAACAGGCAAGAATCGTTGATGTTGAAGATAAATATTTTTGTTGAGATTCTTACTATAGATTGATCTCAACCAATCACCACAATATGGACAAGCACGTATACATTGATAATCTATACCAAGATTGTTGATTATCTTCTTCATTTCATCATGTGAGGTAGGAAGAATATTCTGACTTGGTAAAAACTTTTCAGATAATAACCTATAAGTTTATCAAAAAAAGATATATTAAAAAAAGTAAATAAATAAATATACATATATATGCATATAATTTTATATATGTGTATGCTTATGTGCATCTCTCAAAATATTCGCGCAAAATTTGATTGTTTTGGATGGCAGGATACGAATGTTTGTTTTGGAGGATATGAAGTATGTACCTTCATTGAATGATTTGTCGATTCACACATATGTTCAGTTTGAAAGTGTGAGAAGCGGGTTTATAATTGCTATTCAAAGAATTTGGCACATGCACACACACATGCAAATACCTACATATACACATATACATGCACATACACACATATACACATAGAGTTATACATATACATGCATATACATATACACACACATACACATGCACATGCACATACTCATACACACATATACACTTATACATGCACATGCACATACATACATATACACACACATACACATGCACATACATACATACACACACATACATATAGACTTAGGTACACACATATGAATGAATTATATAATTAAAGTATTAAAACACATATACACATGCACACACACATGCACATACCTACATATACACATATACATGCCCATACACACATATACACATAGAGTTATACATATACATGCACATACCTATACACACACATACACATGCACATGCATATACTCATACACACATATACACTTATACATGCACATGCACGTACATACATATACACACACATACATATACTCTTAGGTACACACATATGAATGAATTATATAATTAAAGTATTAAAACACATATACACATGCACACACACATGCACATACCTACATATACACATATACATGCACATACACACATATACACATAGAGTTAAACATATACATGCACATACATATACACACACGTACACATGCACATGCACATACTCATACACACATATACACTTACACATGCACATGCACATGCACATACATACATATATACACACATACACATGCACATACATACATATACACTACATACATATACACTTAGGTACACACATATGAATGAATTATATAATTAAAGTATTAAAACACATACTTAATATAAACAATAATAACAATCAATAGAACAAAACTCTTCATTACTTAATACCATACACACAATTCAAAACATAACTGAAATGAAAAATATATAGATAATATATATATATATATATATATATATATATATATATATATATATATATATATATATATATATATATATATATATATATATATATATATATAAAATCCAATGACATAATCAACTAAAATCCTAATCATCATCATCATGATCATGATCATCATCATCAATATCATGATCATCCTGATCTTCCTCATCCTCATCGTCATGATCACCCTGTGACGATCGAGATCGTCCCTCCTGTGTCTGTCTCTCCACCTCATCCATATTTGTCTTTCCATAATACTCCTGTATTACATATAACAAACATAAATAAATAAAACAATTAAACCATTCATAAAAATAAAATAATTATATAAAATTTAAAAATACTCACAAAGGCATCAGGATGATCTTGCATATACTCGCTCAAAGGCCGATATCCAAAATGTGTAGCATACTCGATCTCATGTTTCGTAGGATATCGGCCATAATCCTTTCGCTACAATGAAACAAATAAAAAACATTAGTTGCTTGCATTTTAACTAAAATAAAAAATATACTCACAATAACACATATACTTACAAATGTAGTTACAAAACCATTATGGCCCATTTGGCCTAGGTGCGATGTGTGGCCCGACTCCACTCTCTTCTTTGCAGCAGCCTGTTTATTCAAGAAAAAAAATACATAAATTAACTGTAAAAAATTACTAAAATATATAAAAATTATAAATATAAACTAAATTTGTGTACCTTCCGCTGAGGAAATGACTCTTGAAGACGTAGCTGTCTACGAAAAAACTGCCACGTCTCAGGTGGTATGTTAGCTCACCTCTTATTTTTTTCGACCATACAATATCTCCTATTAATTTAATCTCAAATAGAAAAAAAAATCAGAATACATACACATATATACACACATTCACATACACATACCCACATACACATATACATGCAAACATATACGCATACATATATGTATACATATACATACATATAACATAAACACACATATACATATCCACATATATACGTACACACACATGCATGCATATACACTCATTCATACAAAATACATACATTTATCCCACAATAATGTGTAGTTGTGTATATGTGAATATGTGTGTATGTGTAAATGTGTATATGTGAATATGTGTGTATGTGTAAATATGTATATGTGAATTTTTTGTGTATGTAGATAATAAGATTATTAATATCAAATACTATTATTTGTAGATTCTGATCAATCAGATGGAATTCCACCACCGTCTCCTCATCGTGCAATGACTTTATATACTATAAGTATATCAACCATTTAATTTCAAATATATTTGATGGATGCATAACTTATAATTTTTTTTTGTTTCTTATTATGTGCAGATTCTGATCAATCAGAGGGTACTCCACCACCTCCTACCCATGCAACGACTTCACATGTGTCCTCCGATAGGAATTATGATGAATTTTACTATGAAGAGCATATTATATGTTGGTGTAACTCTTGTTATGGCACGTATCGAAGACCATGATTGGAATGTATTGAACATGAAGCAGAGTATGGTACTTTTGAGCGTGCACCATCACCTAGTCAACGTGAGAATTCTTGGGTATGTATTTTCTATATATATTAATGTCGTTATTTTATTTAAAAACCATATATAAAATCAAATTATTGTTGATATATAGGAATACTTGCTCTATTACGATGATGATGATAATTTTTCTCATAATGTTAATATACCTCGTACACGTCATGGACTTGCTATTCATCAATTACAAGCAGAGGTTTCTAGAAATCCTCTACCTCCTAGTTTAGAGAATGAAACAGCTAGAGATTATCCATTGCCAGCTTGTGATCATTCTTTAGTACAAACATATGATAGAAGAAGATATGGAGGATGGAATAGAGGACCACTTCCTTTAGATGGAGAGGTTGTCAACTTGTGGGGTAATCTCTATATGATTGCTCCATCCACTATTACTAATGTTGGTCGTGGTCTCTTTATTGTAGAGGATTTGTATGTGCCTCCGAACTCTGAAGTCACTCTTATGTCATTTTGTGGTCCTATATATGGATGGGGACATGGGCATCGACTTTCATGTTATGTTCAAAGCATGAGTACTTATGGAATATGCTTGAACGCAGCATCTCTTACTAGTAGAAGGATTTTACATGCAGAAAATGAAAGATTATATATTGATGGAAGACCTTATACACATGGAAATATAGCAGGTTTAATAAATAGTAGTCGAGGGTTACATAATAGTTCAAGGACTAATTGCACATTTGAGGAGCGTGAAAATAGTCATGAATCACCATACATGAGTAGAGATGTATCAAGATACATAGTTGTCAATGTTATTACTACATTACATGTTGGTGATGAACTATTAGTGAATTATGGATGGCGTAGACCTCCAAGAGCACCTTTTAACTAGAGAGAATAAAAATTTTCTATCCATATTTAATTAGTGTAGCTCAAGCGTAAGCACCACCTCCTTTACTTGTCAATCCGCGGAGACGTGAGGACCGGTATGAAGACCACGAGCAAGTGAAGGCACAAGTGCATGAGTGAAAGCACACAAACATGCACACACATACACACACACGCGCACAAAGTAAGATCAAAGAGAGGAACAATGGAAAGCTTAGATTGCAAAAGAGTTCTCTTACAAAAGCTCTATTCTCTAAACAAGCTAACCTCAAAAATGAGCTCTCTAGCTCTTTTTATAGTTTTTTGACTAGTTTTGGCCCTGTCTAGACCTAGTGTCCGGCCTAGTTAAAAATTAGGTTCCAGGGCTTATTTGAGGGCTCAAACGAAGTCTAAAAATTATGAAAATTGGTACGATGGTACTTCTAATACTCCTCAAGCTCGAGGACTCCTCGGCTTGAACAAAATGGAGTTATAAAAATAGATAATGGTATTTACAATGGTTTTTAGTGATGAAAATCACTATTTTTGTAGGGGATTCTTCTGAAAATTTGACATACACTTCTTGGAGCTCCCTACTTGCTCCCTTTCCTTGTGTTTCCACCTTTTGATGTGCTTCCATGCTTTGTCCTTGACTTTGAGCTTCAACACTCCCCCCCCCTCTCGAGTCTGTCGTCCCTGACAGACCCTTGTTGTAAGGGTTGTTCCATGTAGTGCTTTGAGAGGTGGTGTCCATCCGTTGTATGAGCTTGTTCCTTGGATTCCAGCAAGAATGTGTCGTTGTGAGCTTTCAAAACTGCAAGTTGCTCAAAAGAGGTTGTCAAGATTGATTTGGAGCAACTACTGGCTTCAATTTGCTTCCGAGATATGGATGTTGTTCCCATGACGTCCGCTAGCTCTTCCAAAGATGATGTTGAGAGCAGTCATGCCAACTACTCATAACCCATAATGAATGATGGGTAAGTGTGTTCGTGCCTGGGTTGAAAAAAGTATGTGCCTTGTGCACGGCCTTGTAATGTAGCCCTACGCATGCTTACTTGGAAAATGCATTGGAAGAAGTATGGTGCAAAAATTGCGGGTCTTGAGCTAAGTGCTCAAGGGTATGCTGACGAAGAGGTTTCCTAATCTATCATGGTTATGGTGTTGCCAGAGTAAAGATACTTACCGTGGTGAAGGGTTGATTGATGTCTGTCTCTTCATGTTGTATACCCGGCATTTGTGATGGAACATTGGCGATGAATGTCCATGTTACTGGTCCACCGAAAAGTGTTTTGAGTGCCTGGTTCAATCTTCTCGTTTCAACGCAATGTTTGCCAAATACTGAGAATTGAATTTCCTTATATTCTTTGAAAAACAACATTGGGTAACTACACCAAGCTTAGTTTCACATATTCTCTTTAGTTCACCATAAGCAGGAGTCTGCTCATCTAGTATACAGACAAGGATTTGCGGGGTACCAAACAAACTCTTGCAAATATCTCCTTGGAGGCTCTCATACATACAGTAGTTAAGCATCACTCAAGTTGTGGACCTTCAAGATCTTCACTCCCACCATGGTAAGGGGAAACCATAGGTGTGGATGCCATGTTCATGCGAAGTTCTTGACATCTACCAGATAAGACAGCAATAATATCATCTGCTAGTCGAGACACACTTCTATCCCAACTGATAAATGCCCAGTAATCAATAGTTCCAGCTTCAACTAAGCATGTCTCATTCATGTTCCATGAGCGAAACCTGGAAATAAGTTTTGACTCTCTCTCTCTCTTTTTTTTTTTTTTTTTTTGTTATAGGAACAATGTCACCAAACAAGAAGATAGATGTTAGTATCAGAAAAAATAGTTGACATATGTCAATGTGCTCTTGTGCATGGGACTCTCCAATGTGTCTATGCACGGCCGTGTAATGTGGCCCTATATTAATGCATACTTTGGAAATGCATGACCTGAATGGTGCAAAAGACAGGGTTGTGCAAGGAGCACATGGTTGTCGCTCATCAAGGCTTGATGTTACTTGCAGATGTTGACGCCATCTTTCTTGGATGTCTCCATGGGATCGCGAGATGATGTAATCCTTCTTATTGGAATCCATTTGAGAACAGCATTTGGCACAGTAGAGATCACTTCAGGCGACTTCATCTTTGGATGCTTTTTGAACTGTGGTATCCAATGTGATTGGCTCTTTGGTTCGGTGTAGGCTACTTGTACTTTTGGCTTCCAAACCCATACCCTTTTTGCATATCTTCCTTCTATGGTTGAAGAGGTGATTTGATCTTCTTTCGGTCTCTGTACGCAGTTCTTACCCTTTTCTGATTTTGGCTTCTTTGTTGAGACTCTTTGCATGTGGGAGAATATAGGTTGATGTGGATGTAAGAGCTTCTTAGGTACCCATATCTGTAATCGCCCTTCTTGGGCTGCAGCTAATTTCTTAGGCACCCAAACTTGTTGGATAAATTGTGATTGAGCTTGTCCGAGCTGCTTCCTTCGTCTTCTGAACTGGTTGGCTTGCCTGGATGGGATTTGTGGGGGCAAGGATGGTGGTTTCTCTCCTTTGCGTACCCAGATCTGCGTCATGCTCGGAACTGCTTTCTTATCGAATGGTGTCTTTCTGTTTGATGTGGCAATTGTCGTGATCGGTTGTGTTTGCCTCTGTGGTGGACTTACTAGTGTGGCTACTTGATTCTTTGGAGAAGAAGAAAGATCCACCCGCCTTCGAACCTGTTCTTCCACGATTGACTCCTTCTGCATCATAGAGCTTAACATCTTCTTCCATATGATTAGTCTTAGAAGAGCTAAGAGAGTGTGTGGTGCCATGATCTGGGAGCATGCAGTTCTCTAATTCTAATGTAATGCATTGTTCATGTACCCAAACTTGAAGAATTTGACTTCTTAGGTTTAAGTTGACTGCATTGTCATAAATCCAATCTTGTCCTAAGACAAGTGGTTCTGTAAGGTTCTCATCTTGACACACTAGCACTTTGACTTTCATTGGAACATCTTGCAGGTAGATGGGAAGTTCCACCTCGCCCAAACAAGGGGTTTCCACACCTCCCAATCCTATGAGATAAGCTTCTATGGGATTGATGTTCAACTGCAAGTCTTGGCAGTAGGAAAGTCTAACTGCACTACTTGCTGCACCTGAGTCAATCAATGCCTTTACCATCCTTGCACCCTTCCCTTGTCCTATATCTATGGTCACAAAGGGTCTTCGGTCAATGACTTGAGAAGTCGCTATGCCTGACTTTTGGCACATATCCATGTGATATTTTGGGGCTTTTGAGTTGACATCTAGGCCTAATCGCCTTAACTTCTTTCGCCTAATACGCTCTCTGGCCTCTGCCTGTGCTTCTTCTCTCACTCTTAACTCTTCTTCTTTTCGTTTCTTAGCAGTGTTGAGTCTCATTAGCATGTCCTCTGTAAGAGGTTCTTGATATAACTTGACTCTACAACCACTAATATAGTTTGGCAAGATATCACCTTCTAAAGTAGCCAATTGCACCGTGCTGCTAGTGGAAATTCTGTTAATGATCATGGGTCCATATCCTCCTTTTTCCAACTTACGGGCATGTTGTTTCAGTGTGTAAACCAACACTAGATCTCCCTCTTTCAGTCCCTTATCCTTAATGTGTGCATCGAAGTATGCCTTTTGCCTTTTCTTTGCAGCGTAGATGCCTGCAGCCGCTCGTAGCCTTGTCTCACCTAAGCGTTCTAGATCAAAGATCCTAGAGGACAATTCATGTCCATTCCACTCATGATCTTGTGCTACTTTTAAAGCAGGGATTAAGAAATCTAGTGGTAACACCGCATTCTGTCCAAAGACCATCTGAAATGGGGTGGCATTGAGTACCGTTTTGTAGGCAACTCGGTAAGCCCAAACAACATGATGAAGTTGTTTGTCCCAATCAGAGCGTTTATTATTTACCAATTTTGTCAATATGTTACAAAGGATCTTATTGGTACTCTCGGCTTGTCCGTTAGCTTGTGGGTGATAAGGGGCAGACTTTTTATGTATCACCAAGAATTCTTGGAGAATATTTTCAATGACCTCATTCAAGAAGTGTGTGCCTCTATCGCTCACTAACTCTATTGGTAATCCATATCTCGTGAACACATTCTCGAATAAGAACTTAGCCGTAGTTTGAGCATCATTCTTTGTTGTGGCTTTCACTTCTACCCACTTGGTAAGGTAATCTGTGGCTACAATAATATACTCTGCATGGGAGTTTCTAGCTGGGGGGTTAATAGGACCTACAAAGTCTATTCCCCATTTCGAGAATGCACGTCCTCCCATCATCGGTCTCAAAGGCATCTCGTCTTTTCTGATAGGATATTGCGCACGTTGGCATGTGTCACATTTCTTCACATAGGTATGTGCATCCATATGAAGAGTGGGCCACCAAAGTCCTGAGAATAGAATGGTCTTGATCACTCGGTCAGGACCAAAATGTCCACCTGCAACACCACTGTGTGCAATCGCTAAGACCTTTAAATAGTCTGATTCATGAACGCATAGTCTTAAGTAACCATCTTTGCCTCTTCGGTATAGGTTGTCCCCTACTAAGGCATAGCCTTGAGCCTCTTGCTCCATGCTTCGTCTTCTTGCTAGACTAGCCTCTTTGGGTAATCTTCCCGATATCATGAACTCTACCAATGGAGCACTCCAATCTGGAATTAATCACACTTGATAAAGGGTCGCATGCTCCACTGGGGGTCTCTCTCTGCACCTTGGACAATTCTTAATCCACTCATGTATTTCTTTGTCCATGCTAGGCCAATACACTCCTAAACGCTTCAGATTCTGCAATGTTCGTTGTTTAGAATAGTGATTTCCTAGCATTCCTTCATGGGCTTGTTGCAACCAACTACTATGTTCATCATCCTCCACACAACAAGCTAATACACCCTCAGTATCTTGTTTGTACATGCTTCCTGCTAATATGTGATATTTTTGTGATCTTACAATTTCTTCTTGTGATGTTTTCACATTCTTATTTGCAGGGCCGAAGGTTAGGACCGGTACCAACTTATTTGCCCATTTGGGAACAACTTCCAAATTGAACAGATAAGCATCAGGTAGTTCATCAGACACACCTTGCGGTGACTCTCTTGAAGTAATGCGAGAAAGGTGATTTGCCCGAAGGTGGGTTCTACCTTTCCTGACAACAACTTCAAAGTCATATTTCATTAGTAAGAGGAACCATCTTACTAAGCGTCCAGTATTGCAAGGTTTATTGACCAAATATAACAAAGCTTGATGATCAGTGAAAAACTTGAACTTGTTGGCCAATAAATAGTGTCTAAACTTCTTCACAGCATATACCATGCCTAAGCCCTCTCGCTCAGTTGTGGTATAGTTCCGTTCAGCTGCAGTGAGCTGTCTACTAGCATATGCTATGGGCAAATCTAAGTTTCCTTCACTTGTGGGTTGTGCAAGCACACATCCTATGGCATGATTGGATGCATCCACATGGACATGGAATGGTTTATTCCAATCAAGAGTGGTCAGTATTGGTGCCGTGCACAAACGTTTCTTCAGTTCGTTGAAAGAATTCTCGCATTCCTCGTTCCACTCAAAATTAGAAAACAAGGCATAAAGGGGTCTAGCTATGATCGCGTACATGTGGATAAACCTACGGTAATATCCACAATGGCCCATAAAGGCTTGTACCTCTTTAACATTCCTTGGCCTTGGTAGCTCTGCTATGGCTCGTACCTTATCTTCATCTGTTGAGATTCCATTCTTAGAAACAATATGACCTAAGATTTTACCTTGACGCACCAGGAATACACACTTTTCTGGGTTTAGACACACTCGATATTCTCTACACTTGTTGAAGATTTGTCTGAGCTCAAGGATGTGAAACCTTCTTTCTTGGGAATGAGCACATAAATCATCCACATACACTTCTAAGCTCTTTCGCAAGAACTCTTTGAAGACATGACACATGAGCCTTTGGAATGTTGTAGGTGCATTGGTGAGCCCAAATGGCATCACACGAAATGCAAAGATTCCCCACTCTGTAGCAAAAGTTGTTTTGCGTTGATCTTCTGGGGCAATAGCTACTTGATTGTAACCTGAAAACCCATCAAGGAAGCTATAAACTTCCTTGCCTGCAACACGCTCCAAAAGGTGTTCCGTGATTGGAAGTGGATAACTATCTCTGATCTTAGCGGCATTAACTTTTTTAAGGTTAATGCACACTCGCAACTTCCCGTTCTTCTTGGGTACCACAACAATGGGGGACACCCATTCAGTATGCTCAATATCATAGATGAATCCAGCTTCAATCAGCCTATCAATTTCTTCTTTTATTTTGGCTGCATAGGTATCATTATATGTGTAGGGCTTCTGTTTGGTGGGCTTGGCATCAGCAGTCATGGGGATAGTATGAGAGCAAATTCTTGGATCTACCCCTTTCAAGTCTCTATAGTGCCACGCAAACACATCCCTATATTCCCTTAATAGAGCTACAAGCTCCATTTCTTCTCTTGCACTTAGGTCATCTCCTATATATGTGCATCTCTCTTCGTTCTCTTCGATGGTCACCAGAATCTTCTTGGTCTTTTCTTTATTATCATATGATTCTCCTATGATGGCCTCTCTCTTAGGCATTCGTACCAAAATTTTGCGGTCGTCAACTTCATATTTCTTGAAGTTCTCTGGTACTTCAAACAATGATTCCTCCTCTTCTTGTTTCACTGCTTTTCTTTTCTTTTTCTTTTGACTGCTCTCACTTCCATCCTTCGAATTTACCGTTTTAATACTTGTGAGAGGTTCTTCTTCTTTCTGGGTGAAGAGTCCTATATCTTCTAGATAGTGCTGCTCTGAGTTAAAGCAACTATCCATCACAATGGACTCTATATCATCGTCATTCTCTTCTTCTTCTATGACATCACTAGGGTCACATTCTTCTAGCAAGGGCTGACACATGAACACTGAGATATCATAACCCTCCTCATCACAATGAGGTGTCCATTGTTCTTCATTGACAGCAATGTCCATGGTGGC
This sequence comes from Ceratopteris richardii, assembly GCA_020310875.1. NCBI lineage: Eukaryota > Viridiplantae > Streptophyta > Polypodiopsida > Polypodiales > Pteridaceae > Ceratopteris > Ceratopteris richardii. Next base: position 24,357,344 of record CM035417.1, on the reverse strand, counting down.
TAAGATTTCAGGCCAGCCATGAGGCTCAAATTCCTCATCTGGAAAGATCATCGGTGTATAGGCTGGGTCTTTAATTGGTCTATCTCTTGGCGAAGTTCCTTCTTCTCTTGCCTTTAAACATTTTTCCTCTTCCTCTGCGACCTTGCACATCCACAAATGAGTATCTTCATGCAACCATGATGGATCAGGTGAACTTTCAGAATGCACAGAGATGGAATCCTCCTTCGCTTTGTGGATAGAATTCCATTGTAGGGGTGGTACATCTCTGAAGGTGTAATCCTTCAAATTTGTTGAGAGTGATGGATGGATGCACTCAGGAAATCAGTTGGTGCTGCAAATCCTGCTTCACACCTGCCCTCTTTTCTCTTCAGATATGCTTAGTACACAAGCTTAGCTTCCAAATGACATAAAGAAATCATATATGTACTTTGGAAATGGTTTGTGTAATGATCAAACCAAAACAGATAAGTTGGTACTTCAAAAATCAAGCAAAACCTTCTATTCTTGTAATGATACCTGCTCAGACTTTTACTCAGTGTGTCCAGCACACTTAAAATTGCCACAATTCCTTTTGGGAGTATTAATGTACCTTAGTAAGCTACCAATCACAAGTGGAATCACTTCAATTGATAAACTATGCACTGAGAAATAAGTTTAGCAAAATTATAATCACCCCCGACTTTTCAGGAACTCTGCAGACAAATACCAGTGTGCACCTCGACTTGATTTTCTCCCAAGTGGCTGAATGGAATCCTTTGAAATTTTGTATGCTTGTAGTAGACTTTCAGCTGGTTCCAATGAGCTATAGAACACTTGATTTGGTTCAGTAGATCCAGAGCAATGCTCCTTTGAAGTTGACAGACTTGGAGTAGGTGACTCAGACAAAACAGAGATGATGAATGTATACTTCTATTGATGTATGTGTTTGTACAATCTCATTAGCTTGCCAAGCAGAGCTAGATGAGGTATTGTGGTGTTGGCTATGGAGTAACCTTCACACACAATGAATTACAAAGAGATTTAGCCTCGGGGAGTGAGCTAGAGTGAGAGTGTATCCCGCGACTTTTTCATTACATTCTTTATAGGAGTTTGATCTTCTTTTTGAATTTGAAATTCAAACTTAGGCTCCCTTGAATCTCTCCTCTAAAAGTAGGGAGATATTCTCTCCATCTCAACATTCAAAAATCCACGACTCTAGTGGTAGGTAAGTGACTTAAAGTGATTACAACCAAATGTCAAGTCACTTAGACTTTTACAAGGGGTAAAGTAGTAAGAACATATAAGCATATGTTCACATGAGCCTTGCTTTTGATTGAAGCCTTGATAAACCTTTATCCATGCTAGTCTTCCATAAGTCCAAGGGTCCAAGCCAATGTGTGTAGGCTTGTCTTGCACCAACAGCTCCCCCTCAAGCCAAACACTTTGGCTTAAGTCTTCTCTTTCATTCTTCAATCACTTCCTGCAATCCAATCATAGATTTGAATCTGCCTAGCTTGTTTCCATCCAATGCCTTTGTAAGTAAATCTGCACATTGCATATTAGTAGAAACATATGTCAATTGAATCTCTTTACTTAACAATTTCTCTCTCACATAGTGGTAATGAACCTCTATGTGCTTTGTTCTGGCATGATAAATTGGGTTTGCTGCAAGATGAAGAGAGCTAGTGTTATCTCCAAATATGATAGGTGGTCTTGTGAATAGACCTAGCTCTGTATATAGAAGCTTCAACCATATAGCTTCTTGAGTAGCATTTGCAAGTCCTCTATACTCTGCTTCAGTGGATGACAATGCCACTGTAGGTTGCTTCTTAGCTGACCAAGAGATAGGCTTATCTCCTGCAAAACAAATATATCCTGAGGTGCTTCTCCTATCATCCTTGCATCCTGCCCAATCTGCATCTGAGTAAACCTTAATATCAATGTCTGATGTATAAGGAAAATACAAACCATGACTTTGAGTTCCCTTCAAATACTTCAAGATCTTCTTTGCTGCCTCTAGGTGAGGTACCCTAGGTTTGTGCATGAATTGACTAAGCACACTTACTCCATATGCTATGTCAATTCTTGTCAAGGTAGCATAGTTCAAACTACCCACTATACTTTGATATCCTGTAATGTCTTTGATTTCTTCTCCTTCATGAGCACTTAGCTTTTGGTTAACCTCCATTGGAGTAGTAGATACCTTAGCATCCTGTAAACCAAACTTCTTGACCATATCCTGTACATACTTCTTTTGAGTAATGTAGATACCTGAGTTTGTGTAGATCACTTCAAGACCTAGAAAGAATTTTAGTAATCCAAGATCACTAATCTTGAATTCTTTCATCATCTGTCCTTTGATGTGTCTAATCCCATTGACATCATTACCTGTAATGATAATGTCATCAACATAGACACATAAGTAGATTACCTCTGTACTACTTCTCTTTATGAATAGAGAAGTGTCTGCTTTGCTCATCACAAATCCTTGGTCTTGGAGGTAGGTGGTCAATCTGTAGTTCCATGCTCTAGGTGCCTGCTTCAAACCATACAGAGCCTTCTTCAATTTACAAACATAATGTACCTTTCTTGGATCTTCATAGCCAGGTGGTTGTGACATGTAGACTTCTTCAGATATCCATCCATTTAGGAATGCATTCTTCACATCCAATTGGTACATGTTCCAATTCTTGGATGCAGCTACACTCACCAAAACTCTGATAGTTGGCATCTTGGCCACAGGAGAAAATGTCTCCTCATAATCAATGCCTTGGGTTTGTGCAAAACCCTTGGCTACCAACCTAGCTTTGTACCTGTTAATTGTTCCATCTGAATTCTTCTTTAATTTGTAGATCCATCTGGATCCAATTACCTTCATAGTGTCCTTCTTGGGTACTAAGTCCCAAGTATCACTCTCTTTGAGGGCTTCTATCTCCTCATCCATGGCTTCTCTCCATTCTGGCTTTGTAATTGCTTCTTCATAGGTACCTGGTTCTTCATTCAACAAGTCTTTTGCAAGATATACAAAGTGTTTAGTTACAAGTGATGTGTCATACCCAAATCTGATAGGTTTCTTCTTCTCTCTCTGAGATCTTCTCATAGCTTGAGTAGAAGTTTCTGCCTTGTCCTCCAATTGCTTCATCTTCATCTTTCCTTTAGATTTCCAAGCCTTGAACTCTTCAAGGTTTATGGTATCATCATCTGAGCTTGAATCTTCTTGCTGAGTTGGCTCTTCCTTGGTAAGCTTTGGAAAATCTTCCTCCATGTCATAGGGTAGACTCACTTTCCTGCATTCATTCTCATACCATGAGTCATTCTCATCAAATATGACATCTCTGCTTACCTTGAACCCTTTGTTTGTGGGGTTGTAGAATCTGTATCCCTTTTGGTTCAAATCATAACCAATGAAGATACATTTCTCTGCCTTTGGGTCTAGCTTTCCTCTTACCTGTGAAGGAATATGCACATATGCTACACAACCAAAGATTTTGCAATGATCCAGAGAGGGTCTCTTACCATGCCATGCTTCATAAGGTGTCATGCCATCAAGTGATTTGGATGGCAACCTATTGATGAGGTAAGTGGCAGTGGACACACTCTCTGCCCATAGGTAATTTGGTAACTTTTTCTCATTGAGCATAGACCTAGCTGTTTCCACTATAAGTCTATTCCTCCTTTCTGCTACCCCATTTTGTTCTGGTGAGTACCTTGTAGTGATCTCTCTCTTGATGCCTCTTTCCTGCAAGAAATCTTCAAACTCATTGGAGAAGTACTCTCCTCCACCATCTGATCTTAGCCTCTTCAAGCTTCTACCTGTTTGATTCTCAACAAGTGCAAGATACCTCTTGAAACAATTAAACACTTCATCTTTATGCTTCATAAAATATAAAATGGTCCATCTGCTATAGTCATCAATGAAGGACACATAATACCTTGAACCAGAAATGGAAGGGTCCTTGCTAGGTCCCCAAACATCTGTGTGTACCAAGTCTAGGTAGTCTTCATGCATAAAACCTTTCTTTGAGTAGGGTAATCTGTGAGACTTACCAAATTGACATGATCCACATTTGTAAATCATGTGTTGCTTGGATACATTAGGTATCCCAAGCACACATTGATCCCTGCACATTTGTTTGATAGTCCTTTCACCTATGTGCCCTAATCTTTTATGCCATATTTCTAACTCTGAAAGTGTCTGATCCTTGTAATTATACAAAGCAATGTTTCTTGTATCTTCTAGCTCAAATGTAAATAATCTACCTGATTTCTCCCCTTTGGCTATCCTTCTGAATCCTTGTTTTGGGTCCTCCACATATGCTCCATGTTGTGTGAATCTGACCTGCAAACCTTTCTCCACAATCTGACCAACACTCATCAAATTCTTAGTTATTGTTGGTACATAGAGTACCCTGCTTAATAAGTTCTGATTACCATCACATGTCTTCACATTTCCAATTTTGACCACAGAGTGTTTAGTGTCATCACCTGTTTGTACCTGATGTTTGCCCTTGGGCTCTTCCAAATCAGAAAGCAATGCCACATTGCCAGCTACATGGTTAGAACATCCTGAGTCAATGTAAAATAAATGATCATCATTTGTACCTATCTTGGAGGTCATATTCATGATCAATAAGGAGTCATCCTGCTCCTCTGTGTAATTGTTGTAGTCTCTTCTATTTCTGAATCCACCTTGGTAGTTTCCATTGTGGTTGTTGTTGTAGTTGTTGTTGTATTGGTTGTTGTACCCATTGTAGCTTTGATGTTGGTTGAATCTGCCTCTTCCTTGAGAGTATCCACCTATTGAGTAGCCTCTTCCTCTCTGATTTTTGTAGTTCTTGTAGCATTCATCTGTGGTATGATTGGATAACCCACAGATGTTGCAAGGTGATGAGTTGTAGGGTCTCCCCCTACCTGACTTACCTCCTCTGCCTCTTCCTCTAGATGACCTACCTCTCCCTGCATAATTGGCTTGAGAGGTAGACCCTTCTTCATCCTGTTTCTTCTTGCCTTTATCTTTAACTTTCTTATCAGTAAAGAGAGCAGAGGGGTTATTACCTTTTGATTGATCTCCAGCCTTGGTGAACTTTGCTTCATGTGTAAATAGTTGGCCCATGAGTGTTGTGAGATCAGGGGTATGCATGTCCATGTAGAGGTCCATTGCAGTGGTGAAACTTTCCCACTTATCATCTGCCTTGAGTCCATTTGTCACTTGCCTGACTATTTGCTCCTCTTCAATTTCCTCTCCAATGCTTGCTAGTTGGTCTACCACATCTTTGATCTTTGTCACATAATCTGAGACTGATTGCTTGGGCTGCTTCCTAAGTGTTGTGAACTCTATCCATAATTGATTCTTCCTAGCCCTTGTGTTGGAAGAAAAGTAATTTGACAAGGTTTCCCAAGTCTCTTGGGAAGTCTTACAGTTCCTTACATGAGGTAAAAGAAAGTCAGATATAGAGTTTAAGAGATAGGACCTTGCCAAAGCATCCTTTGCACACCATTGGTTAAGTCTTTCATGCTCATCCTTTGTAGGTAGTCCTCTAGTCTTGAATGAGGGCAACCCCTCATCTCCTGATATGTATCCAAATAGACTTCTCCCTTGTAGATAGGTCTTCATTCTCAATGACCAAGCTTGATAGTTGTTTCTGTCCAATTTGTCAATGAAGGAAGGGAAACCATCACCCATGTTTACCTTCTTTGCTCTGATACCACTGTTGAGAGTGATGGATGGATGCACTCAGGAAATCAGTTGGTGCTGCAAATCCTGCTTCACACCTGCCCTCTTTTCTCTTCAGATATGCTTAGTACACAAGCTTAGCTTCCAAATGACATAAAGAAATCATATATGTACTTTGGAAATGGTTTGTGTAATGATCAAACCAAAACAGATAAGTTGGTACTTCAAAAATCAAGCAAAACCTTCTATTCTTGTAATGATACCTGCTCAGACTTTTACTCAGTGTGTCCAGCACACTTAAAATTGCCACAATTCCTTTTGGGAGTATTAATGTACCTTAGTAAGCTACCAATCACAAGTGGAATCACTTCAATTGATAAACTATGCACTGAGAAATAAGTTTAGCAAAGTTATAATCACCCCCGACTTTTCAGGAACTTTGCAGACAAATACCAGTGTGCACCTCGACTCGATTTTCTCCCAAGTGGCTGGATGGAATCCTTTGAAATTTTGTATGCTTGTAGTAGACTTTCAGCTGGTTCCAATGAGCTATAGAACACTTGATTTGGTTTAGTAGATCCAGAGCAATGCTCCTTTGAAGTTGACAGACTTGGAGTAGGTGACTCAGACAAAACAGAGATGATGAATGTATACTTCTATTGATGTATGTGTTTGTACAATCTCATTAGCTTGCCAAGCAGAGCTAGATGAGGTATTGTGGTGTTGGCTATGGAGTAACCTTCACACACAATGAATTACAAAGAGATTTAGCCTCGGGGAGTGAGCTAGAGTGAGAGTGTATCCCGCGACTTTTTCATTACATTCTTTATAGGAGTTTGATCTTCTTTTTGAATTTGAAATTCAAACTTAGGCTCCCTTGAATCTCTCCTCTAAAAGTAGGGAGATATTCTCTCCATCTCAACATTCAAAAATCCACGACTCTAGTGGTAGGTAAGTGACTTAAAGTGATTACAACCAAATGTCAAGTCACTTAGACTTTTACAAGGGGTAAAGTAGTAAGAACATATAATCATATGTTCACATGAGCCTTACTTTTGATTGAAGCCTTGATAAACCTTTATCCATGTTAGTCTTCCATAAGTCCAAGGGTCCAAGCCAATGTGTGTAGGCTTGTCTTGCACCAACAAAATTGACCTTGGTGGTGACCCCTAAGTGCTGTAAGTACAAGGAGTTAGTTCCCCAATCCTGTACTATTTGCAATTGTCGTAGGAAGGGTCTTCCTAGGATCATCTCGTAGACGTTATTTTTCTCAAAGTCACATATAGCAAAGGTGTGTTCAAACTCTACACCACAAGTGCTTAGAGTTATCCCTTCAAGCAATCCTAGAGGTCTTTCAAAATGACCATCAGCCATTTGAAGCTTCATTCTAGTTGGTCTTAATGTGGGTTTGCCCCATTGCTTCCACAAAGAGGTGGTTGCAATAGCAACACCTGCACCTGAATCTATGATTGCCTTGGTTGTGTAACCTTGGTAGGTGATTGGAAGATAAGTATTACCTTCTTCACCCTCACACATGTCCCCTATTTTGTCGAGAGGTATCTCTGGTACTTTTTGCTTAGAGCCTGTTTTTGGCATATTGGACTCAAGTTCTGGGACCTGATCCTTCACATGATTCCATAGCTCAGGTTTTGCTTTGAGCAGCTCTTCTACAGTGAGGTGACATTGAACCTTAGTGTTCTTCACGACATCAGTATTCCTTGGAACCACTGAGTCTTCATTTCTTACCAGTATTGTGGGAGCTCTAATCTGGAGAGATTCAGATTCCCATGGGCCTGGAAATTGAGGCAGTTCTTCTAAGGTATTAGATTCAAAATCTAATCTTTCTTCTTCTTGTTGTTCTGCTTCATCCTCATAAATAGATGGAATGTCTTGGGGAAATTGATCATGAAGATCATCAATCTCAGGAATAGGAGGGGAATTACCCTTCTCCTTGGCCCATTTCTCTTCTTGTATTTCCCGCAAGAACTCTTGAGAGTACTGTTGAATTGAAGGAGGTATTCCAACATCTGTGGAATTAGGAACATAAGCTCCCATTGGTAGTGATCTTCCTCTTTCAATAACTGGTTGAGCTTGTGGAGGTAAAGAAACTTGTGGTTTGTTTACCAAATGTTCTAATCTTTCTAGTAACCCTTGGAAATGCAAATCTGGTTTGACAGAGTTTGTCTGATTGAACTTTTGACTAGTCTCAAGTATAGCTTGAGCTTGTTCTACCATTTTCATGCACATTTTCATTCGTTCAATCTCTAAATCCGCTCTAGGGTAACTCTTGTCTAGATCTGCAACTGTTGGCCCTTCTTGAAGACGAGCCTGGTAGGTCTTGAACATCATGTCCAAGCCTTCTGGGGTTGGATCTGCAAGAACAGACCCTGGTTGCGGTCTATTTACAATGGGTGGTGGGGTGGGATGAGGTGGAATGGATGGAGTTTCGGCATGCGACGGGTTTTGAGATGCAATGTCTTCTATTTTTGTTTTTGCATCTTTCAAGCTTTCTTCTAGTTCCGATAACTTTTTATTCCACTTACGATTGGCCTTTTCTCTGGTATCCTTCCATGTTCTTGTTTTCCTCTTACTAGGCCCTCCTGATTCACTCGACTCCGATTGTTCTGCTGGTTTATCTTGTTTTAATGCTTGTGCCCTAGTAACTGCCTATACAGGTGCCACATTACTGCTACTTGAACTTGAATCCGCCACTAAGCCTACCACATTAATGGGTGTAATCTTGGGTGCACTGGAGGGGTTTCTTGGACAATCTCTAGGGAGATGGTCTTTGCCACAATCAAGACAAAAAGCCTGTATTGTGATAGCCTGTCCTTGACTCGGAGATGGTGGGTGGGGACAGTCACGAATAAATGATCACCTTGCATCTAAAACAAGATCCTCTAGGGGCTTGTGGTCTCATTTGTCTCAATTGGGGCCTAGGGTTAGGATTTGTGTACATGACATTGGAGTATGCTGGCTCCCAATTTTGCTCCATAGGTGGTGCCTCATATTGATACGAGTAAATCTCACTATGTTCAGGTGACTCTGTGTAATAAGCATGTGGACTACCTTCATGGGAGTAGTCTGAACTATGAGCATGAGAGTCATTCTCTGAGATCAATGGGGTTAGTGGCACCAATGCTCTATTTGGATTTTCCTCTCCTACAGCATACTTGACTGGAATCACGTTGGCAGGAGTTGGTGGTTGGTTTCCCAAGACAGGTTGTGCCTATATGGTGCCTGATATTGCTGTTGTGGTCTATAATGTGGTTGTTGGTATTGGTTCTGATACCTCCCTTGTGGGTAAGGTTGCTGATAATTCTGTCTAACAGCCTGCCTATTGTAGGGACAATCTTGAGCCGTATGGTTTGTGTACTTCCTTTCAATAGTGCAATATGGGGTATTCCTTTCTCTCATGTTCTGGTTGTGCATTGGGCATACATTAGCCATGTGGTCGCCTCCGCAAGTATAACACTGATTCAATGGAGTGACTCTCTGTGTTTGTTTATTTTGGACTCCCAGCCTCTTGGCAACTTGCTCAGCTATCTCCTCTATTTCCGTGGAGGTTTTTGAAGTATGACTAGTAGAACTCTCTAAATCCTTATAGAGTTTGGATAATCCTAACTCCTCACCCAAGTTATCTTCTATATCAATGCACGTCCACACACACTCTTCTATGGATCTAGGCTCTTTCAAGTACACATATGATCTTAACTTTGTGCTCAGTAAGCCATCTAAGAACAACGCCACTTGTTTGGCTGGTATGGGTAACTCTGGAGTAGGGCATCTTTCTAGGTACTGTCTGAACCTTCTACCTGCTAGTCGCACTGTTTCTTGGGGTGTCTGCTTTAAACTGTGGATCAAGGATGATGTGTTATGCCTGATACCACTCTTGGAAAATTCTACAATGAATTTGTCTAGCAGTTGACCTATATCGCGATAGTTGCGACTACTCAGTGGTTGAAACCAAGCTAAGGTAGTGCCCTTAAGAGTCAAACCAAATGCCTCGTACTGGGTGAACAAATCCTCAACCTGTTCAGCTCTTAACACTTGTTTGAACTCGGCCACATGATCATAAGGATCTCCTGACCCGTCAAAATAATTCTTCATTGCCTTGATCACTTGAGTGGGTCTAAGGGTTCTTGGGTGCTCTCGGGGTCTAGGCAATGGAAAATCATGTTCATCTCTTTGTTGCCTATGTGCTTGATGTCTCTCTCTTTCAGGTCTTTCATTTCCAAATCCTGCTCTATTTTTGCCCACCGTGTGTGCAAAACTTACCTCAGGTCTCTCTCTAGTTCTTTCTCTCTGGGCTTCATGAGCTTGGGATGATCCTACTCCTTGGAGGCCATGGGAAACATTGGAACTTGGTGGAGGGAAAATCAATTCATTCTTCCAAGTATATGCATGTCTATCATGTTCTATTACCAAGAAAATTTTCTCTGATGTGTTATCCAGGTAGACCACTTTGCCTGGTGTCTCTAGATCCTTGAACTCGTAGATGATGACTATGCCTAATTGGCTAGGTTGATCTGGCTTGAATCTCCAAAAGGCTTCCTCTGTTTCTCTATTCAAGAAGAGTTCTATGCTTTTATTGTCTTGAGGGATCCAATCTGGTGTGATCACTCTGGTCAGAACTGACTTACCTCTAGGAGTCTGGGGTCCTTGTCCTACATTTCCTTGTTCTAGGTCTCCTATCTCATTCTCCTGAATGATATTTCCAAACTCATCGGTCCCATCTGGTTGGTTGGTAACCACATACATGGTTCCTTCCTTATCAATGTATGAACCCTCTTCGAACTTGACCACCGGGTGTTCAAGTCCAAAGGATTGATCCGGATTTTTGAGTTGGACCACTGATCACCTCAGACCATCCTCATAGATGCGAGCACCTAATTGGTTGGTCCGAATATATTCCAACTGTGTCTTATAGTGACCTTCTCGTGTTTGTAGATGGGCAGTCCCTGAGCCTCCTGCGGGTTTTCCCATGCTAAAAGACATTTCTGAATCACTTGTGTCTGAACTTAGTAAAAGATGACCACTTAGTTGTTGTGCCTAAGACTTGGATGTATGGTTGACACTAGCCTCAGAAGATCTAATGCTTTGTTTATCCTTGCCTAAGTGTCTACCAGATCTCAGGTTCATATGCTTTAGTCAAGAATCCAAATTTTCCCTTTGGTATGGTTCAAATTTCTTTGGGGCTCCCTTGGTTCCCTAGTCCCACTTGAGGGTCAACTTTAAATTATCCTATCTCAAAATCAACGCGTTATTCTTGTAGGATTTGAAACGAGCTTTCCAACGAGCTATAGAGCTCAAAAAATGGACTTTGGATGAAAACGTTATGTCAAATCAGGCTCCAGGGGGTCAAAACAGGCAAACAGGACCTTTGGAGAAAATCGCGATTTTGTGAACTTTCAGAGAATCGCGATGCTGTGAACTCTGAAAATCGCGATGTTGAGCACAAAATCGTGTTTCTGAAAATTGCGATGTTGAGCACAAAATCGTGTTTTTGAAAATCGCGATGTTGAGCACAAAATCGTGTTTTTGAAAATCGCGATGTTGAGCACAAAATCGTGTTTTTGAAAATCGCGATGTTGAGCACAAAATCGTGTTTTTGAAAATCGCGATGTTGAGCACAAAATCGTGTTTTTGAAAATCGCGATGTTGAGCACAAAATCGTGTTTTTGAAAATCGCGATGTTGAGCATAAAATCGTGTTTTTGAAAATCACGATTTTGACTCAGAGAATCGTGATTCACAAAATCGTGTTTTTGGCTGAAAATCGTGATTTGTGAGAATCACGATTTTGAGCCCGCTGAAAATCGTATTTTCTCAGAATCGTGTTTTTGACATGAAAATCGCGATGTTGAGCACAAAATCGTGTTTCTGAAAATCACGATTTTGAGCACAGAATCGTGTTTTAGAGAATCGTGTTTTTTGTCATGAAAATCACGATAATCGTGTTTTTGAAAATCGCGATTTTGAGCAGTGAATCGTGTTTTTTTCACAAAATCGTGTTTTTTCACAAAATCGTGTTTTTTACTGAAAATCGTGTTTTGTGAGAATCGCGATTTTGAGCCCGCTGAAAATCGTATTTTATCAGAATCGTGTTTTTGGCATGAAAATCGCGATGTTGAGCACAAAATCGTGTTTTAGAAAATCGTGTTTTTTTTACATGAAAATCGCGATTTTGAGCACAGAATCGTGTTTTTTGTCATGAAAATCGCGATTTTGAGCATAGAATCGTGTTTTTAGAAAATCGCGATTTTGAGCAAAAACTTGTGTTTACACAGAATCGCCTTTTTTTCACAAAATCGTGTTTTTTTATTGAAAATCGTGATTTTTTGAGAATCGCGATTTTGAGTAGGGAATCGTGTTTTCTCAAAATCGTGTTTTTTTGACTGAAAATCGTGATTTATGAGAATCGCGATTTTGAGCACAATCACAGAATCGCGATTCTGAGAATGACCACAGAATCGTGATTCTTTCAGCCAACTTTTAGGCGCGAAAACAGAAAATCGTGATTTTTCAAAAATTTTGAATTTTCACAGAATCGCGATTTTCATCACAGAATCGCGTTTTTTGGCAGGAAATTCAAATTTCTGAGCGCCGGCTATGGCGAGCTCCGTATGAGCAGAAAATCATGAAAAAAACACAGCGCTTACTCTCCCTTGCACCTCCTAACTCCTTCCCACACAATAATGCATGAAAAATGGTATGAAAATGGTGAAAATGCACTAAAAAAACAAGAAATTTCTATGAAGAAGAAGATGGAAGAAGGTGGAGATGATGATGATGATGAAGATGAAGAGGAAAAAACAGAAAATGAACTGAAATGACAGTTTTTGTTTTACCTTCCAACGTCGCAAATCTACGATCTTACCATCACAACGCTCGTCCTCGAAGCACTCTCCCCGGCAACGGCGCCAAAATTTGGTGTAGCTCAAGCGTAAGCACCACCTCCTTTACTTGTCAATCCGCGGAGACGTGAGGACCGGTATGAAGACCACGAGCAAGTGAAGGCACAAGTGCATGAGTGAAAGCACACAAACATGCACACACATACACACACACGCGCACAAAGTAAGATCAAAGAGAGGAACAATGGAAAGCTTAGATTGCAAAAGAGTTCTCTTACAAAAGATCTATTCTCTAAACAAGCTAACCTCAAAACTGAGCTCTCTAGCTCTTTTTATAGTTTTTTGACTAGTTTTGGCCCTGTCCAGACCTAGTGTCCGGCCTAGTTAAAAATTAGGTTCCAGGGCTTATTTGAGGGCTCAAACGAAGTCTAAAAATTATGAAAATTGGTACGATGGTACTTCTAATACTCCTCAAGCTCGAGGACTCCTCGGCTTGAACAAAATGGAGTTATAAAAATAGATAATGGTATTTACAATGGTTTTTAGTGATGAAAATCACTATTTTTGTAGGGGATTCTTCTGAAAATTTGACATACACTTCTTGGAGCTCCCTACTTGCTCCCTTTCCTTGTGTTTCCACCTTTTGATGTGCTTCCATGCTTTGTCCTTGACTTTGAGCTTCAACAATAAGTTATATACTTAATTTTATATTTAAAGTTTACTTTTTATTCATTTGTGGAATACTAATGAATTTTATTTATATGTGTAGATTCCAACGTATGATGTTGATGATATTCCTCCATAGCATTCACAATTACCAGTAAGACCTCATTTATCAGAAGCTTCCATGAGGAGGCTACACAAAACTAATCCTGTGCAATATGCAAAGTTGAAAGATCTATATTCAAAAGATGATAAAGTACAAGATTTGTGTGACAATGATGACGATGATGGCATGGCAGATTTTATTGAGGATTGGTATCAAAATGACAGTGAGAGCATTGACATTTCTAAAAATGAGAAATATCTTTGAGAGGAACGTCTAAAGCATGTATATGAAGGAAGTCGTTTGACACGACTACGTGCGAGCTTACTTATTCTCAACCTTCAAAATTGTTTTGGATGGAGTAATGTATCTGTTTCGACACTATTAAGGTATAATTTTCAATTTTCTATCTATTTATATATATATGCATAAATATATATATATATATAAATACATGTAGGTTTTTATTCTTACTTTAGATAAGGTAAGAACAAGAACTTGAATTGAATGGACACTTTTTGTCCACGCATCTTTTAAAACTATTGATGCATCTTTCAAAATATTCGCGAAAAATTTGATTGTTTGGATGGCAGGATACGATTGTTTGTTTTCGAGGATATGAAGTATGTACCTTCATTGAATGATTTGTCGATTCACACATATGTTCAGTTTGAGAGTGTGAAAAGCATATTTATAATTGCTATTCAAAGAATTTGGCACTGTTTATAGGCCATACAATGGTGACCTGGATGAATCACATGCACAGAGGTTACTCAAGATAGAGCAATCTGATTATAATGGACTAGTGCCAGCAGGATTCCTAGGGTATGCAGTAAACCTCTTGCATGTCAATGATGAGCATCTGAACTTTAGGATACAAAGTGGAAATCATGGTGGCTTGAGAGGATCACTTTTATACAGCAAACAATCAAATTTTTCGCGAATATTTTGAAAGATGCATCAATAGTTTTAAAAGATGCGTGGACAAAAAGTGTCCATTCAATTCAAGTTCTTGTTCTTACCTTATCTAAAGTAAGAATAAAAACCTACATGTATTTATATATATATATATTTATGCATATATATATAAATAGATAGAAAATTGAAAATTATACCTTAATAGTGTCGAAACAGATACATTACTCCATCCAAAACAATTTTGAAGGTTGAGAATAAGTAAGCTCGCACTTAGTCGTGTCAAACGACTTCCTTCATATACATGCTTTAGACGTTCCTCTCAAAGATATTTCTCATTTTTAGAAATGTCAATGCTCTCACTGTCATTTTGATACCAATCCTCAATAAAATCTACCATGCCATCATCGTCATCATTGTCACACAAATCCTGTACTTTATCATCTTTTGAATATAGATCTTTCAACTTTGCATATTGCACAGGATTAGTTTTGTGTAGCCTCCTCATGGAAGCTTCTGATAAATGAGGTCTTACTAGTAATTGTGAATGCTATGGAGGAATATCATCAACATCATACGTTGGAATCTACACATATAAATAAAATTCATTAGTATTCCACAAATGAATAAAAAGTAAACTTTAAATATAAAATTAAGTATATAACTTATTAAATATGGATAGAAAATTTTTATTCTCTCTAGCTAAAAGGTGCTCTTGGAGGTCTACGCCATCCATAATTCACTAATAGTTCATCACCAACATGTAATGTAGTAATAACATTGACAACTATGTATCTTGATACATCTCTACTCATGTATGGTGATTCATGACTATTTTCACGCTCCTCAAATGTGCAATTAGTCCTTGAACTATTATGTAACCCTCGACTACTATTTATTAAACCTGCTATATTTCCATGTGTATAAGGTCTTCCATCAATATATAATCTTTCATTTTCTGCATGTAAAATCCTTCTACTAGTAAGGGATGCTGCGTTCAAGCATATTCCATAAGTACTCATGCTTTGAACATAACATGAAAGTCGATGCCCATGTCCCCATCCATATATAGGACCACAAAATGACATAAGAGTGACTTCAGAGTTCGGAGGCACATACAAATCCTCTACAATAAAGAGACCACGACCAACATTAGTAATAGTGGATGGAGCAATCATATAGCGATTACCCCACAAGTTGAAAACCTCTCCATCTAAAGGAAGTGGTCCTCTATTCCATCCTCCATATCTTCTTCTATCATATGTTTGTACTAAAGAATGATCACAAGCTGGCAATGGATAATCTCTAGCTGTTTCATTCTCTAAACTAGGAGGTAGAGGATTTCTAGAAACCTCTGCTTGTAATTGATGAATAGCAAGTCCATGACATGTACGAGGTATATTAACATTATGAGAAATATTATCATCATCATCGTCATCGAGCAAGTATTCCTGTATATCAACAATAATTTGATTTTATATATGGTTTTTAATTTAAATAACGACATTAATATATATAGAAAATACATACCCAAGCATTCTCACATTGACTAGGTGATGGTGCACGCTCAAAAGTACCATACTCTGCTTCATGTTCAATACATTCCAATCATAGTCTTCGATACGTGCCATAACAAGAGTTACACCAACATATAATATGCTCTTCATAGTAGAATTCATCATAATTCCTATCGGAGGACACATGTGAAGTCGTTGCATGGGTAGGAGGTGGTGGAGTACCCTCTGATTGATCAGAATCTGCACATAATAAGAAACAAAAAAAAATTATAAGTTATGCATCCATCAAATATATTTGAAATTAAATGGTTGATATACTTATAGTATATAAAGTCATTGCACGATGAGGAGACGGTGGTGGAATTCCATCTGATTGATCAGAATCTACAAATAATAGTATTTGATATTAATAATCTTATTATCTACATACACACAAAATTCACATATACATATTTACACATACACACATATTCACATATACACATTTACACATACACACATATTCACATATACACAACTACACATTATTGTGGGATAAATGTATGTATTTTGTATGAATGAGTGTATATGCATGCATGTGTGTGTACGTATATATGTGGATATGTATATGTGTGTTTATGTTATATGTATGTATATGTATACATATATGTATGCATATATGTTTGCATGTATATGTGTATGTGGGTATGTGTATGTGTATGTATTATGATTTTTTTTTCTATTTGAGATTAAATTAATAGGAGATATTGTATGGTCGAAAAAAATAAGAGGCGAGCTAACATACCACCTGAGACGTGGCAGTTTTTTCGTAGACAGCTACGTCTTCAAGAGTCATTTCCTCAGCGGAAGGTACACAAATTTAGTTTATATTTATAATTTTTATATATTTTAGTAATTTTTTACATTTAATTTATGTATTTTTTTTCTTGAGTAAACAGGCTGCTGCAAAGAAGAGAGTGTGTTGGAGTTAGACGTCTGTGGAAGCACGCGAACAGCACAAGGAAGAAGAAGAAGCTTGGAGCACAACACACAAGACTGAATGTATTACTAGAGAATGTACAAAGATAAGTAGCCCATTAGGGCAATAGGCGTGTATACAAGCTGGGGGAAAAAACCTCCTAAAGAGGGAAAAAAATGCCCCGACGGTCCTAGAGTGTTCACACACATCACTACCTAAATATATCAACAAATCCCCCCTGGGAGTGATGCGGTGAACAAGGAGCTGGCACTCATGTATAAGGAAGTGCCAAGCTATGTGGAAATCACTCCACAAAAGGAAGTAAGCCCAAAGCTTTGCGGAAAGCTTCAAACTTCTCCCTAGGCAGAGCCTTCCTGAAAAGGTCTGCAATGTTCTCCTGCGTGGGCACATATGCCAAGCTGATCTCCCCAGCAGAGAACCTCTCCCTGACATAGTGATAATGCACCTCAATGTGCTTAGTGCGAGCATGGAACACAGGGTTCCTCACAACTGCCAATGCGCTCTGACTGTCAGTGAAGATGGTGGTGGCAGAAGACTGGCCAACACCCAAATCAGCCATAAGGCGTCTGAGCCACACACACTCAACAGTCGTTGTGAAAGCTACCCTATACTCAGCCTCACAACTGGAAGTCGCCACAGTAGGCTGCTTCTTGCTCAACCAAGATATACGTGAGCTACCAAGCATGAAGCAAAAACCACTGGTGGACACACGAGTGTCATAGCAACCAGCCCAATCTGAGTCAGAAAAAGCATGCAAATCTGGCGGTAGTGATCCCCCCTTGGGATAAAACAACCCAAGTAGCCGAGTACCACTCAAGTAGCGAAAGATGCGCTTAACCGCTTTCCAATGCGTGACTCCTGGGCAATGCATAAACCTGCTCATCTGTGAGACAGCAAACTGAATATCTAGCCGAGTAATGCATAAGTAAATCAAGCATCCAACAGCCTGCTGATAGAGAACAGCATCAAATGCATCTCCAGCATCATGAAGACTCAATCGTAAACCTGTCTCCATAGGAGTGGCAATAGGCTTACAGTCTTCAAGGCCAAAACGCTGCAATAATGTGTCAATATATTTTGTTTGACACAAAGCCATTCCACCATCAACGTGCATAAACTGAATGCCCAAATAGTGATGCAAATGCCCCAAATCAGACATCTCAAATGAGGCATGCAAATCAGCCTTAAAATCAGCAATATGTGTCTCAATAGGACCAGTGAGCAGCATGTCATCAACATAGACAACAATGATCAGAAGCACATCATTAGCACGCTTAACATATAAGGTGCTTTCAGTTGGACTGTTCTCAAAACCATGTGCAATCAGATAGGCATGTATCTTCTCATACCAAGCACGTGGTGCTTGCTTTAAACCATATAACGCCTTCTTTAACCTGCACACCTGGTGTTCATGCCCTTTCTGCACAAAGCCACGGGGCTGAAAAACATACACTTCTTCATGCAAGTCACCATTCAGAAATGTTGTTTTAATGTCCAACTGATGTACATTCCAACCATGATGGGCTGCAAGTGCACAAATGCTTCGAACAGTAGTCATACGGCATGTAGGTGCAAAGGTCTCATCAAAATCAATGCCTCTTTCCTGCGCATAACCCTTTGCAACAAGCCTAGCCTTATACCTGTCAATTGTACCATCAGGTTTACGCTTCAGCTTGTATACCCACTTAGTGCCAATGGCCTTCTTGCCAGGAGGCAAGTCACATAAAGACCATGTACCATTCTTCATTATAGCATCATATTCAGATTGCATAGCAGCCATCCAATTTTCTGAATTTTGTGCTTCATCAAAAGAAACAGGCTCATTCTCATCACAGAGACTAGATGCAGCCATAGCATAACAATCTGATGCAAAGGAGGCACTATGAGAGCCTGAACGAGTACGATATGACAAAGGTGCATCTAATTTGCTGTCACGCAAAGTCTGCACCAACCATTTTGGCATAGTTTTTGTCTGCTCAATATCAGCTCTCTCATCAGCAAGTGCATCATGTAAATCTGCATCAGAAATGGAATGATCTGCATCATCATATGAAACCTGCAAAGGCTGAGAAGTTGCCTCATTAGGACCAGCACTAGACTATCCACCTGTAAAAAGAGGCATCAAAGTATCATACATGTCTTTGGAGCTAACAGATGTCTCCTTGGTACATGAAAGCAATGGATGAATAGCATCTTCCACAAAGACAACATCACGGCTAACCAGAATGCGTTTAGTCTGTGGATGATACAGACGATAGCCTTTACTTTCAGAACTGTACCCAACAAAAATACATTTTCATGCCTTATCATCCAATTTTTTGCGATGTTGTTCAGGCACTAATGCATATGTCAAACAACCAAAAACACGCAGATGAGCAACAGATGGCTTGCGGTCATGCCAAGCCTCATATGGAGTGATAGACTGCAACGCTTTAGTAGGACACCTGTTCAGTACATATGTTGCACACATGACAGCCTCAAGCCAGAAACTATGAGGTAAAGCCTGACTCTTGACCATACACCTCGCCATCTCCATGAGAGACCTGTTCTTCCGTTCAGCAACTCCATTCTGTTGAGGTGTATACGGCACTGTACACTGGTGTTTTATCCCACGTTTAGCCAGAAATGCATTAAAATCTGAAGACATATATTCCCCCCCTCGATCAGAACAGAGGGTGCCCATTTTACATGCTGACAGATTTTCAACCAAAACCAAAAACTGTTTGAAGCACATGAACACTTCGGACTTTGCTTTGAGTGGATATACCCATGCATGCCTGGAAAAATCATCAATGAAAGTCACGAAGTAAAGGTAATTTCCAAAAGAGGGTGTCTGCATAGGACCACAGACATCACTATGTACAAGCTGCAATTTCTGCGTAGCCCGAACTGAACCATCTTTTGGAAAGGAAGAATGCTGCATTTTGCCCAAAATACAGCCTTCACAAACATGTTTTCTAGGTGCCTCAAGTTTGGGCAAAGAGGACACCATTTCAGATTTTTGCAGGCGTAACAAACTAGCAAAATTCAGATGACCAAAGCGTGCATGCCAAAGCTTTGCATCTAACATAGCCTGAGAATCATGAACTGCACATGCCGAATCATTCACAGATCTTTCATAGTCTATGAGCTTATACAGCCCACGACATAAAATGCCAGAAGCAATAATCACATCGCCATTTGAGAGATCATGGACTGTACACCTGTCATCAACGAATTTCACAACCAAGCCAATCTTGGCTAATGCAGAAACTGATAACAGGTTCTTTTTTATCCCTGGCACAAATAAAGCATCTGACAAAGTGAAAGAACTACCATCAGCAGTAGTCAGAATGATCTTACCAACTCCCATAACAGGATAAGAGGAGTTATTGGCGCATGTGACAGTATTCCCTGTAGGGGCAGGCTCGAGTGAAGAGAAGAAACTGCGCTGCGAGGTAATATGTTTGGTCGCCCCACTGTCAAAGTACCAAACATCTGAGTCTATTGCAGACATGCACTGATCAGGAGAAGATGGGTCAAAACTGCAGACAGTAGTAAACGCCCATTCTTCTTCCTGCACAAGATTTGCAGACTCTGTTTTTGGTGTAGAGGCCTCTGCCACAACCATTCCAGCCTCTTTCTTCTTTGCCTCTTTAGCAGCCAGTTTTGGACAGTTCTTTATGATATGATCATTGCCTTTACAGTACTTACAAAACAATTTCTGCTTTTCTGATTTTTTCTCATCTTTGTCTTGGCTCTTTGAATGTGCAGCATTTGCAGATTTCTGCTTACTAGTAGAAGAGCTCCATTTTCCTTTGCCCTTCTGACTAGCCAGGAAAGCTTGATCTTCAACACGCATAATGGACCTGTTCTGCCTGGACTGATCTTCCTGCAACAGAACAGAGACTAATTCCTCAAATGACAAGGCATTCGGATTGCCTTTCATCATCAACCGAAGAGTAGAGGCAAAACTCTGATATGAATCAGGAAGACCATTCAGAACGGTCTGCACAAGTGAGCTATCTGGTATACCCTCATCAACAGAAATCAATTGTTCCTTCAGGTCTTTGATCTTTGTAAGAAAACTGTCCATAGAATCACCTTCATTCATGTGCTCACTCTCCAACTGTTTTCGGAGGTAAGCAACACGAGCCTCATTCCTAGCCTGGTACAAAGTGGTAAGTGTATCCCAAGCATCCTTTGCTGTTCTGCAAGAGCGAATGTGAGGAATAATGGCACGTTTGATAGACAAAGCTATCAATGCATGTGCCTGGGCATCTCTGCCATCCCAACAAATCTGCTCTGCAGTAGGTGCAACAGAAACAGCAGCACGAACAGGAATCTGCGGAATATCATCTTCGACACCATCTTCATCAGCTCCAACACCTGTATTTGCAGTACCTGTCGTTACAAGTGTAACAGGACGTCTTTCAACACCCTGCACAATGTTCCACAATCCTTTTGCAACCAGTACATGTCGCATCATATAAGCCCATAATGGGTAGTTGGTACCATCCAACTTATCCTCAACAGCCAACATACGGAATACATCACTGCTTTCAGCCATGGCCAGTGACTAAAATACCTTGATGCAGAAAATTGACTGTATCTAAAAAAGTTGAACGGAACTGCCCAAACGAGTTCTGCTAGACATGTAGCAGACTTCGAGACGCTTAAACTGGCGAACAGAAACTAGTATATACCTTTGGCACAAAAGGACGAAATAGCCTGCACAAGCGCTGCGATAGTGCATTCGGAGGCCGAAACGAGCTCAGATCGCGATTTCCGCACCACAAAGCAAAGCTGTTTTGATCTCGGAAACACCCTGAGTATGCTCACCAAATTTCGTGCGAATCTGAGACTGCAAACGGAGGAGTGTCAACGGCGCCCTAGAAGAAGCGACGACCTGCTCTGGTACCAATTGTTGGAGTTAGACGTCTGCGGAAGCACGCGAACAGCACAAGGAAGAAGAAGAAGCTTGGAGCACAACACACAAGACTGAATGTATTACTAGAGAATGTACAAAGATAAGTAGCCCATTAGGGCAATAGGCGTATATACAAGCCGGGGGAAAAAACCTCCTAAAGAGGAAAAAAAATGCCCCGGCGGTCCTAGAGTGTTCACACACATCACTACCTAAATATATCAACAGAGTGGAGTCGGGCCACACATCGCACCTAGGCCAAATGGGCCATAATGGTTTTGTAACTACATTTGTAAGTATATGTGTTATTGTGAGTATATTTTTTATTTTAGTTAAAATGCAAGCAACTAATGTTTTTTATTTGTTTCATTGCAGCGAAAGGATTATGGCCGATATCCTACGAAACATGAGATCGAGTATGCTACACATTTTGGATATCGGCGCTTGAGCGAGTATATGCAAGATCATCTTGATGCCTTTGTGAGTATTTTTAAATTTTATATAATTATTTTATTTTTATGAATGGTTTAATTGTTTTATTTATTTATGTTTGTTATATGTAATACAGGAGTATTATGGAAAGACAAATATGGATGAGGTGGAGAGACAGACACAGGAGGGACGATCTCGATCCGTCACAGGGTGATCATGACGATGAGGATGAGGAAGATCAGGATGATCATGATATTGATGATGATGATGATGATGATGATCATGATCATGATGATTAGGATTTTAGTTTATTATGTCATCGGATTATATATATATATATATATATATATATATATATATATATATATATATATATATATATATATATATATATATATATATATATATATATATATATATATATATATATATATATATATATATATATATATATTATCTATATATTTTTCATTTCAGTTATGTTTTGAATTGTGTGTATGGTATTAAGTAATGAAGAGTTTTGTTCTATTGATTGTTATTATTGTTTATATTAAGTATGTGTTTTAATACTTTAATTATATAATTCATTCATATGTGTGTACCTAAGTGTATATGTATGTAGTGTATATGTATGTATGTGCATGTGTATGTGTGTATATATGTATGTATGTGCATGTGCATGTGCATGTGCATGTGTAAGTGTATATGTGTGTATGAGTATGTGCATGTGCATGTGTACGTGTGTGTATATGTATGTGCATGTATATGTTTAACTCTATGTGTATATGTGTGTATGTGCATGTATATGTGTATATGTAGGTATGTGCATGTGTGTGTGCATGTGTGTGTGCATGTGTATATGTGTTTTAATACTTTAATTATATAATTCGTTCATATGTGTGTACCTAAGAGTATATGTATGTGTGTGTATATGTATGTACGTGCATGTGCATGTATAAGTGTATATGTGTGTATGAGTATGTGCATGTGCATGTGTATGTGTGTGTATATGTATGTGCATGTATATGTATAACTCTATGTGTATATGTGTGTATGGGCATGTATATGTGTATATGTAGGTATGTGCATGTCTGTGTGCATGTGTATATGTGTTTTAATACTTTAATTATATAATTCATTCATATGTGTGTACCTAAGTGTATATGTATGTGTGTGTATGTATGTATGTGCATGTGTATGTGTGTGTATATGTATGTATGTGCAGGTGCATGTATAAGTGTATATGTGTGTATGAGTATGTGCATGTGCATGTGTATGTGTGTGTATATGTATATGCATGTATATGTATAACTCTATGTGTATATGTGTGTATGTGCATGTATATGTGTATATGTAGGTATTTGCATGTGTGTGTGCATGTGTATATGTGTTTTAATACTTTAATTATATGATTCACTCATATGTGTGTACCTAAGTGTATATGTATGTGTGTGTATATGTATGTATGTGCATGTGTATGTGTGTGTATATGTATGTATGTGCATGTATAAGTGTATATGTGTGTATGAGTATGTACATGTGCATGTGTATGTGTGTGTATATGTATATGCATGTATATGTATAACTCTATGTGTATATGTGTGTATGTGCATGTATATGTGTAAATGTAGGTATGTGCATGCGTATATGTTGTTTAATACTTTAATTATATAATTCATTCATATGTGTGTACCTAAGTGTATATGTATGTGTGTGTATATGTATGTATGTGCATGTGTATGTGTGTGTATATGTATGT
The DNA here is from genome assembly GCA_020310875.1 of Ceratopteris richardii. Lineage (NCBI taxonomy): Eukaryota > Viridiplantae > Streptophyta > Polypodiopsida > Polypodiales > Pteridaceae > Ceratopteris > Ceratopteris richardii. The sequence continues at coordinate 24,333,561 of CM035417.1, read as the reverse complement.
ATGTGCATGTGAATGTGTAAGTGTATATGTGTGTATGAGTATGTGCATGTGCATGTGTAAGTGTATATGTGTGTATGAGTATGTGCATGTGCATGTGTATATGTGTGTACATGTATGTGCATGTATATGTGTAACTCTATGTGTATATGTGTGTATGTGCACGTATATGTGTATATGTAGGTATGTGCATGTGTGTGTGCATGTGTATATGTGTGTGTACGTATGTGCATATATATGTGTATATATGTGTATAATGTATGTATATGCATGTGTATATGTATGAAACATGCATGTGTATGTGGATGCATTTCCATTTGCATCCATGTGCATGCATGTGAATGTACATGCATGTGGATGTGCATATACATGTATTTGCATATATGTTAATATATATATATATATATATATATATATATATATATATATATATATATATATATATATATATATATATATATATATATATATATATATATATAATGCATGCATGTAAGTCTTTTTATGTGGTTGTAGAAATGTTTGTGCATATGCATGTGTATATGAGTGTATGTTCTTCATCATGTATAAGTGTATAAGTGCATATCAATAAGTGTGAGTATGCTATCTAATGAAAATAACACAATTCAGATTATATACAAAGAATAGAAATTGTACTTACAATAGTTAGCCATACTTTTTGCTTGGTTAGCTTCTAGAATAACCTACAATAAAGAGAGAAAGAAGAGAGAGAGAGAGAGAGAGAGAGAGAGAGAGAGAGAGAGAGAGAGAGAGAGAGAGAGAGAGAGAGAGAGAGAGAGAATCCAAAGAGAGAAAGATGTAGAAAGAGAGAAACAGAGACAGAGGGAGACAATAAGAGAGAGCTTAGGCAAAACAACAATTCTGCATATACTTGCTTTAGCTCGTAAGCGCAGCGCAATTGCGAACGTTGGAGAGCTCTTCGATAGAATGCGTGAAAATGCCGATCGAAGAGCCTCCAACGTTTTAATTTTTGTCCGTCAACAGACCGTCGTGTAAGCGATGCTACCCGTCATCGCATAAGCGAGATGTTTTTAGCGTCGCTTATGCGACGCCAGAATCGTCACCTATGCGACGTAAGAAAGCGTCACTTATGCGATGCTATTTAAAAGTGTCATGTTAGCGACACTGTATGGGAGTGTCATAGCCCGTCGCGCCACAAGTCGCAAAAACCATCGTTTGCTTTGTCATTTAATCGAGGGTCCGCGCGTGATGCTAATTACGACGCATGTTGCAATTTTATAGCGATAAAATTATGTCCCTTTAACCGTCGCTATATGCCCGTATTCCTTGTAGTGTAGGAAGCTTGTTGAGAAATCGTATGGACATTTCTTCAATTGAAATATTTTATCCATATAGTACCAGCTTGCATTGATAATATTCAAATTGGGCTATCACCTTTGTGATGGTCTCTTGAGGATGAATAGTGAGATTGTAAAATTCGGCTTCTAAAGCATAAAAATTGGAAGGTGTTTTATCTTCATATAGATTTTCTAGAGTATCCCAAGCTTCTTTTGATGTCTTTTTGTCAATTCATCACATGCAAGGAGAAGTTGGCCTAATGACCTTTTATCTTCAACGTTCCATATATTCCAAGACTCTACATCTTTGACCCTATCTAGTTTGGGCTTTGACCCATCTACAACTTTGTAGAGGAGATTAGTGTATAACTATGCATGCATAATATCTTTCCAAAGATTATAGTTTTGTTCATGTAAGCATTCTTCCTTAGGCATAATCATGGGCAAAAAAGAAGATAAAAATAATTTGCTATAGAAGATGAACTTGCTTCTCTCTTTGATATCATAAAGTTGGGGTGATGTAGAAAGCTTGAATACTTGAACTTTTTCTTGAAATGTTGCAAGCATGAGTGTCAAGTGCTAAAAAACACTTCCTTAAAAGATAGGATACAGAGAAGCACTAAAAAACATGCTCGCATATGCCTTCAAAAGACAAAATGGGGGTCAAAAAGTATTGCGTAACACACACCAAAGATAGGTGCAATGAACAAGGAGCTGGCACTCATATATAAGGAAGTGCCAAGCTATGTGGAATCAATCCACAAAAGGAAGTAAGCCCAAACCTTTGCGGAAAGCTTCAAATGTCTACCAAGCTGATCTTTCCAGTAGAGAACCTCTCCTTGACATAATAGCATGGAGCACATGGGTTCCTCACAACTGCCAATGCACTGTGACTGTTAGTGAAGATGGTGGTGGTAGAAGACTGACCAACACCCAAATCAGCCATAAGACATCTGAGCCTCACACACTCGACAGTCATTGTGAAAGTTGCCCTATACTCAGCCTCAGAACTGGAAGTGGCCACAGTAGGATACTTCTTGCTCAACCAAGATATACATGAGCTACCAAGCATGAAGCGAAAGCCACTAGTGCACAAACGAAAGTGGTTCTCCATTATGCTCTAAAGATTTTTGTGATGATGAGTGCACAATTTCAATTTTTTCCATGGTCTTGTCGACCTCAAGGATGGAAGAAAATGTTGCATTCCTCAAAGACTCCCAACCGCAAAGAACTGAGGTTCCTATAGAGACAACGTAGCTGAAGTTGTTTCAAGAGTCAAGGAAACAGGATGTTCAAGTATGAATTTCTTAATTTCTACATTTGAAAATACTCGTACGCGTGATCAAAAAGATTCTTAGAAGGATCATTGTGTGTATTCATATAGCTATATATTAAATCATCACGGGTCTATTTTCAATATGAGAATCTAATCAGGTAATCTCCTATATATTTAGATGATTGTTTACCATGAGCTTTTAGCTTCACTTTCGTTTTGAGGATGAGTTTGGGATTTTTCTAGATTCATTATGACATGTAATATATCATTCTAGGGTCCTTCTGCATTTAATCTAGAGAGCTTAGTCACTGAGCTTAGCCACTGTTGGTAGTGGGTGACTACCAACAGCTTATAGTTGGACTTTAATTCTGAGAGTGAATTGGGAATTGTCTACACTAATTTTGTTATATTAAGTCATTTCAAGAAATCATTCCAGGACTTGTTTTTCCGTTTGATTTGAGGAACTCAAGGGCTGATCTCGTATGTAGTCTAGTGGTTGACTATCATGACTTTATATATATATATATATATATATATATATATATATATATATATATATATATATTGAAACTAGATAGACATTGATAAAGCCCATAGGAAAGCGAGACTTTGTTATGAAGATTTATTTAACTTTGATGTTGTTTATCTTATATTATAATGGAAAGATTTATCTTATACTATAAGGGAACGATAGTTACTAATGTGGATTTAATATTTTACTATTCTACAAGTTTATTTACAAGCATTCTCTATGGATTTAATGTTTGATTGTTTTCAGCATACAGTATATCCATGTGACATATATCCGTAAAGATTTTTTTGCATCTAAAATAACTTTTCAATGATGAAGTAATGAATTTTCCATGTTGAAAAATATCCATAATGTTGTCACACAATTATTAACATGTCTATGCAAAAAAATACATGTCAATTGACAAACATAATTTTGAATAAACCTCTCATATGACATATGACAGACAAGAAAATGCCCGTCATATGAAAAGTTGTGCTAGCTATGAATTTTAAGCCCTGGCGTGTATGTTATGTATCTCTTTCCTTGTGTGTGCATCTATCGATATTCTGTGCATTTATACGAGAGAATGACATGGAGAGAGAGAGAGAGTTTGTACATAAGCAATGCGGCTACACGTGTGCCTTTATGTACACTTGTCTATAAATTTGTGTGCATGTCTACATGTGTGCATCTCGACATGTTTGCGTGAGATTTCTCTCAGTTGACTACATATCTCTCCCTTCTAACTATACCATTGCTTTGGCGTCTCTATTTAATATATTTCATTGAAGCCCACTTTGTCACCAGGGCATTTTGCCTCTCAAGGAACACAAGCTGGGACTCATAATTTGTCTATCATTTTCTGAATAAGTTCGAAAAATTTGAGACTTTCAAAATATCCTCAAATAAAAATTTGTATGTTTTTTTTTCGATCGATCATCTTTCGATCAAAAAGAATTTCGATCAAAAATATTTTCGATTGAAAAAAATTTTGATTGAAATAGTTATCGATTCAAAAGAATTTAGATTGAATAAATTTTAGATTGAAAAGGCCTTAGATTGAAAAGATTTAAGATCTAAAAAGTTTTAGATCTAAGAAATTTTTTTTCAAAAAGCTTTTAAATATTTTTTATCAATAAGAGCTACATAAACACTCATTTCTTTTTACTATGTGCTTGCATAGATTCACAACGAATAATACAAGATGCCTTTTTTTATACTTAAACATGATATCATATTATAACGCACTTCCTTTATTAGAGAATATGACCAATTTTTTTATCACAACCCAAAAAGACTCACATTATCTAAAAGTATCAAATGTAAATGCCATGGATCGCTTTGGCATGATTTCCATTTTTAATATATATTCTTATATACAACATACATAGCCCACACATGTATTCTTCCATTAGTTTATCTATTCTCTTCAAACCATATCAAAGTTTTGCAAGTTCTATAGATCCGCACATGTGCTTCACCCTTGTATTACGTGGGAAATTTCTCAAATCTCTGCATTATTTTTTATCTCCCTATGGATAGCATCTATTTATTGGCTCCATATTTAGATACAATTTGCATTATACAAATTACTTTGAAATTATAAATGGTCATTTGAGCATCCATGATTGGAGTCATAATCAAGGAAAACTATACCCGAAGCCATTCTTTCTTATTTCCTTTATACCCAAATGTTGTTTCCTCTAGTAAAATCTTTTGTAGCATCTATATATCCACCTTGCAACTTAAGAATCAATGTGTTCACCTACCTTTGTATCTATCTATCTATTTATCTAAACCCTAAACCCTAAATAAACCCTAAATAAACTTCCTAAATCCTAAACCGGAAAACCCTAAACCCTAAGTCCTAAACCATAAACACTAGACCCTAGATCCTAGACCCTAAACCCTAAATCCTAAACCCTCAATCCTAAACCCTAAACCCTAAACCCTAAGTCCTAAACCATAAACACTAGACCCTAGATCCTAGACCCTAAACCCTAAATCCTAAACCCTCCATCCTAAACCCTAAACCCTAAACCCTAAACCATAATCCCTAGATCCTAAACCCTAAACCCCAAATCATTAATGTGAAATCCTAAACCCTAAACCTAAAATCATAAATCCAAAACCCTAAATGCTAAATCCTAAACCCTAAACCCTAAACACTAAATTCTTAACCCTAAACCATAAACCCTAAACCCTCAACCCTAAATAGTAAACACTAACACCTAAACCTTCAATACTTAACCCTATAACCCTAGAATCTAAACCTAGATCCTAAACTCTAAGCCCTAAATCCTAAAATTTGAACCCTAAACCCTAAATCCTAAACCCTAAATATTGAAACCTAAATCCTAAATCGTAATGCATAAACCCTAAACCCTAAACCCGAAATCCCAAACCCCAAATCTTAAACTCTAAACCCTAAACCCTAAATTATAAACCCTAAACACTAAGCCCTAAACCTAAATCCTAAATCCTAAAACCCAAACTTTCAACCCTAAACCCTAAACCCAAAACTATAAATCCTAAATCCTAAACCCTAAACCCTAATTTATAAACCCTAAACCCTAAAACCTAAATGATAAATCCTAAACCCTTAATCTTAAACCCTAAGCTCTAGACCCTAAATTCTAAACCCCAAATGCTAAACCCTAAACCCTGATTCCTTAACCCTAAATCCTAAACCCCAAACCTAAAACCCTAAACCCTAAGCCCTAAACCTAAACCCTAAATATCAAACTCTAAACCCTATACTCTAAAACCACATGCCCTGAAACCTTAACCATTAATCCTAAACTTTACAACCCTTAAGCCTAAACCCTTAATCCTAAACTCTAAACTATAAACCCTAAATCTTACATCCTAGACTTTAAACCCCAAACCCTATGATCAAAATCATAAATCCTAAGCCCCGAAACCTTAACGAAAAACCCAAGACCCTCAACCCTAAACCCTCAACCCAAAACCCAAAACCCTAACCCTAAATCATAAATCTAGATCCCAAATCCTAAACTCTAAACTCTTAAACCCTAAGCCCTAAACCCTTAACCCTTAATCCTAAAGCCTAAACCTCAAACCCTAAACCCTAAACCTCAAATCCTAAGCCGCATACCCTAAACCCTAAACCCAAAGCATTAAACCTAAAGCCTCCACCCAAATCCCAAGAACCTAAACCCTAAACCCTAAAACCTAAAGCCTAAACCCCAAATCCTAAACTATCAATGCTAAACCTTAAACCGTATATCCTAAAACCCTAAACCATAATCCCTAAACTATAAACCCTAAAATCCAAAAGCCTAACACCTAAATATTGAATCCTAAACCCTAAACTCTAAACCCTTTACCCTAAATCCTAAACCTTTTAGATGATTCTCAGCTTTGAACATTTAGATGATCCTCCCATCAATACAAGTAAGTCTCATAAATTCAAGTATGTATTTGAACTTACTGCAAATAAGAATATAATCAAAAGAGTAGATGTAGATAAGTTACTTAAAAATCTTAGAAATATCTCTAAAAAAGGTTTTAATTCATCCGAGAGTGATGGATTATGACCATATTGAAGTGGATTGATGTAATTGAATATATATGTGAATCAAATATCTTTTTCTATTATGGTTTTAAATGTAAATATTATGTTAATATTATATAGTTGTTTCTTTCAGTTGAAGTGTTATGGTGTTGTGTGCAATAATAGTATGGATTGTAATGTATAGTGATGATGTGGATTTCAATAATTAACATATACAATGATGATTTTAATTTAAATGTTTTGATGTGGATGATGTTGATTTAATGATAATTCAAAGATTATGATATGAGTTGATATAGTAGTGATGATATGAATTTCAAAAGTTAAGATATTTAGTGCTATAATATGGATTTTAATTCAAATGTTATCATGTGGATGATATTTATTGAATATTATTTTAAATATTATGATGTGGATGATATAGTAGTGATGATGTGGATTTCAAAAGTTCATATGTGCAATGATAAGTTACGATGTGTACTTATATTATGTGGATTTTGATTCAAATCTTATGATGTGGAGTGTCGTGATGATATCATATGATGAATGATCTTGTTATTATATTATTTGATACTTTGCAGTTTTAGAAGTAGAAAATTAAAAATTCCAAATATGATTAATCAACCTTATCGTGTTAAATCTCAAAGAATTTCAGACGAATAAAATACAATGTAAAATCTTTTTTATCTAAAATATTTTCAATACAAAATATTTTGATTATAAAAGATTTTTAATATTAAATATTTTCTATCTAAAATTTTTTCAATCTAAAATCTATTCAATCTAAAACCTTTTCGATCTAAAACTTTTTCAATGTAAAAGTTTTTCAATCTAAAATATTTTCAATCGAAAACCTTTTTGATCGAAAATATTTTCAATAAAAAGTTTTTTGATCAAAATCACCTTCGATCGAGAAATCTTTGAATTATCATGCAAAAATTATTTGGACTTGTTTGAATAAGCTAACATGGTACCAAATAATTCGATCGAATAATAAGGGATCATCGGAAAATTCTGTAATTATTCATGAATAATCGAATTATTGAATAAGGAATAATGCAACCTAACTATGTTGGAGTAGAAAAAAACAAAGATTTATTTAAGGATTTCTTTATTATCATAGCATGAACCCATCGAATATTTAAAAAATATAAACTTGGGGAAAAGGGGAACACTATTGCCACGTTTTGAAGATCTTATGCCTAAGAATATGAAGGGGTATGTAGCTAAATGATGGGAAATATTAGAGGTGTTTCTTTCATAAAGGTGATGTATGCAACAGAAATTCATAATTTGCATGCACATTTCCCAATGTTAATGAAGAAAGATGTTCATTCAATGTGCTGTTATTTAACTTTTCTATGTGCACGAATGTCTATACGTAATCCACATGCAAGATGGTTGAATCTTGCTATCATACACAGTGCTCCATGATTTTTGGTAATGTGTTTCATCATAACATAGTTGTTGATTTTGTTGGTAGTTATGGCAAGCCTAAAAGCTTGACCATATCACTACATTGCTTTTGGTCTTTGAAAATGAAAGATGTAATTTTTACCTATTCAAAAAGGATTTCATGACTTAAAGCGGAGACTCAAGCTAAGTCTAAAAGGGGCCACATGACATGAGATCACGTTTGAATTCAAAATTCAGAAGTGTAGTTGAAAACTTGACTAGAATCATTGGTAGATTTATCAACACCTACCAACTAGAATCAGGGAATAGCTTATATATACCTCAGTGAACAATTTGCAGTAGTCATAGAGCTCTCAATCACTTCTTGAGTGATCATTGTACTTGTCTCATAGCCTTTGAAGTCCTCAAATATGTCCAAGCATCAAATTTTACATAGCATTACATTTATTTGAGTGATCATAATCCACTAGAGTTACTATGTACTACTATTAGTGTGTTGTTTAAGTTAGCTAACTTCAAAGAATCATTAAAGTAAATCTATGGCCTAATCATTTCATCCAATGCTTGGATCATAAGAGTAACATCGTTTATAGGTTGTGTATGCATGGACTCAATTAGTAGAACTTGTGTGAAGAGATATGAATCAATCTCTATGACTGTGTATATGCACTACTTTCTTCTTGAAATTTCAAGACCACACCTGAGTGTTCTTAAATATATTTCTCATTGCTTGGTAACTCTAACTTCATGATATAACTTGGAATAACACATTTACTTTGTTATTAGAAGTTGTGCAAAAGAATGTCTCCCTCTCTTAGAGCGCTTGTGTAGACAAATATAGCAAATCAATATTTTCAACATGAAGGTGCTCTCTAACATAATAATGAACTTGAACCTACTTTGTGCATGCATGAAACACTAGATTTGTTACAACTACCAATGCACTTTGAATATCAATGAGAAAATGCATAAGGTATTAATCTCCATGCATAGATCCATTGATAGTCCTCTCAAATGTATATACTTCACTATGGCTATGAATACGCCCATGTATGCAACTTCATAACTAGATGTGGTCATAGTAAGTCACTTCTTTATCAACCATCATATGCATTATCCTCCAAGGAAAAAGCAATTACCACTAATGCACATTCATGTATCATACGAACCAGCACAATTAGTATCTGTAAAAGCATGCAAGCATGGTTGAAAGTATCTACCATAAAAGACACCAAAAATCAAAGTGCTTTTGAGATATCTAAACACATGTTTTACCGCTTGCCAATGCTTAATGTTAGGTCTATACATAAATCAACTCAAATCGAAAATGCATATTTTATTAGTTTCCTTGTGTTAAATGCATTTACCAAACATCCCAAGGCATGTTGATAAACAAATGTATCAAATGCATCACCCGCATCCTCAATTGATAACCTAAATGTTGTTTCCACTAGTGTTCAGATATTCTTGCAATCCACAAAATCAAAACACAGAATAAGATTCTATGTATACTTTGCTTCATGCATAACCCCCCCCCCCCCCCCAAGAGATACAAATTGGATGCCAAGATGATACTCCAAAAGGCCAAGATATGTGACATCAAAATTTTGTTGCAAATCAAGCATAAGGATGCCAATTTTGTCATCACATGACTCATTCAAGAGAATGACATCAACATAAAGAGCTAGCACCATTAGATCAACCCCATATTTGTGTACATAAAGTGTGCTTTCAAATTTACTACATGTAAAATCAAGAGCAATGAAGTGCTTATGTATTTTTGCTACCATGCACATGGAGCTTCCTTAATCTTAGACAAAGACTTACTCAAAGCCAAAAACCATATGTGCTTGATCTTTGATGGAAAATCAAGGAGGTTTCTTCATATGGACCTCTTCTTGAAAATCACCATTGAACAAAGGTCTTTTTATGTCCATTTGATGTACTTTCAAAGAATAATGGGAATCCAATGTAATCATAGACTCATGGGTACTCATGTGTGAAGTAGAAGAAAATGTCTGTTCATAATCTATGCCATATTTTTTCACATAGCCTTTTGCAACTAGTCTATATTTCTAGAGATAAATTCTACCATGTCATTTTCTTTTGATCTTGTAAGTCCACTTAATACCAATGGAAGTCTCACCTTTTGGCTATTCAAAGAACTCCCAACTACATTTTTTATGAATAGAATCCAATTCCAATTTCATTGCAATCATCCAATTTGAATCATTGCAGAAATCTTCAAAATTGAATGACTCTTCATTACATGTCGTTTCAATAAGATACATCCGCAAAGTCACATGATGCATGGCAACAAGTTGGTCTTGTTCTACTAATTAAAAGAGCATTCAACCTCCTATCTTGCAATGTTTTCTACGGCCATTTTGACATAGATCGTGCACCTTTCATAGACATGTGTTCCTCATGTAACGCCTCATCAAAATGTACATTTAAAGTGGTTTGAATATCATGTTGCATTATATTCATGTGTGTATGCAGATTTCGCAAATGTTTGGACATGTTTGGCTCAACATTTTCAGCCATCATTGGCTGGAATGTTTTATCCATATTTCTCTACAAATTTATTGAATTTTGAGTGTCATTTTTTTGCCATATTTGGCTGAATTTTTCAGCTATTTAAACCTCATTCGCATGGCCTACATGAACATAGTCAAGTGCATCACTTTGAGCCAAGGGTATAAGAATATTAAACACATCTTGTGAGCCAATTGTTGGCTAAAATTTACATTCAAGTAAAGGATAAATGGAATTTCTTTGAGAATACTGTTACACTTATGTGTTCCTCGAGTAGCTTTGATGTGAACCATTTCCCTATACATGGGCACTTTTTACTCTAGTGCTAGCTAGAGGTTTTTTCCCCATGTTACCACATACTTGATACTCTCATATGTGGTGGTACTTTGTACTTAGGGATATTATTCAGCTCTTACTTCAGTTCAGTTTATTGTCAATAGAAAGAGCTATTCAAGCCATCGTCTTCTCCATGTCTCTTGCTATGTTTGTGCTCCTTGTGTGTGCTTCTTGTGTGTCTCTCACACTTCTACACACACCCAACAGTGGTATCAGAGCCGGTTCAGCTCCTTCTCAAGTTTCGGTTTCTCATGTCATGGTGCACACGTGCACTTTTAATAGTGCAAATTGACTTCGAAGCATAGGATTGTGAATTTCAGCAGCCAAGAAACATTTCCACTAGCTGCGCTAGGGTTTTACCCCCATTTTGAGTGGTGGTACTTTGTACTTAGGGATATTATTCAGCTCTTACTTCAGTTCAGTTTATTGTCAATAGAAAGAGCTATTCTAACCATCATCTTCTCCGTGTCTCTTGCTGCATTTGTGCTCCTTGTGTGTGCTTCTTGTGTGTCTCTCGCACTTCTACACACACCCAAAAAATACCAGATCTCAACTTATAATAATTTTATCTGCCAATGGAGCATATAAGCAAAACAATTTACTCCCACTACTATATCCAACAAATATACATTTCTTTGCCTTGTCATTATGTTTGTGATGTTGTTGTGATGGCACAAGAGCATATGCAAAAAAAAATATATGTGCATATCACTAACCTTGGCTTGCACCCATTCCAAGCCTCATTAGTTATAATTAATAACAAAGATTTTGTAGGGAATTCATCCAATACATAGGCTACACAGAGGACCGCTTCCATCCAAAATGTATCTAGAAGATGCTTTTCTTTAATCATGCATTGTTCCATTGCAATTCGTGTGCTATTCTTTCACTCTACCACATAGAATTTCAAAAATATCTAAGAATATTTTCAAGCAAGAGAATAAATCATGCTTTGCTTTCATAAGAGACACAAAAGTATGGAGTGTTGCATCATTACTAAAAATAACAAATATACATGCTTGACACAAGATATAGTCTTTATCATGAGGAAGGAGATAAGGAAGAAATATCACACTCACACTCTCACAAAGAAAGAGGAGGACACACAAACAAATTGAGACAAGGAAGGATGTTCTTCTTCTTCTTCTATTACATAAAAAGAATGTATAAGAATGACCTAAAACAACAATACAACAAGTGCAATATATAAAGAACAATACATAAGGAAAATCTTAATGTCCACGAATGAGTGAGCTTGCAAGAAAAAAATGTGCCATCACTCTCAGTAGATAAGTCCAGTAAAGCTCAATGAAGTATCTGTTACATATATTGGCATGACCACTATGCATCTTAGAAAAAATGAAAAAGCGATACGTGTCATTTTGGATCATCACGTGCTAAGCTTGATATCTCAACACTCCCCCTCAAGCTCAGTGTCATGTCCTCTAATCCAAGTATCTTTTGAAACTTCGTCAGCTTCTTTGCTCCAAGCGCTTTAGTCAAAATATCAACAACCTGCTCATTTGTTCTTGCATAAACAAGATTGATATCACTTGGTAATACCTTCTCTCTGATGAAGTGATAATGTACCTCGATATGCTTTGTTCTCGCATGGATAATAGGATTCTCTGATAATTGTGTGCTGCTAAGATTATCACAATAGATGGTGATATGCTTTTGAACTTCCACACCTAAATGTGCAAGTAGCATCTCTAATTAACCATGATGCTTCACATGCTACCATTGCAAGACCTCTATACTCAGCCGCTATACTCGACAAGTCAATAGTGGGTTGCTTCTTGCTTCTCCATGTAATAGCTGCACTCCCAAGCGAGAATAGAAATCCACTAATAGATCTTGTATTTAGAATGCTGCCAGCCCAATCTGCATTGTTGTATCCATAAACCTACAAATCTACACCACCTTCATAAAACAATGCATAATCCAAAGTAGCACTCACATAATGTAGAGTGTGCCTCGAGCATCTAAAGGGCTTCTTGGGAACCTAAATGAATTGACTTTCAAGTCTAATGGTGTAGCTTAGATCATGTCTTGTAATTGTGAGATATATTAGACTTCCCACAATTTTCTTGTAAATACACTACAAAAATAACGGGTGCATAGCGCTGCCCCCGATTAAAAAAAAAAGGTGGATATCGTCGCTTATGCGATGCTTCTTTAAAAAGTGGCATATAAGAGATGTTCAAGAAAAAAACTTGAAAAGTAAATTAGGGTAGTTGCGTATGTGATGGTCAATGTCGCTATGCGACACTTGGCTCTAGCATCACTAAGAGCGTTGAAGCCTAGGCACACTCCTAGTGATGTAGGCAAACTACCTACAACGCTTGGGCATCACATAGGCAATGGTGTAAGAGCTGAAAAAAAACGTTTAGCTTTTTCCCAGCACATTTTTGTCGAGATTGAGCAAGCAAACAAAGACGAAGAGCGAGTAAGAGTGAGTGTGCCGGTTGCAAGCAAGTCCCGAGGTAGTTACACATACACATACATGCAGACATATGCATACACACACATGCATACACACACATGCATACACACACATGCACACATATGCATACACACATACATACACATATATACACATATACACACATACACACATGCATACACACCCATGCATACACACACATGCATACACACACATGCATATACACACATGCATACACATACAAACACACATATGCATACACACATACATACATGTATATACGCATACACATATATACATACACATACACACACATATACATACACACATATACACACACACATATATACACACATATACAAAAACATACACACATATACGCATAGATACCTATACACACACACACACATATACACAAATATACATACACATATATGCACACACATATACACATAGATACCTATACACACACACATATATACACAAATATACATACACATATATGCACACACATATACACACATGAACATACACACATATACACACATGAACATACACACATATACACACATGTACATACATGCACATATACATATATATACACATGTACACACACATATACATACAAACATACACACACACATATACACACACATACATAAAAACATATACGCACACATACATAAACACATATACAGACACACATATACATACAAACATATACACACAGACATATACATACATATATACACATATACACACATATACAGATACACATACATACACACACATACAGACACACATACATACACACTTATACATACACACATATACACATACATACATACATACATACACACATATACACACACATACATACACACATATACACAAGCATACACACATATACACCCACATACACTTATATACACACACATATATACATAGCCATATACACACATATACATACACACATTCATACACACATATGCACACACACATATACATACATATATACATATATACATATATACACACACAGATACATACACATATATACACACACATACATACACACATATACACACACATATATACATATATGTACACATATACACACACATACATAGACACCTATACACACATACACATACACATACACACACATGTGCATACACATATACACATACACATATAGATACTTACACATAGACACACACATATACACTCACATGCATACACACATATGCTTACACACACATACATACACACACATGCATGTACATAGAAACACATGCATACACACACCTACATACACACATATGCACATATGTGCACACCTTTATACATATACATACACATACATATACACACACACATAGAGACACAAATAAACATACACACACATAGAGAGACACACATACACACATATACACATGCATACACACAAACATACACACATATACACCTATAAAAACACACATACATACATATCCACATGTATACATACACACACCTACACATACTATACATACATGTGCACACACACCCATGCACACATGTATACATACACATACATAGATACATACACCCACATATAGATACACACACATAGAGACACATAGATACACATACACACACATACATACATATGCATAAATAATGCACATGCCTATTAATACATACATACATATATACATACATGCAAACACATATGCACACCCACATTCACATATATACATATTCATACACACATACACACCTACATACACATACATACACATATACACACATATACATACATACACATACACACACATATACATACACCCATATACACACACATACACATACATATAAACACATATATGCATCACACATACACATACGCATATAGGTACTTGCACATACACATGTAAACATACATACACATATAGATACACCCACATTACACACACAAAGATACACACATACACATGCACGCACATAGAGACATAGACATAAACATGCATACATGCAAATGTACACACATACATATATAAATATACACATACACTCGCTACATATACATATGCATACACACACATACACATATGCACACTCGTACATATGTATACACATGTATACATACAGACACACACTATACATACATACACACACATACACATATAGATACTTGCATATACACACACATAGAGATGCACACATACACACACATACACATGCATACACACATATACACATATACATATAGATACATACACCAATATATACATACACACACATAGATACATACACCCACATATACATGCACACAGAGAGAGACACACATACACACATATACACAAAAACACACACATAGATACATACATCCACATATACATACACACACATAGATACATACACCCACATATACATGCACACACATAGAGACACACACATACACATATGCACACACATACACACAAACATATATACATATGCATAAACAATGCACATGCATATGCATACATACATACATACATGCATACACACACATACACCCCCACATACACGTATACATACATAGATACATACAATTATATACACACATACACATACCCACACACATGTTGGAACATTAAGCTTACACTATGCTTGAGGTGGATTTATCTACATCAAAGGCTATCGTCGAAAGAATATCCGTTGGAGAGTTCTTTTTCATATGCTCATTTATTGTATTTTTTTGAGAGATTTTTGATGGCTCATTTACCGTTGTAAAAGCCTTGAGGTTTACACATGTAAAGGTACAAATATAGAGCCCGAATCCCACGAATTTGTCGTGGTTGAAGTTGCATTCAATCAACCAAATCAAATCACCTAAAGTAGATCAATCAAGATCTTCACTTTTCCTAGATTGTAGGAAAGTGATTTGATTCCCTCCAACAACCATTGCCACCTTCATTTGAATTCAGATTCAACTTTTAAAACTCGTGGAACACTCCTATAGGCTATATAAAGACTTGAAATCACTTGTACATTACATGGAAGCAATATACATACACTTGTGACCATCATTGTCTTGCTCCTTCAATTTTCTGCATCATCTTCTTCGCCAACAGTAATATTGCAGAGGCTGCTCCTCTCTCTGCAGAGCTCCAAATTGAGTGCAAGATGACTCATTAGAAAGGTATAAGTTCCTAGTTTATGCCTGTAAATTTTCAAAGCATTTGGTTCAGTAGATTTGAACTAATCTGACTTTTTCTACCTCGGGTTCAATCTCTACGTATTCCTGAAAAATAGGAAGTACCACCGGTGAATGTGGCATTCATTCCTATAGCATATTTTGCTTATTCCTTATACTTTTGTGCATTCCATACACTCAACCATATGTGTATTACTCCCATAAAAGGCGTTTTTCTAATTGTAATCACGCTGGTCGCTATGGGCATTTGAAGTTCATTGTCTCTTCCATAGATAGTAAGTTTTTTGAGCTAGTCGACCCGCGAACCTATCTGTTTTGTATCGACTCATTCTCCTTGATGCTCCAAAGTACATAGTGCATTTCTTTGCACTTATTGCATGCCTATAAGGTCTATTTGAGTCTCCATAAGCTCAAGGGCTAGTCTTGTGCCGGTTGGCTTGACCAAACTTCGTCGCTTCGAAACGCACTTTTCTACCTTCGACAAGCTTCTCCAAGTTCTTTCAGTGGTATGAGAGCCAGATCAAGATGGGTGACGGCTTTCCCTCAATGATTGAGAAGCTTGATCGACACAACTACGCGGCTTGGCAAATCAGAATGGAGGCCTATTTGCAAGGTAGAAATCTTTATGGAATCGTAGCAGGTGATGAAGCTATGCCTATTCCAAGATCCAAAGGAGGACCTACACAAGAGGAGACAGATAAGCTCACACTTTGGTGCGCAAGGGATGCTCAAGCAAGGTCGTACATACTAAACTCTATCTCTGACTTTCTATTACCACATATTAGAGGATGCAAGACATCTCAGGAGACTTGGGATGCCATGGAGACTTTCTTTTCTGCTAGTACCAAAGCAAGAAAGAATCATCTTTGGAACGAGTTCAACCAAATGAAGAAGATGCCTAAACAAACCATCACAGAGTTTGTTACCAAGGTCAAGGAGGTTGCAGATCAGTTAGCATCCATTGGAGAGCTGATTGAAGAAGAGGTCATCATGAGGCAAATTCTCAACGGCATTCGAAGTGATAAGCAATGGCAATCCTTCACGACGGCTTATGATCTCATCATGGATGTGCAAACTCCAGAATTCAACATCTTTCTTGGACAACTCTTCAATCAAGAAGCCAACAATAGCATAAAGGAAGGTAACTCTTATCATGGTAATTCAACTAGTGCTCTATATGCAAATAAAAAGGATAAGAAGCAGAAAGGCAAGAAGAAGGAAGAAGATGAAGAAGAGACTTCCCAAGCCAACTTCACAAGCAAGAGCAAGTGGAAAGGGAAGAAGAAAGGACCAAAGCAAGACAAAGCCAAAGGTCAGAATGTTCAACCTTGTGCCATATGCGATAAGACCAACCACACCACTCAGAATCGCTGGTTCAATGGGAAGACCCAGAAAGCAAGTGGAAGAGGTGGATATGGCAGCAATAGAGGCAGAGGTGGACACAACTTCAAAAATAACAATAGAAGCTATAATAGAAGAGACTACAAAAATTATTCAGAAGATCAACCACATGAAGACTCATTGCTTCTTATGAATCTAAGCCACAAAGAAGGTAAAGAAGATGATCATTTGTTCTACATAGATTCAGGATGTTTGAATCATGTTGCAGGCAATATTGCTCTTCTATTTGATTTGGAAAGTCCAAAGCATAGACATGAATTCAAAATAGGGGATGACACGAAGCACAATGTGGAGAAGATTGGTAATGTCAAAGCCTCCAATGGCAGGACAAACATTCTAAGTAAGGTTCTCTATGTACCCACTATCACTAAAAACCTAATAAGTGTAGGCCAAATAGTTGAAAAAGGCTTGCAAGTTAGGTTCACCCAACATGGAGATTTTGTGGAAGATCCATGTCAAGGCTTCAAGAAGATAGCCCGAGGTGAGAAGCATGGTAGGCTCTTTACTTTTGAAGTAGGAGAAACCAGGAACATAACTCTATTCAACTTTGGGTCTCAAACCCTAAGTGAGCTTGAAGTGTGGCATAAGAGACTTGCTCATGTGAATGAAAGAACCTTGAAGGATATATGCAAGGATCAAAGTGTTCTAGGACTGCCGAACATATCAAAGCAACACATGATCAACAGGTGTGATGCATGTAGTAGAATTGGAAAACTTCCTTTCATGGGTATCTAATTAGCTTAGTAAGCTACCTATTCCAAGTGGAATGATGTAAAATAATAAACTATGCTAAGACAAATCAATTTAGCAAGTTAAGCTATACCCTCGACTTTTTAGGACTGTAGCAAAAAATGACTAGAGTTCATCTCAACGCAGATTTCTCCAACATGGCTGAATAGAATGTCTTCAAAATTTGCAAGCATGTAGATTACTTCTAGTTGAATCCAACAAGCTTTGAATCACTGAATTTGGTGAAGCATTGACCGAGATATGCCCTTGATAAGTTGACAGACTTTTGAGTAGACTAACAGAGAAGTCAGAGATGGACAATATGAATGTATGTATTAATGAACATTTGTATACAACTCCATTTGCATGAACATCAATGCCAAATGGTGTAGAGAGGTGTGGGCTTGAGTGTAGACCTCACACACAGTCAAAAATCAGTAATGCTAGGCTCGGGAGTGCTCTCTCTTACCCGCGACTTTTCATGACCATTTTTATAAGAGATGACTAAAAATTTGAATTCAAATTCAAACTTTTGGCTCCCTATGATCAAGCTCCTATATCCTAGGAGATATTCCTTCAATCAAATAAGCTACTTTTTCCATGACTCACTTTGGTAGGTGATTACAAAAGATTCCAAGTCAATCTCACTTTTACAATGAGGTAAAGTGGTAATTAATCACTAACATATGTTCCTATGCTTCTTCATGTATGTATAAACTTCAATGCATCCTTTGAGCCAAATGTGTAGGCTTGCAATTTACACCAACAGCTCCCCCTCAAGCCAAACATTTTGGCTTAAGTCTTCATCTTCAATCTTCAAGTATATCCTGCAATCCAATCATGGATTTGAACCTGCAAAGTTTGGTTCCATCCAAAGCTTTAGTCAACAAATCTGCACATTGCATGTTGGTTGATACATAGGTAAGTTGAATGTCCTTGCTTATCAATTTCTCTCTCACATAATGGTAATGGACCTCTATGTGTTTGGCCCTAGCATGGTAAATAGGATTAGCTGCAAGGTGAAGAGAACTTGTATTATCTCCAAAGATAATTGGTGACCTAGTATACAATCCCAATTCTGTATACAAAAGCTTAATCCAAATTGCTTCTTGTGTGGCATTAGCCAGTCCTCTATACTTTGCCTCTGTGGAAGACAAAGCAACAGTAGGTTGCTTCTTTGAAGACCAAGAAGTTGGTTTGTCACCTGCAAAATAGATATATCCAGAAGTGCTTCTCCTATCATCCTTGCATCCTGCCCAATCTGCATTTGAATAAACTTTGATATCAATATCTGAAGTGTAAGGGAAATACAAACCATGGTTCGTGTACCGTTGAGATACTTCAGGATTCTCTTGGCAGCCTCTAAGTGAGGTATCCTTGGCTTGTGCATAAATTGACTTAGCACACTAACTCCATATGCAATATCTATCCTTGTTAAGGTAGCATAGTTCAAGCTACCCACCATACTTTGATAACCTTTAATGTCCTTGACTTCATCACCTTCATGGGCACTTAGTTTTAGGTTCACTTCCATTGGAGTGCTTGCTACTTTGGCATCCTGCAATTGAAACTTCTTCAACATGTCCTGTATATACTTTTTCTGAGTGATGTATATCCCTGAATTAGTGTAGACTAATTCAAGTCCCAAAAAATATTTCAATAGACCAAGATCATTGATCTTGAACTCCTTCATCATTTGACTTTTGATATATTTGATTCCATTGATATCATTACCTGTAATGATGATGTCATCAACATAAACACTCTAATGGTTGGCATCTTGGCCACATTTGAGAATGTTTCCTCATAGTCAATGCCTTGGGTTTGTGCAAAACCCTTGGCTACCAATTTGGCTTTTTTAAGCTTATAGATCCATCTGGATCCTATTACCTTCATTGAGTCCTTCTTAGGTACTAACTCCCATGTGTCACTCTCCTTAAGTGCTTCAATCTCCTAATCCATAGCTTCTTTCCATTCTGATTTGGTTATTGCTTCTTCATATGATTCTGGTTCTTCATTTGACAAATCTTTGGCTAGATAAACAGAATGTTTAGTAACAAGAGATGTATCATACCCATATCTTATAGGTTTCTTGCTTTCTCTTTGTGATCTTCTAAATGGTTGAGTTGAGGATTCAGGTATGTCTTCAAGCTTCTTCATCTTCATTTTGCCTTTGGACTTCCATGCTTTGAATTCTTCAAGATTGATAGTTTCTTCATCATCTGAACTTGAGGCTTCATTCTGAGTAGGTTCCTCCTTTGTAAGACTTGGAAATTCCTCTTCCAAATCATAGGGTAATTTGACCTTCCTGCATTCATTCTCATACCCAGAATCATTTTCATCAAAGACAACATCTCTGCTTACCATAAACCCCTTATTGATAGGATTATAAAACCTGTAACCTTTTTTATTTAAGTCATACCCAATAAAGATGCATTTTTCTGCCTTTGGGTCAAGCTTACCTCTTATCTGAGAAGGAATGTGTACATATGCTACACATCGAAATATTTTGCAATTGTCAAGTGAAGGTCTCTTAACATGCCATGCTTCATAGGGTGTCATGCCATCAAGAGACTTAGATGGTAACCTGTTTATGAGGTAAGTGGCAGTAGAAACACTCTCTGCCCATAGATAGTTAGGTAACTTTTTCTCATTAAGCATAGATCTAGTTGTCTCAACAATTAATCTATTTCTTCTCTCAACTACCCCATTCTGCTTAGGAGAATACCTTGTGGTTATCTCTCTTTTGATGCCTCTGTCCTACAAGAAGTTTTCAAATTCATTGGAGAAGTATTCACCTCCTCCATCTGACCTTAGCCTCTTCAAATTATTTCTTGATTGATTTTCAACTAATGCAAGATATTTTTTAAAGCAATTAAATACCTCATCCTTGTGCTTCATGAAGTACAATACAGTCCATCTGCTATAATCATCAATGAAAGACACATAGTACCTTGATCCTGCGACTAAGGGGTCTTTGCTTGGTCCCCATACATCTGTGTGTACAAGCTCTAGGTAGTCTTCATCATGTATCCTTTCTTTGAGAAGGGTAACCTGTGAGACTTCCCAAATTTGTCACGAGGAAGGAGATAAGGAAGAGAGCTCACACACACACTCTCACTCTCAAGGAGAAGCACACACACAGATTGAGGCAAGGAAGAATGATCTTCTTCTTCTTCTTCTATTACATAAAGGAATGTACAAGAATCACCTAAAAAACAAGAATACAACAAGTGGAATATATAAAGACTAGTACATAAGGAAAAACCTAATGTCCACGAATGAGTGAGCTGGCAAGAAACAAATGTGCCATCACTCTTGGTAGATAAATCTAATAAAACTCAATGAAGTATCCGTGACATATATCGGTATAACCACTATACATGTCAGAGAAACGAAAAACTAGTACGTGTCATCCTGGATCATCACATTTTGAGCTTGATATCTCAACACTCCCCCTCAAGCTCAACGCCATATCCTGTAATCCAAGCATCTTCCGAAACTTCTTCAACTTCTGAGCTCCAAGTGCTTTGGTGAAAATATCAGCAACCTGCTCATCTGTTCTCACATAAACAAGATCAATATCACCTGCTAATACCTTCTCTCTGATGAAGTGATAATGTACCTCGATATGCTTTGTTCTAGCATGGAAAACAGGGTTCCGTGCTAATTGTATGCTGCTAAGATTATCACAATAGATAGTGATAGGCTTTTGCACTTCCACACCTAAATCTGCAAGTAACATCTCCAACCATGATGCCTCACATGCTGTCATTGCAGCACCTCTATACTCAGCCTCTGTACTCGACAAAGCAACAGTGGGTTGCTTCTTACTGCTCCATGTAATAGCTACACCTCCAAGTGAGAAAAGAAAGCCACTAGTAGATCTTCTATCTGGAGTACTACCAGCCCAATCTGCATCAGTGTATCCATGAACCTGCAAATCTACACCAGCTTCATAAAAAAATGCATAATCCAAAGTAGCACTCACATAACGTAGAGTGCGCCTCAGAGCATCCAAATATGGCTTCCTGGGAACCTGCATAAACTGACTTTCAAGTCCAACAGTATAACTTAGATCAGGCCTTGTAATTGTGAAATATATAAGACTTCCCATAATTTTCCTGCACATAGTAGCATTTTCCAATGCTTCACCTGATGTAGTATCCAATTTCAAATTCTGATATAATGGCATAGAAATTGGCTTACAATCAGCCATACCATACTTTTGCAACATATTCAAGGCATATTGCCTTTGCGACATCCATATACCTGTTTCTGTATGTATAAACTCAATGCCTAAGAAATAGCGCAGCACACCAAGATCTTTCATGTCGAATTCCTGCATAAGAAGTTTCTTTACCTCTTTGATTCTTTCTTCATTATCACCACCTACAATCAGGTCATCAACATAAATAGCCACAATAGTGATGCCATCATCAACCTTCCTTGCATATAGTGAGTGATCTGCATCACACATAGAGAACCCAATGCTGGTTAAGTAATCAGCAATCCTTGCATGCCATGCACAAGGGGCTTGGTTCAGCCCATACAAAGCCTTTTGCAACCTGCATACATATTCTGGATGCTTTGAATCTTCATATCCTTGTGGCTGGTCCATATATACTTCTTCCTTTAACTCACCATGTAGGAAAGCATTCTTCACATCCATCTGATGCAAAGTCCATCCTTTTGTTGTAGCTAATGCAACAAGTGTTCTGACAGTAGACATTTTAGCTACAGGGCTGAATGTTTCCTCATAATCAATTCCATATGTTTGTGCATAACCTTTAGCTACCAATCGTGCTTTATACCTGCTTATACTACCATCAGCATTATGCTTTACCTTGTAAACCCATTTGCAGCCTATGGATTTCTTTCCTTGTGGCAATGAAACCAGCTTCCATGTATCATTTCCATAAAGTGCAGCCATCTCCTCATCCATAGCTTTTTCCCAATCTGCATTACCAATTGCATCTTCAAAACAACAAGGTTCAGCATCTTGTATTACCTTTGTCATGTAGGCACAATGGCGAGCCATGTAACTATCATATGTCAATCGTTGCACTGAATTACGCATCCTCCCGGATCTTCTTGGTCTTGGGTCACTTCTTCTTGTATCATCTGCATGTGCCCTTCTTACTCCTGGAGTCTTCACAGAGGGCAATCCAAGTTCCTCATTAATACTCTTTTCTGAACCACTTGAATCTCCATCAACATCTTCAAAACCTGCACCTGTTTTACTACCAGCAGAAAGCTTTTCTTTAACTTTCTTGGATGTATTTGATGAATTTGCTGGACTGAAATCTCCACGCAATCTTCCACTCCATGGATTTGAGTTGGAACTATTGCTTGGTGATGCATCCGGTCCACTCAAAACTTGAGATTTTGCACTAGATTTTTCAACATTTTCTTTGTCATTTAGTTCAAGATTCAGTCCTTCTTTGGCATCTGCATAGAAGCTTGACATTTCATCAAATACCACATCTCTGCTCACCTTCACCTGTCGTGTGAGTGGGTTATAACATTTGTACCCCTTTTGCTCAAGGGAATATCCAATGAAGACACATTTTTCTGCTTTCGGATCAAGCTTCATCCTCAACTCATCTGTAACATGTACATATGCAATACAGCCAAAAACTTTCAGATGTGATAAGTTTGGCTTTTTACCTGTAAACTTCTCTTCAGGTGTAACTTGATGTACAACAGTAGTCGAAGTTCTGTTCATGATGTATACAGTAGTATGCACAGCTTCTGCCCAATAACAATGAGGCATATTCTTCTCAGCCATCAACGCTCTTGCTATTTCTACAATATGTCTATTTTTGCGTTCAGCAACACCATTCTGTTGTGGTGTGTACCTGCATGAAAACTGACGCCGAATTACATGATGTTTTAGAAAACTACTGAACTCATTTGACATGTATTCACCTCCTCCATCAGATCTTAATGTTTGAATGTACTTCCCTGTCTGCTTTTCCACCATAGCTTTAAAATTCTGGAAGTGAGTGAACACCTCGCTCTTCTCTTTCATGAAATATACCCATACTTTGCGTGTATGATCATCAATGAAGGTAACATAAAACCTGCAACCGCCCATAGATGTGGTCTTTGCTGGACCCCAAACATCTGTATGTACTACTTCTAGTACATTCTCACTGTGTGTGTATATGTGTGTGTGTGTCTATGTGTATGTGTGTGTGTCTATGAGTGTGTATGTGTTTATGTGTATGTATGTATCTATGTGTGTGTATGTGTCTATGTGTGCATGTGTATGCATGTATGTATGCATATGTGTGTGTATGCATATGTGTGTGTATGCATATGTATGTGTGTGTATGCATCATTATGTGTGTATGTGTCTGTGTGTATGTTTGTGTGTGTGTGTATGTGTGTGTGTATGTGTATGTGTCGCTATGCGTCTATGAGTGTTATGTGTTTATGTGTGTGTATGTGTCTATGTGTGTGTATGTGTCTATGCATGTATGCGTATGCATATATGTATGCATGTGTGTGTATGCATTATGTATGCATATGTGTGTGTATGCATTATGTATGTGTATGTAAGCATGTGCATTATGTATGCATGTAAGTATGTATGTATGCATATGCATATGCATTATGTATGCATATGTGTGTATGTGTGTGTATGCATTATGTATGCATATGTGTTTGTATGCATTATGTATGTGTATGTAAGCATGTGCATTATGTATGCATGTAAGTACGTATGTATAGATATGCATATGGATTATGTATGCATATGTATGCATGTATGTGTATGTGTGTGTATGTCTCTCTATGTGTATGTATGCATATATGTGTGTGTATATGTGTCTGCATGTGTGTATGCATGTGTATGTGTGTGTATGCATCGTTATGTGTGTATATGTGTGTGTATGTGTGTGTGTCTATGTGTATGTGTGTGTATCTATGAGTATGTATGTGTTTATGTGTGTGTATGTGTGTATGTGTGTATGTGTCTTTGTGTGTGTATGTATCTATGCATGTGCATTATGTATGCATGTGCATTATGTATGCATGTAAGTATGTATGTACATTTTATGCATATGCATATGCATTATGTATGCATATGTATACATGTATGTGTATATGTGTGTATGTCTCTCTATGTGTGTGTGTATGCATATATGTGTGTGTATGTGTGTATGTGTGTGTATATGTGTCTGTATGTGTGTATGCATGTGTATGTGTGTGTGTGTATGTGTCTATGTGTGTATGTGTATGTGTATATGTGTGTGTATGTGTGTGTGTCTATGTGTATGTGTGTGTATCTATGAGTGTGTATGTGTTTATGTGTGTATGTGTCTATGTGTGTGTATGTGTCTATGTGTGTGTATGTGTGTATGTGTGTATGTGTGTATGTGTGTATGTGTATGCATGTATGTATGCATATGTATGTGTATGCATATGTATGTGTATGCATGTGTATGTGTGTTTATGCATCATTATGTGTGTATGTGTCTATGTGTGTATGTGTTTGTGTATATGTGTGTGTGTATGTGTGTGTGTCTATGTGTATGTGTCGCTACGCGTCTATGAGTGTGTATGTGTTTATGTGTGTGTATGTTTCTATGTGTCTATGTGTGTATGTGTCTATGTGTGTATGTGTATGCATGTATGTATGCATAGGTGTGTATATGTGTGTGTATGCATTATGTATGCATATGTGTGTGTATGCATTATGTATGTGTATGTATGCATGTAAGTATGTATGTATGCATATGCATATGCATTATGTATGCATATGTATGCATGTATGTGTATGTGTGTGTATGGCTATCTATGTGTGTGTGTTTATGCATATATGTGTGTGTATGTGTGTGTGTATATGTGTGTCTATGTGTGTATGCATGTGTATGTGTGTGAATGCATCATTATGTGTGTATGTGTGTGTGTATATGTGTGTGTATGTGTGTGCACATCTATGTGTATGTGTGTGTGTGTCTATGAGTGTGTATGTGTTTATGTGTGTGTATGTGTCTATGTGTGTATATGTGTGTATGTGTGTATGTGTATGCATGTATGTATGCATATGTGTGTGTATGTTTGTGTATGCATTATGTATGCATATGTGTGTGTATGCATTATGTATGTGTATGTATGCATGTGCATTATGTATGCATATGCATTATGTATGTGTATGTATGCATGTGCATTATGTATGCATATGTGTGTGTATGCATGTAAGTATGTATGTATGTACGCATATGCATATGCATTATGTATGCATATGTGTGTGTATGCATGTAAGTATGTATGGATGTACGCATATGCATATGCATTATGTATGCATGTATGTGTATGTGTGTGCATGTCTCTCTATGTGTGTGTGTATGCATATATGTGTGTGTATGTGTGTGTATGTGTGTGTGTATGTGTGTATGTGTGTGTATATGCATGTGTATATGTGTGTGCATGTGTATGCATTATGTGTGCATGTGTGTATCAAACATTATTTGTGTATGTGTGTATATGTGTGTGTATTTGTGTGTATGTGTGTGTGTTTCTATGTGTGTGTGTTTCTATGTGTGTGTGTGTCTATGTGTATGTGTGTGTGTGTCTATGTGTGTATATGTGTGTGTGTATGCATATGTATGTGTGTGTAAGTGTGTGTGCGCATACCTTGCTTGAAGTAGATGTGTCTCTCTCTCTCACACTCTCTCTCTCTCTCTCTCTCTCTCTCTCTCTCGATCTCTTCTTGCTCTCGCCTCCAAATCCGAGAAATCGGTTTTTGTTTTTACATTCCAGAGCATCGCATATGCGATGCTTTTCAGTTTTCCAACGTCTCAAATCACGTCGCTAGTTAGGGATGGTATTTGTGATGCTAAAATTTAGCGTCACATAAGCGACGCTAGCATCGCTTATGCGACGAATGTCGGGAAAAAAAGTTGCGAAGTGACGCTAAATTTTTTTTCCCGAAATTTTTTTTCCCAACATTCGTCGCATAAGCAATGCTAGCATCGCTTATGCGACGGTACCCATTCTTTTTTCAATTTGGGGGCGTGCTACGCCCCCCTATTTCGTGTAGTGCTAAGTCTTATGAGACTTTTATAACCACTTTTTATAATCAAGGTCAAGAACTCACTTGGGAAGAAGTTAGAAGACTATTGCTTCTCCATGAATCTAAGTGAAACACCCAAGCAACACAAGAAAAATCTATGAAGGCCATGATGGGAGATGATTCTAACACCCCAATGCAACAATGGAAGATGGCTGGCCTCCACTAGGTCTACAAGTAGTGGTATATGCTCACTGTTCTGAACTTTTCTCTACACTTGTACAAATACTTAAAATGAAACTTTGAAAACTTACAAAGAATATAGGAGATACCCAACAAGCTTTAGATAATACCAAATGGATATTTCACTTGGGAGAACCATCATCTTCAAAATAGGCTACCTATTTGCAACACTCTCTGCCTATGTGCAAAGATATACCTTCACAAAGTTGGCAATTTCTCACAACTCACTTAGTCAAATAACTTGAAACTTTGGAAACGTTCATGGCACTATATGAGAGACCAAATGAATCTTGAAATCAATGAAAATGATTGCAATGAGAGAGCCAACAATGCTCTACAATCTCGCATAATGAGATTTGGGAAAAGTCTAACTACACCTCTAGATAGAGAGGAGTTAAATCATGAGAAAATGAGGTAACCAAGCATAGGGGCTGCTTGCTGGAGTCTATGACTTCACTAAACTAAGTGGGAAACTCGTGGAATGCATAAAACCCAAGAAACAAAGGCGGGATGATGCTTATAGAGTTTTACTTTCCTTGTAATCTAGCCATTCACTTAGTGTAGGTGGACTTTTTGGTGGCAAATTGATGAGATTTGAATTTGATTGAGTTTGGTGAAGCTGCTAACTTGATTCCATGACTTTGAGTCATCCTTTTTTATTGTTCCACTCGCAAAACTTGTGGTTGAGCCCTTTTGCATGTTTCAGGCTTGCTTTTCAACACACCCCCTCAAGTCTCAATCCCTAGGTCCTTCATTCCAATGCATGTCTTGAAGTGTTATAGGTTTACTCCATCCAAAGATTTGGTAAAAATATCTACATATTGGTGGTTTGTAATGATATGCATCACCTTGACATCCTTTGACATGATCTCCTCTCTAATAAAGTGTTAATGCACTTATATATGCTTCGACCTTGCATGGAACACCAGATTTTGAACTAAACTACAAAGCATGTGCAAAGCAAATAATTACCCTTTTGCCTATAAAAGCATCCATTTCTGCTTCTAAACCCTTAGAATTAGTCCATGATGATATCTGTGGATCTATGCATACACCTTCTCTAAGTGGCTCAATTTACTTCTTTTTGCTTAGTAGATGAATTCACGAGATACACTTGGATGTATTTGCTAAAGCATAAAAAGGATGCCCTTTCCAAGTTCAAGGAGTGGACACAAATAGTTCAAGAAGAATTTCCAAGTTCTTTGAAGATCATCCGATCTAATGGAGATAGTAGCTTTTTCAATCACAATGTCTCCAAGTACTTGAAGCAACATGGAATTAACTATCAAGAAATGCAAGAAACTCAACAAGGTATTGTCTTACAAAAGATTCGAAGTATGATCAAGATGGCTAAGATTATGCTTAGTTAAAAGAAAATTTTGTTAAAGTTATGGAGTGAAGCTGTATAGACAACAATGCATATTCTTAACACAGGGTTCTTAGAAGTCTTGAAGAATAAAAAACAATTTGAGACTTACATTTTGAAGAAGCCAAGTGTGAGCTATTTGCGCATCTTTGGTAATGATGCCTATGTGCAAGGCCATGATGATGATTGGCCAAATCATTACATTTTCATTAGTTAGAGTGACCAATAGGAGGAATACAAACTCTAGGAACCAAAGAATCACTTAGTTACAGTAACCAAAGACTATATCTTTGGTGAATAATCTCAGTATTCATCCATTTTGTATTCATCTCAACATGCGGATCCTCACATTTTCGCTTTAGAGGGGGATCATTCCAGTTTGGAATAGTCACACTATGTGAAGCATGCTCTCTTTGTCCATCACTTTCTAGATCATGGTACAACTTTGGAGCATGAGGAATTAGAGATACAATCTCAACTTACAGCTCAGATGGCTACACCTCCTATCTTACTATAGAAGATTTACATTTCAACTCAGCTTCAATTGGGTATTAATAGAAGATCAGTGATGTCGTTTTCCATTCTATATTTGAGAGTCCACTTACCTCATCTACAACAACATTTTGAGCATGTAGTAATCCATACATGGAGTCCAACATCTCTTCATTTTCCACAAGATACTCTTGCATCTACTTGGATTCATCACTGAGTTGGATATTTTTTTGAGCCAGCTTCTCTATTCAGAGGGGGCTTTCATGGTCCTACCAACACACATTAGGACTTTGTACACTCCATGGAGGACTACAACATACAGATGTACTACCAGCATATTATGATTTTATGCTTCATGCTTGATATTTCATTCTTGCACGACCTACATCTTGGTGATACACATCTCATGGTGGATATTTTCAAAGCTTTGGAGATCCCCAAAAACCACATGGAGTCATCCTATCTATCTCGGATGGAGGTGATCTTGTCTAGTGAGATCTTGTTTCGTTCATGTACCTCATTAGTGGCATACCTATGGGGCATCCGCTTGATCCTTTAGGTGGACATCTTATGGAGTACTGAACAATCTCGCATGGTTGATACCACTTGGTGGCTATGGATTTCCACATGGAGATGTCTTATTTGGTACTCATGTTTTTGCTGCTTCATTCTTGGTGGACCTTTCTCTCATACCCTAGTAGCCTCCATACTCTACAAAATCGAGATGTAGAGGGGGTGTTCAGAATATGAGAGTGCATCTACCTTTTGTATCTTGGAGTCACTCTATTTCTATTCCATTTCCATTTTATATTATATCTTTGGGGTACCTTGCCATTTGCTTCTACCATTGTATTCATTCTCCTTCAAAGGGAATTATCCCACATGAGATGTACTTTGGAGAGCCCCTCCCAAATCTATATAAGGAGGGCCTTTCCCCCATTTGTACATGGTTAAAAGATTGAGAAGCCAACTCAATTCTCTTTGCAAGACCATTTCTAATCTATGTGAGTTTACCCATTTCTTAGTCTACTCACTTTGAGTTTCTCACACTCTTTCATTTTTTTAGTACAATCTTCTTCTCATTTTGCTTCCGTGCATGTAATCTCTAAACAAAGGATCACCGGGGAACATTTTTTACTCCTCTTTGCCTGGCTTTTATATATGCATATAACCCTAAGGAGTCACTTATCTTTGTACGTTCTCTTGATAAAGCATTCAGTATTATGTGATGTGCACCAAGATTCTTCTTCTTCCTTGTGTTTTTTGTATGTTGCCATTTGACCTCTATTAGAGAAGGTCGATGCTTCATCTATGACATCATTGACACCCCTCTAGTCACAGTCTCAGAATCATACAAAGCATATGTAGGGTGATAGAAGTTCAAAATAGCTTTTCTATGTGGTGTCAAAATTGGTATCTGAGTCCTTTTTGGCCTCCAAATGCATTATCATAGTGCCTATGTAGGCAATTTGTCCTTTTATGCCAAACATAAGTACAGGTTTCTATTTTCCAGTACAAGCACTTCAAAGTCTACTATAGATCTAGTAGAGCTTGATAGTGTAGTTCTTTTTAACTTTCCGAGATACAATCATTTTTTTGCATCAAGGTAGTTTAGTAAGTGGCCATGGATAAAAGCAATAATGTATTCCATATGTTGGTTGTTGAGGATAGATTGGATGGTACTAATTAACCGTTATGGGCATATATAATGCACCATGTATTGTTTGTGAAAGGATTGTGGAATATTGTGCAAGATGTTGAAAAACGATGTACTACACCTATAAATATAGCTTGTGAGAATGATGGAGATGGCATTGAAGATGAAAATTCTCAAATTCCTATTTTTGTTGCGGTTCTTGCGACACTTGCTATAGAGAAACTTCATTGGGATGGAAAAGATGCTCACACACATGCATTGGTAGCATTTCCTATCAAAGGTGCCATTATTCCTCACATCCACTCTTGCAAAATAACAAAGGATGCTTGGGATACAATTACCACTTTGTACTAGGCAAGAAATGAGGCTCAAGTTGCTTACTTCCAAAAATAGTTGGAGAGTGAGCATATGAATGAAGGAGATTCTATGGGTAGTTTTTTGACAAAGATCAAAGATTTAAAGGAGTCATTGATTTTGCTCATGAAGTGTTGCCAGATAGTTCACTTATGCAGATTCATATTAGCTTCTAGATTCATATTAGAGTTCTACTTCTACTCTTTGGTTGATGATGAAAGGCAATCCAAATGCCTTAAAATTTGAGGAGTTAGCATCTGTTTTGTTGTAGGAAGACCAGTCCAAGTAGAACAAGTCCATTATGGGTGTCATAGATTAAGCTTTCTTAGCTAGTCAAAAGGGCAAAGGTAAATGGATCTCATCTACTTGTAAGTAGAACTGTACTAGTTCTAGCCAATCCAAAAAGGAAAAAAGATGAAAAGAAAACAGAAAAGGGCAAAGGTAAATGGATCTCATCTACTTGTAAGTAGAACTGTACTAGTTCTAGCCAATCCAAAAAGGAAAAAAGATGAAAAGAAAACAGAAAAGCAGAAATTGTTTTGCAACTACTGTAAAGGAAACGATCATGTCATAAAGAGTTATCCAAAATTGGTTGCAAAAGAGCCAAAGAAAAGAGATGCCAGGATGGTTGTTGCAAGGTACTCTACACCTAAAGTAGAGTCTTTTAATTTGTGTAGAATGAAAAATGGGCATTTACTACAATTTGTAGTTATGATCTATCTTCTCATGAAGAGTGTATGTCTATAGTAGAATATGATGTTTTGTATTCTGATAGCGCGGCAACCAAACATGTTACCTTGCAATGCAATTTCTGTAGTTCACTTGAGCTTTCATGTACACGGAATACTTTCACATGCGCCAAAAAATCCTCTTATCTTGTCATGGAAATTGGTAAGATCACTTTGGCCACTACTAATGGTAGTTCTTTTATAATGTTGGATGCTTTGTTTATACCACGGATCAAAAAAAACCTGTTGTCAATCTTGGCATTAGCTAAGATTGCTTGGTTGTCAAATTTGTTGATGATAGATATACAGTCCCCGATCTCTCAAATGGTGATATTATTATTGCTTCTGGCATTTTATGTCATGGGTTTTATAAGCTCATAGATGAATGATTCAGCATGTACAATACATGATTCTTAGGTGATCTCAGATACAAAGCTTTGGAATGCATCCTTTGGTCATCTGAATTTTGCTAGTTTGCTATGCCTGCAAAAATCTGAAATGGTGTTCTCTCTACCCAAACCTGAGGCACTTGGAAAACATGTTTGTGAAGGCTATATTTTGGAAAAATGCAATGTTCCCCATTCCCAAAAGATGGTTTAGTTTGAGCTACTAAAACTTGCAGCGTGTTCAAAGTAATATATGTGGTCCTACGCAAACACCCTCTTTTGGGAACTACCTTTACTTCATGAATTTTATTGATGATTTTTCCATGCATGCATGGATGTATCCACTGAAAGCAAAGTTTGAAGTATTTATACACTTCAATAAGTTTTTGCTTTTGGCTGAAAATCTATTGGCATGTAAAATGGGCACCCTCCATTTCGATCGAGGGGAGAATACATGTCTTCTGATTTTAATGCATTTTTAGATGAATGTGGGATAAAACATTAGTGTACAATGCCATATACACATCAAGAGAACGGAGTTGCTAAAGTAAAGAATAGGTCTCTCATGGAGATGGCGAGGTGTATGGTGAAAATTCAAGCTTTACCACATAGCTTCTGGTTTGAGGATGTTATGTGTGTAGCATATGTACTTAATAGGTATCCCACCAAAGGATTACGGTCAATCACTCCAAATGAGGCTTGGCATGGTCGCAAGACATCTATTTCTTATATGCGTGTTTTTGATTCTCTGGCTTATGAGTTAGTGCTTGAACAACAATGCAAGAAATTGGATGATAAATTAGTGAAATGTATTTTTACAAGGTATAGTTCTAAAAGCAAAGGATATCTTCTGTATCAAACACACACTAAACACATTTTGGTTAGTTGTGATGTTGTTTTTGTGGAAGATGCAATTTAGCCATTACTTTCATGTACCAAGGAGACTTTTGTTGGCTTTAGAGATATGAATGACACTTTGTCACTCTCTTTATAGGTGGATAGTCAAGTGCTAGTCTAAATGAGAAAATTTCTCAACCTTCACAGGTTGCATCGCATGATGTAGATCACTCCATTTCTGATGCAGATTTATATGATGCACTTGTTGATGAGAGGAATGATATAAAGGAGGCAAAAAATATGCCAAAAATGCTCGTACAAACTTGGAAAGATAGCAAATCAGATGCACTTCTATCATATTGTACTCATCCAAGCTCTCAAAGTCCTTCTTTTGCATGAGATTGCTATGATATGGCTGCCTCTAGTCTTTATGATGAGAATGAAGCTATTTTGTTTGATGAAGCAAAAAATTGAGAAAATTTGATGGCTCGTAGGCAATCAAAATATGATGCTATTATGAAGAATGGTACCTTGGCTTTATGAGGTTTGCCTCCTTGCAAGAAGGCGTTTGGCACTAAGTGGGTATACATGGTGAAGTGTAGGCCTGATGGAAGAGTTAACATGCATAAGGCTAGGCTTCTTCAAAAGGTTATGCTCAAGAAAGAGGCATTGATTTTGATGAGACCTTTGCTCCCACATGCCGAATGACTACTATTTGTAGCATATGTGCACTTGCAGCTCATCATGGTTGGAATGTATTTCAGTTGTACATTGAATCTAAATTTTTGAATGGTGACTTACATGAAGAAGTGTATGTTTTTCAGCCCCATGGTTTTGTGCAAAAAGGGCATAAAAAAAAGTGTGCATGCTAAAAAAGGCATTATATGGCTTGAAGCAAGCACCATGTATTTGGTATGAAAAGATACATGCCTACTTGATTGCACATGGTTTTGAGAAGAATCCAACTAGGAGCACCATATATCTTAAGTCTCCAGATGAGGTGCTTCTCATAATTATTATCTATGTTGATCAAATGTTTCTCTTTGGTCCTAATGAGAAGCATATTGTTGATTTTAAGGCTGGTTTGCATGCCTCATTTTAGATGTTAGATCTGGGCATGTGCGCCATCATTTCGGGATTCAGTTTTTGCAAGTTGATGGTAAAATAGCTTTGTGTAAAACAAAATATATTGACATATTATTGTAGGGTTTTGGCCTTAAACACTGCAAACCTATTGCCAATCCTATTGAAATAGGTTTACAGTTTTGTCTTCATGATGCTCGAGATGCACTTGATGTTGTTCTCTATTAGCAGGCTGTTGGGTGCTTGATTTACTTATCTTTCTTGGCTTCATATTCAGTTTGTTGTCTCATAGATGAGGATTTTTATGCATTGCCTAGGTCTCAAGAATTGGCAAGTAGTTAAGCACATCTTTTGTTACTTGACTTGTACCCCAATACTTGAATTGTTTTATCCCAAGGAGGGATCACTACTACCATATTTAAATGCTTTTTTTTTATCTCACTAGGCTGTTTCCTATGACATGCATGTGTCCACGAGTGGTTTTTGCTTCATGCTTAGTAGCTCATGCATATCTTGGTTTAGGAAGAACCAACCTACTATGGCCACTTCTAGTTGTGATGCTCAGTATAGGGAAACCTCTACTATGGCCACTTCTACTGTGTTCACTGTGTGTGGCTTAGATGTCTTATGGCTGACTTGGGTGTTGGCCACTCTTCTACCACCACTATTTTTAGTGATAGAAAGAGCACATTGACAATTGCGAGGAACCCTATGGTCCATGCTCACACTAAGCACATTGAGGTCCACTATCATTATATAGGGGAGAGGTTCTCTGCCGGAGAGATGAGTTTGGCATATGTGACCACACAAGAGAACATTGTAGAGCTTTTCATAAAGGCTTTGCCTAGGAGAAATTTGAAGCTTTTCGTAAAGCTTTGGGCTTAATTCCTTTTATGGATTGATCAAAATCAAGAAAAGGAATCAACATCACATAAATGAAAGTTCAAGTCAAACTTTCAAAGTGGAATGGGAAACCATATCCTAAAGGTGATATTTTTTCTCTTTCCTCAAGTTATTTGATTCCCCTTAATGAATCTCAAGTCCTTGAAGAATAACATTCTCCCAAGTAGTGAGAATGAAATTCTTCAAACTCATTATACAACAAGTAGTTTCTGAGAAGTACCAAACCACCAAAAGTGGTACTTAAAGTCCAATGGTTGATAACACTTGGAAGTGTATCAAATATACTTAGCTTTAGAATCTAAAAGGTATTAGTACAAGCTTGGACTTGAGTAGGGGAAAGATCTCTAAACACCCATGGGTAAGCAAAGAAGCTTTCGATAGTTGAAGAGATCTTAAAGATAAAGAATAAGTCTTTATTTTTGTCACAAGGTCAACAAGCCTTGATCAAGCTTGGCAAGGTTTGTCCAAAATAATTA
The DNA here is from genome assembly GCA_020310875.1 of Ceratopteris richardii. Taxonomy (NCBI): domain Eukaryota; kingdom Viridiplantae; phylum Streptophyta; class Polypodiopsida; order Polypodiales; family Pteridaceae; genus Ceratopteris; species Ceratopteris richardii. The sequence goes on along the minus strand of CM035417.1, from coordinate 24,297,320 downwards.
CGATTAGAACTACTATGAATTTTGACCAAGTATTGGCAATCGAAATAGTAAGCTCTTCCAAGTCTGAGCAGAATAAAAAATTCCAAGTATGTAGTCTACAATTGTGTCGATGATAATTAAGTCTCTAGAAGGTAAAATGTAAAGTTTACCTATCCTTAAAGGTATTTCTTAAAGGTCAAATCCAAAAGCATGAGCAGATGCTTAGACTTAAGTAGTAGATAGATTCCTAAAAAATCCATGAGGTAGCTACTTAAAGCTTTAGTTAGAAAAGAATCTAAAGACAAGAAGTAAACAACTCTTATCACTACAAAATTGGTCAAGTATAACCAATCAGACTTGAATTGAAAAAATTCAAGAACTTGGAATGATAATTGGTTTTTATTTTGAAATCCCTAGCAAAGAAGAATGGATATTCTATCAATGGTTTTCAAGTTTCCAAGATAAAAGCATGAGATCATAAACGATCATGTGAAGGAATCAAAACCTAGAATAACAAGTTAGAGGTAATGCTTGAAACTTCAAAATCCTTTTAAAATAAGGAAGAGAAAAGGTACTCTATCAAGTTGTGTTTTGACTTTAAGATAAGTATCACTCACACATTAATGTGAATATAAAATAGGGTGGTATGGGACACCAGATTTTATACTCAGATTGATGTAGGAAAGATGATATGGGACATGAGACCATGGGATGATAATTATCTTTTAGTCCTAGAATAAATCTTGAGGTTATATCTGATCCTCAAGGGAATTAAAGGCTTCAAAGGAGAAGTTGGAATTCAAGAAGGATAAAAGTATTATCTTAAGATACTTCAAGAAGATATGAAGCTAATAACTTCCAAGATCTTCTTTTTCAAAAAGACAAAGACATATTCTTATTTGAATCATGAAACACTTGAAGATAAAGTGTTGTTGATTAAGAAATATTTCATTAATTTTTGAAGAAGTAGGACTTTGAGATTGAAAGGATACTTTCAACTAAGAATAAGATTGACTAAGTCAAGCACCAAGTTTCTAGTATAACTTAGTAAACTCAATGCTTTGACTCAAAGCAATGCACAAGAATTGCATTTCCAATAAACGGTTATACATATTGAATATAGGCATGAAGTTAGTCTCAAGTGAAGCATTGTTTGAGTAAAAAATCATCAATAGAAACTTAGTGGGTCAGCACAATAATGTTGGATACCACAATAGTATCTTTTGGTTTTATGATGTTTTAGATTTTCTCTAAATCGTTTTGAGAATACAATTTATTTCTCTTAAAGATAGTAAAAATGCTTTAATACTATGTTGAAACAGATTGTTAAGAAGTTAAAGTCTTGGGTTAAAGTCTTGGGTCATCAAGTATTTGAAGCATATAAAATTTATATCTTAGAACTTTGAACTAGTTATATAGCATTTTAGTTATTTCCTTGCACTTTCCAAATCTTTTCGAATTGACTCAGATATGATATTTCATTCCTTTCGCAAAAGTCTAGGGTTAGCGGATTGGAACTAGATAACTAAATTAAATATCCTAGATAGGTGTCTGTTGGGAATTGAACTCACAACCTCCTGGTTAGGAATGTGATGGGCTAACCACTTGCCCCAAAAGCCATCGTTGAGGATTACTTCCTAATCCTCTCTCTTAAGGCGTGGTTCAACCATATCCTACTAGGATTATGTGACATTCCTCCCCCCTTAGGCTGAGCATTGCCCTCAATACTCACTTGTTGACCTCCTATCTAACTTGGGCTCTTTTCCACGTTTGAGTGCCTCCACTAGCCTCAAATTCTAGCACGTAGACCTATTTTGGACCTATCCAGCCCACCTCTCTCTAGTGCCCAAATGCCCACGTGCTTTCCTTCTTGGCCAATATTAGACTCACCCACGGTCAAGCGCTTCCCAAGTGCCCACGGAATGAGGTGTGAGCCTCCATCTCACCCAATTTCTAAACTAGGCTCTGATACCAATGTTGGGAATTGAACTCACAACCTCCCAGTTAGGAGTGCGATGGGCTAACCACTTGCCCCAAAAGCCATGGTTGAGGATTACTTCCTAATCCTCTCTCTTAAGGTGTGGTTCAACCATCCAAGAAGAGCATCGTTGATCCTTTGAATACTCTAGAGACCGGTTCTTTTCAAGACATTATTGAGGGCAAACATGAAATCTTATTTACCATTGTTGAAAATCATAGATATTTGTTGCTTCAAATACTCAACAAAATGTAACCCCCTTCAAACTTTTTACCATCCAATATCCATTCTAGACCATGATCAAGGAAGAATTTCTTTATACTTCAGGTTCTTAATCATACCAAGTTTGCAATAAGAAACAAGTAGGTTCCAAAATCTCTTGGCAAGTATGTGGCTAATAATAAATGCGACAAAGTCCGGCCTAGGACACATAAGACACATATTCCTCCATTAATATTAATTATCTTCATCTTGCTGCCTATCGAGACTTCATCAACTAAGAGTGCTTAGAATAAAAGAGCAGAGCCCATAAAAAAGAGAACTCGTATCTTGATTGCTACTCATTCCACTGAACATTCCACCTAGAGTTCACCTTCTCGAAAGACTTCATGACAAATCGTTTGTGCATTTTGAGTTGAAGAACACGTCAAAACACTTTGATATCCAACCTTCCCTTCATGTTGCAATCCTTCAAAAAGTGCATGCACATCTCCTTATAGGCTACAAGAATTTGTTCAGAAGAGGAAGACAGTAAAGTTAGTGAATGAATGAACTAATAAGATATGAACGCACCAACTTGTTGATATATTTTAATAGTAATGTGTGAGAACACTTTGGACCATCGGAGCACTTTTTTCCCCTCTTTGGGAGGTTCTTTTGCCCCCTCTTATATATATATATATATATATATATATATATATATATATATATATATATATATATATATATATATATATATATATATATATATATATATATATATATATATATATATATATATGTCGAAAACCTTGATCCGTCACTTATGTTTGTACATTTCACTTGGAAAATACATTCACTATTGTTTTGTGCTCCAAACTTGTGTTGCTTCCTTGTTTAGTTCATCTGCTTCAAGAAAGTCCCAAACTTCAACAATTGGTATCAGAGCATATTTTCACTTCATTTAGGGCATCATTGACACTCGTTCAATCACAATCTCCAAATTACATGAACATTGATGAGCATACTTGAGATGATTAGGAGTTCAAAACCCCTTTGCTCTATGGCATCAAAATTTTGATTCGATATCGTTTTGGCCTCCAAACACACTATCACAGTGATTATGCATGCCATTTCATCCTTGTCTGCCAAACATATGTACATGTTTTGGTTGGCTAGTACAAGTGGATCGAGGTCTACTATAGGTCTAGTAGAGCTTGATAGAGTATTTCTATTCATCTTCATGAGATACAATCAATTTTTTGCATTAGAATATTTAATCACTCTCCATGGGTGAAAGTAGTGCTATATTCTTTATGTTGCTTGTTGAGGATATGTTGGATAGATCTAATTACCCATTGAGGGTATATTTGATGCATCCTCTATTGCTAGGAAAAGGGCTTTGGAATATTGTGTAGGGTGTTGAGAAAATTTCCTACTAAACCTACAAATATAGTTATTCAAGGTGATCCAGGTGGTGTTGAAAATAATGATCTTCAATTTCTTGGTCATGTAATAGATCATGTTGCAGCTACTGAAGAGAAAGTTTGTGGGGATGGCAAAGATGCACATGCACATGCATTGATAGCTCTGTTTGTCAAACGTCCCATTATCCCTCATATTCTTTCTTGTAAGACAACAAGAGATGCTTCGAATATTGTTAGAATTATATACCAAGCAAGAATTGAGCCTCGTGTGGCTTACCTACAAAAATCATTAGAGAGTGAGCATGTAAATAAAGGAGATGATATGGATTGTTTTTTGAAAAGGATTAGAGATTCAAAGGAGTGGTTGTTTTTTTCCATTGAAAACTTGCTAAATAGTTGACTTATGGAGATGGTTCTTAACGATCTTCTACATTCGTATCAGATTTGTTCTTTTACTCTTTGATTGATGATGAAAAGAAATCCAAATGACTTAACATTTGATGAGTTAATCTTTGTTTCGTTGCATGTAGACTATCCCAAGTAGAATATGTGAATTATGCATATTGAGGATGAAGCTTTCTTAGCTAGTCAAAAGGGCAAAGATAAATGGTGTTCATCTAGTAATAAGAAATAATTTGCTAATTCTCAACACTCAAAGAAGGAAGAAAAAGATGATAGGAAAATAGAAAAGTAGATATAAATTTTCAAGTATTATAAGAAGAATGATCATGTCATAAAGAGTTTTCATAAACTAGCTACAAAGGAGGCAATGAAGTCTATGCTTGTTTGTTTTCATGGTTGGAATCTTCATCTTTTGAGACAAGGGTGTTGGTTAACCCTCTACCAATGATGGTGGAGATGCAATTGGCCTTACTCCAGTTTGTATTGCCTTTGAGTAGCTTTGATATGTGTAGAGCCTCCATGTGCCTCTCTTTCTTCCTCTCTATCTCCCCTTCTCTCTCTCCCCTCCCCTCACCACTCAGCCCCGCAAGGCCCCTCCCCTCCCCTCACCACTCACCCCCGCAAAGCCCCTCCCCTCCCCTCACCACTCACCCCCGCAAAGCCCTTCCCCTCCCCTCACCACTCACCCCCGCAAAGCCCCTTCCCCTCCTCCCTCCATGCGCCTTCTTGCGCCCACCAACCCCCTCTCCTTCCCTCACCACTCACCCCCGCAAAAGCCCCTCCCCTCCCCTCACCACTCACCCCCGCAAAGCCCCTCCCCTCCCCTCACCACTCACCCCCGCAAAGCCCCTCTCCTCCCCTCACCACTCACCCCCGCAAAGCCCCTCCCCTCCCCTCACCACTCACCCCCGCAAAGCCCCTCCCCTCCCCTCACCACTCACCCCCGCAAAGCCCCTCCCCTCCCCTCACCACTCACCCCCGCAAAGCCCTTCCCCTCCCCTCACCACTCACCCCCGCAAAGCCCCTTCCCCTCCTCCCTCCATGCGCCTCCTTGCGCCCACCAACCCCCTCTCCTTCCCTCACCACTCACCCCCGCAAGCCCCCTCCCCTCCCCTCACCACTCACCCCCGCAAAGCCCCTCCCCTCCCCTCACCACTCACCCCCGCAAAGCCCTTCCCCTCCCCTCACCACTCACCCCCGCAAAGCCCTTTCCCCTCCTCCCTCCATGCGCCTCCTTGCGCCCACCAACCCCCTCTCCTTCCCTCACCACTCGCCCCCGCAAAGCCCCTCCCCTCCCCTCACCACTCACCCCCGCAAAGCCCCTCCCCTCCCCTCACCACTCACCCCCGCAAAGCCCCTCCCCTCCCCTCACCACTCACCCCCGCAAAGCGCTTCCCCTCCCCTCACCACTCACCCCCGCAAAGCCCCTTCCCCTCCTCCCTCCATGCGCCTCCTTGCGCCCACCAACCCCCTCTCCTTCCCTCACCACTCACCCCCGCAAAGCCCCTCCCCTCCCCTCACCACTCACGCCCACCAACCCCTCCCCTCCCCTCACCACTCACCCCGCAAGCCCCCTCCCCTCAGCCGCATCACACTTCCCCTCGACCCTGCCTGATTCCCCCTCTCTCTCAGCCCTCCACTTCCAAGCATGGTAGCCCCTGGAGCAGAAAAGGAAGAGGAATTCAAGGATTATCGTATGTATGGTTGGGGTATCTTAGCATTTAGAGTATTCTGGGGATCACCATCCATCAAAGGCAAGGGATGTGCTTCTTAGGCTCATTCAAAAATGACGGGCGGATCTCAACTTGCATACAAAGGGTCAGTGAAAATGTAGAGGGTAAAAGTGGAAGAGGAAAAAATAACTGGTGTCGCCAACCTTTCACGACGACTACCTATTTTTGTGGATCCAATTCAAATCAAGGGAATAATTGACCTACCCCTCCAATTTTGGGTGGTTAACCGGCGCGTGATCAGTGGACGTGAAAGATTCGGCAAGGCTCTCTTGGCCTATTGGGGGCCTATAAAATCGAAGGATTTGTGCTCATTTGGACTACGAGGAGGACGACACACACTGGAGTACATGTACAAGATTGTGCAGAAGGCCTCTCTTGCACTTGGTGGTTTCAAGTCTACTGTGGGAGCTACTCTGTTGTGTATACAGAGGGGAGACTTCTCAGTGAAGGGCTATGAGCACTATAGTGTAAAAGGGTAGCTTGGATTCTTCTTCTTATCCGTGAGTCAGTGTGGTTGATTGCGCTTTATCCTCTTGAGAAGATCTTACCACTTGTATTGTTCTGATTTAGTCTGCATATCAGTGGTCCTTATGCGGATAGGAGAAACTTTTGTATTGGTGTATTTACTATTCGGGTGATCTGTCAGCCTTAGTTTGTGGCTTGTTAGACCTAAGTTTACACTTGTGAGCATCATATATCAATTGCCCAACTTTGTGATCACCTGGTTTGAATCAGGCAGAGTACAGTCTTCATTGTTATTGGTTGTCCATAATTGTGAAGCATTTACTATTCTATAAATTTCTCGTTGTCGGCCTGCTCATAGAAACGTTAAAGGGTTTACTTCCCTAAAGAGAACCCCCCTTGAGTAGGCGACGTACTGGAAGCGTTTGTTTTCTATAAAAGTGGATACCCCAGTACCTCCTCTACAGTTTGGCACGCGCGGTGGGACCTTTGCATTTTTGTGAGAGGATTGTCGCCCTATTGTATTTGCGAGTAGGTACATGACCCATACGCGGGCGGACAAGGAGTCTCATCGTGAACGGAAGCGTCTCAACAAGTTAGAAATAACCACAATCAGTGAGCCTACCTCTCCTCCACCATCCTTGAATCTATCCATTGATTTGGGAGTAACACCATTATCAAAAGAGAAACATAGGAGAACCTTAGATTTTTCCTCTGATACTTCAGAAGAAGCGCCGGCACCAATGGAGGATCTTTCCCATTTACTCTCTAGGTTGAACATCAAGTTTCCTACATTTAAAGGATTGGCTTATGAAGATGCAGATGACCACGTGAGGAGATTCGTCTCATTATGTCGTGGAAGAGGATTGCAGAACCGGGAGGATGCAATGTTGGTGCTCTTTCCATCTACATTGGAAGGCCTTGCGGACAAATGGTATAGCCAGTATGCTGATGGGCACTTCACTACGTGGGAGGCACTAAAAGCGCCATTCTCGCGGACATTTCGACCAAGCGACTCCTCAGAACGAGCTCTAGATCAGCTAGAGAACCTAAAATTACGAGCAGGTGAATCCTTCCATGAATTGCACACAAGAACTAAAGCACTTGTTTCTCGTTTGCCTCATGCTCCAGGTGATTTTTTAGTCAAAAAATGGATTGAGAAGGCTCTGCCTAAGTCATCTCAACAAAAGCTTCGGGAATCCCTCAGACTGGATGCAACACTTGATGATTTTGTTGCAACTGCATCACGCATTGAGGAGGCTAGAATACATTTTGAAGTAGAGTCTCAACCAAATTATGCATCCGATTTGGATCCGATCAGGCAACTCAGGAAGGAGTTGGAAGCCTTAAGGATGCAGCAAAGTCGCCAAGAAGAGAAGGTCATACCGCCACTCTCAACTCATAATGTGGATGAAGTGTCTCAACTTAGGCGTGAGCTTGAAGACTTGCGGACTACCCAGGATATACGAAGACAGGTTTGGTGCACGATATGTAATAATAATGGACATTCCAATGTAAATTGTCCTAACAGAGTCAGTTGTCAGTTCTGTGGCAAAGAGGGTCATGAGGCAAGAGACTGCTACTACCTTAAGGGGACACAACAGCGAGGTAACCATCAAGGTGTAGATTCATATTATGCTAGCACTGCTAATGCACCTAATAGAGAAGAAACCCGCCCAACTCGGCCTAGATACAATAGGCCCCTAATGTGTTACCGTTGTGGGGAGTATGGCCATATGCAGAATAGGTGTTCTCTTCCAGAGGATGCACCTCCTTGTCAGCACTGTCCAGATGCTAAGGATCACTACACCAGAGATTGCCCAAGAGGTCATCCGGCTCCTATTCACATGATTGCAGTCTCCCCACCTGTAGAAGGTATGACAACTCAATCTTATGTTGTTTCATCTTCATCCATGCCAATGATGACCAGAGCATGGCAAGCGGCAGTAGCCCAAAAGGAGGAACAACAAGGACTCAAAGATAGAGTTGTAGAAAAGAGGGTGGGATGGAAGGACCAAGATGAAATGGAAGAAGCTTATGAGAGGGCAACTACTTTGCTAAAAGATCAACCAACGAGTACTTCTGAAGGCAAGCAAGAAGTGGACATTGAAGAAATTTTGAAAGGTATTCATCATAAGATCAGCCTGTATCAACTCATAAAGATAGATCCTAAAATAAGAAGTGATCTGCTGAAGATTATACATTCTACATGCTTGTGTCCACCTCCTAGCATAGATGGTTTTATGGTGGACTTTCCTCCTGCACCCTTGGCTGATTATCAGAGCTCAAGATTATCCGTTTTAACCAAGGATGAAGCTCTAGCAGGTGTTATTATAGATGGAGGTTCCGACATCAGTTTGATGCCTGATTTCACTATGAAGAAACTAAGGCTCAATCCCACAAAGGCGGCACCCTTCACAGTCACCTTAGCAGATCAACGTCGGGTTGCACCAGTGGGCATTGTTGAAAAGGTACTTATGATAGTGCAAGGTTGTCATTTTGTTTTAGACTTTGTTGTTATTGCCCTGCCTCAGGAGACCTCATATCCTCTACTCCTGGGAAGGCCTTGGTTAAGGCAAGCAAAGGCTCTACAGGATTGGGGAAAGAACAAGTTATGGATTTCCACATGTACTAACAATCAATTACAGATACATTTGGAAGAAGGATCAGACATCAACAAGGCTACTGGATATGCAATGGAAACTCAGGTAATGCCTTCAGAAGATGATGCCCTATTAAGTTGGATGATGGGAAGTGCAGAATGCTGCACAATGGAGATATGTGAGGTAAATGAACATTTTGCGGAAGCAACACAAGAAGGACGGGAAGAGGGAAAAACCGATGTTCTTCACTTGAACAAAATAGAAAAGAGTAAGCAAGGAAGTCAAGCTCATTTTTTGCAGGCACCTCCTGAAGGACAGAAATCTCCAATTGAATCAGATAATCAAAATTCAACACTTAGCGCCACTAAGAAGGTATGTAGGGAAAAGGCAGGTAAACATGAGGAATCAGATGATTTTATGCTTGCAGGACCAGAAAGAGACAAAGTTGTGCCTGCTTCTGGGGAAGATAATTGCGACCTTCAAGAACTTCCATTCTCAAATATACCCTTAGGATGGATCAAGGAACAAATTGTGGATCATAATTTGAACTCTGCTCCTGCATACAGTGGAGATGAACTTTCAAGTGAGTCCAATTCTGAAAAGTTTGTTCAAGAAGTAAATCTTGGAGATGAAGAGAATCCTCGGATGGTTCACTTGGCTGCTTGGTTATGGCACTATCCGCCTTTATTGCAGAAGGTAACTTCCCTATTTTTTACCTATAAAAGTGTCTTTGCATGGTCCTATAAAGACTTAACAGGGATACCTGAGGAGCTTGGATTACACCGAATACCCTTAGTGGAAGGAGCTTCACCTGCAAGAAGTAGGCCTTACCGACTTAATCCAAAGTATGCAGAGGTAGTAAAGTTAGAAATCACAAAATTGGAAGAGGCAGGTATTATTGTTCCGGTAGAACACTCACGGTGGCTTTCTTCCATGGTCATTGTACCAAAGAAAAACGGCAAAATAAGAGTATGTGTTGATTTTCGTGCCTTGAATAAGGTAACTATTCAAGATGGCTTTCCCCAACCATTCACAGAGCAGGATTCAGTGGCTACAATCAGATAGCCATTCATCCTGAAGATAGAGACAAGACGGCTTTTGTTACACCATGGGGCACCTATGTTTATACCCGTATGGCCTTTGGCTTGAAGAATGCACCAGCATCCTTCAATAGGACTATGTATCTCATATTAGGGAAATGGTTAACCTCATTTCTGCGCATTTTTATGGATGATTTTTCAGTATTTTTAGGAACAGACAAGAGGGCAATAGTTCAAGATTTCAATAACCATTTGGATAATCTAAAGGAAATCTTTGAGCAGTGTCTCAAAACAGGTTTGAAGTTGAATCCTGCTAAATGTCATTTTTTGGTGACCAAAGGTACTCTCCTGGGCCACATAGTATCAGTAGAAGGGATAATGGTTGATCCGGCAAAGATCACTGCTATCCTTTCCATGCCAATTCCACAAAGCCCAAAGGAAGTGCAAAGTTTCTTGGGCCATGCAGGATATCATAGACGATTTATCAGAATGTATTCAGAAATAGCTAAGCCTTTGTCCAGGCTTACAAGTAAGAATGTCCCTTTCTCATGGACTCCTGAAGCTGAGAAAGCATTTTGCGAATTAAAATTGAGGCTATGTACTGCTCCTCTTTTAACTGTTCCTAATTGGTCATTAGAATTCCATGTACATACAGATGCCAGTCTTCATGCAGTTGGAGCAGTCTTGGCTCAACCATCATCACAGAAGATAGATCAACCTATCGTTTATGCTAGCAGATTGCTTACCAAAGCAGAGAGGAACTACAGCACTACTGAAAGGGAAGGTTTGGCTATCGTGTTCGCTCTTCAAAAATTCCGGCATTACCTCTTAGGTGTGCATTTTATTGTCATAACTGATCATCAACCTTTGAAGTACCTAATTAACAAGCCCAGAGTAGCTGGAAGGATTTGGCGATGGTTACTCCTATTTCAAGAATTTAATTTTGATATTCATATTAAGCCAGGAAAAGAGCACTACATGGCAGATCAAGTGTCCAGGACGGGAATGAGCGAAAAGGCAACAGGTATTAATGACGAATTGGTGGATAGCAATCTTTTTCTAGTAACAGTTCGAATTGGTTGGTATGATGAAATTCTTCATGTTCTCACTACTGGAAAGATCCCAGAACACTTGGCACCTGTAGAAAAGAGAAGATTGCTCTTGAAAACCAAAGCATATTCTCTTATAAACGGAAATTTATATAAATACTGTCATGACGGTATCTTGAGAAAGTGTGTTTTTCCAGAAGAAGTAAACTTTTTGCTTGAAGCAGCACACAACGAAGGGCATATGAAGGGAGAAGAGTTGGCTCACAAGATTATCCACCGAGGATTATGGTGGCCTCAGATATACAAAGATGCAATCAAATTTGCCAAGGGGTGCGATATCTGTCAGAGATGTGCTCCTAAGCCAAACAAGATGAGTTTCCAGCCATTAGTCATCTCCACAGGATGGCTACCCTTTGAATGATGGGGACTTGACTTTATAGGTCCGATCAGTCCAATGGGTCAGCCTGGAAGAAAGAGATATATTCTTATGGCCACGTGTTATGCAACTAAGTGGGTGGAAGCTAAAGCCACTACAGATTGCTCGGCCTTGACAGTGGCTAAATTTTTGTTTAAACGTATTTTTTCCAGATTCGGGTGTCCAATTGAAGTCACTAGTGACAGGGGCACTCACTTTGTGAATCAGTTGCTCCAAGTCACCTTTGACAGGTATAAAATCTTTCACAGGAAGTCATGTGCTTACTATCCCATAGCGAATGGCCAAGCGGAAAGTTCTAACAAAATTTTGATTGGGCTCTTACGCAAATTATCCTTTGAACATCAAAATTCTTGGCCACAGGCACTGATAGGTGCAATGTGGGCCTTTCGAACTACTAGAAGGGGAACCACTGGCGAAAGCCCATTCCGCCTAGTCTATGGTAAAGAAGCATTGGCACCTTTCGAATTTATCATCAGGAAGGAAATTGGAGCCAGAACCATGGGTATTGAGCCTCCAATCAGAAGACTTGTGGCATTGGAAGAATATAGGGAAGCAGCAATGAAGAAACTACAGATAAAGCAAGAGGAACGCAAACGGATGCATGACAGGTATTTAAGGACTAAGGAGATACAAGAGGGATCTTTGGTCCTGGTGCATCAAATCCCGTCGCCATTCACCAAACTGGCACCTAAATGGATAGGGCCATATAAGGTCATCAAAGTATTGCCACACGGTGCACTGCAACTGGAGGATCTGCAAGGCAACTGGTTGCCCTTGGTTAACATCTCCAGGGTGAAAGTTATTTGAATTGATACAAGCAGATGGAAATTTATTCCCTGTAAATACCATTGTTCTTTCATTTTATGCAGTTCATTTTGAAGAAATAAGCAAATAAAGATATTGCACCGGGACGGTGCAAAATCTTGATGTGGGGGTCTGTAGAGCCTCCATGTGCCTCTCTTTCTTCCTCTCTATCTCCCCTTCTCTCTCTCCCCTCCCCTCACCACTCACCCCCGCAAGGCCCCTCCCCTCCCCTCACCACTCACCCCCGCAAAGCCCCTCCCCTCCCCTCACCACTCACCCCCGCAAAGCCCTTCCCCTCCCCTCACCACTCACCCCCGCAAAGCCCCTTCCCCTCCTCCCTCCATGCGCCTTCTTGCGCCCACCAACCCCCTCTCCTTCCCTCACCACTCACCCCCGCAAAAGCCCCTCCCCTCCCCTCACCACTCACCCCCGCAAAGCCCCTCCCCTCCCCTCACCACTCACCCCTGCAAAGCCCCTCCCCTCCCCTCACCACTCACCCCCGCAAAGCCCCTCCCCTCCCCTCACCACTCACCCCCGCAAAGCCCCTCCCCTCCCCTCACCACTCACCCCCGCAAAGCCCTTCCCCTCCCCTCACCACTCACCCCCGCAAAGCCCCTTCCCCTCCTCCCTCCATGCGCCTCCTTGCGCCCACCAACCCCCTCTCCTTCCCTCACCACTCACCCCCGCAAGCCCCCTCCCCTCCCCTCACCACTCACCCCCGCAAAGCCCCTCCCCTCCCCTCACCACTCACCCCCGCAAAGCCCTTCCCCTCCCCTCACCACTCACCCCCGCAAAGCCCCTTCCCCTCCTCCCTCCATGCGCCTCCTTGCGCCCACCAACCCCCTCTCCTTCCCTCACCACTCGCCCCCGCAAAGCCCCTCCCCTCCCCTCACCACTCACCCCCGCAAAGCCCCTCCCCTCCCCTCACCACTCACCCCCGCAAAGCCCCTCCCCTCCCCTCACCACTCACCCCCGCAAAGCCCTTCCCCTCCCCTCACCACTCACCCCCGCAAAGCCCCTTCCCCTCCTCCCTCCATGCGCCTCCTTGCGCCCACCAACCCCCTCTCCTTCCCTCACCACTCACCCCCGCAAAGCCCCTCCCCTCCCCTCACCACTCACGCCCACCAACCCCTCCCCTCCCCTCACCACTCACCCCCGCAAGCCCCCTCCCCTCCCCTCACCACTCACCCCCGCAAGCCCCCTCCCCTCCCCTCACCACTCACCCCGCAAGCCCCCTCCCCTCAGCCGCATCACGCTTCCCCTCGACCCTACCTGATTCCCCCTCTCTCTCAGCCGTCCACTTCCAAGCATGGTAGCCCCTGGAGCAGAAAAGGAAGAGGAATTCAAGGATTATCGTATGTATGGTTGGGGTATCTTAGCATTTAGAGTATTCTGGGGATCACCATCCATCAAAGGCAAGGGATGTGCTTCTTAGGCTCATTCAAAAATGACGGGCGGATCTCAACTTGCATACAAAGGGTCAGTAAAAGTGTAGAGGGTAAAAGTGGAAGAGGAAAAAATAACTGGTGTCGCCAACCTTTCACGACGACTACCTATTTTTGTGGATCCAATTCAAATCAAGGGAATAATTGACCTACCCCTCCAATTTTGGGTGGTTAACCGGCGCGTGATCAGTGGACGTGAAAGATTCCGCAAGGCTCTCTTGGCCTATTGGGGGCCTATAAAATCGAAGGATTTGTGCTCATTTGGACTACGAGGAGGACGACACACACTGGAGTACATGTACAAGATTGTGCAGAAGGCCTCTCTTGCACTCGGTGGTTTCAAGTCTACTGTGGGAGCTACTCTGTTGTGTATACAGAGGGGAGACTTCTCAGTGAAGGGCTATGAGCACTATAGTGTAAAAGGGTAGCTTGGATTCTTCTTCTTATCCGTGAGTCAGTGTGGTTGATTGCGCTTTATCCTCTTGAGAAGATCTTACCACTTGTATTGTTCTGATTTAGTCTGCATATCAGTGGTCCTTATGCAGATAGGAGAAACTTTTGTATTGGTGTATTTACTATTCGGGTGATCTGTCAGCCTTAGTTTGTGGCTTGTTAGACCTAAGTTTACACTTGTGAGCATCATATATCAATTGCCCAACTTTGTGATCACCTGGTTTGAATCAGGCAGAGTACAGTCTTCATTGTTATTGGTTGTCCATAATTGTGAAGCATTTACTATTCTGTAAATTTCTCGTTGTCGGCCTGCTCACAGAAACGTTAAAGGGTATACTTCCCTAAAGAGAACCCCCCTTGAGTAGGCGACGTACTGAAAGCGTTTGTTTTCTATAAAAGTGGATACCCCAGTACCTCCTCTACAATATGTCTAATCCTTGCTTTGTGGGATACAAGGGGTCCCATGGATACTATACCCACATTCACCTATATAGTTGTTCTTTCCATTAATTCAATTTATCCAAGAGAGTAGGCTTTGATCCAAATCCCTTTTCTTTGAGGGACTCAAAGAAGAAAGAGGTTGCATTAATGGTTATTGAAAAGGCCTCCACACCTAAAACAAAGTCTTCTAATCCTGTTCAAAATGAATAATGGGAATTTACTACTATTATCAACTATGACCCATCTTTTGATGAGTAGTGCATGTTTGCAAGAGACTGAGATGTTTGGTACCTTGACAGTGGAGAAAACCAAACATATTACCTCATCATAGAATTTCTTCACTTCACTTGAGGCTGATCCTACAAGGAATATAGTCACATGTGCTAACAGCTCCTCTTATCGTATAATGGGAGTTGGAAAGAGAAGAATAGTTTTCTATTTGGTGACTCAATGGTAGAAACAATAAAATCAGTCTCTATGACATACTTATAATTGAACATCAACAAATAATTGAAGGAGAATTCAGTAATGTAGAGGAAAGGATATTAGATTCAAACGTTTGTGGTTTACCGATCATGAAACAGAGCGGGATGTGCCACTCTAGCATTAGCTTCCATCGTCAAGAGATAGCAGAAGAGGAAGATATAAAGTTGAGAACGACTTATTAAACACTCAATTTTTTAATTATCTTTTTTATAATATCTATATGAAAGACACAAACCAAAGGTAAGCATTTTCAATTTATTTCATTCTATCTTACAAGCTTATGCAAAAACTAATCACGTGAATTTGTGTAGGAGGTGATTGGGGTTGAGAAATTTGCAGCCAAGCACCGAGTAAATTGTGTTTCTCGTGGGGGTGGTTCGTCCCTTGCAAAATACATTGAGAGACTTCCCAAAGAAAATTTCATAATTATGCATAAAGACTATAATCATGAACGGCACTTCATGACATGGTTTCCAAAGGCTCTAAGTAAACTCAAGGGAAACATTTTGTTTTCTTAATGTAAATGCCCCTAGTAATTACAACTTTAGGTTCCGAATTCCATAAAAAATTCCTAGGTCAAATCGGTACATCTCTAGGGTTAGGATGAAAAAAAGTAATGATATAGCAACGTCTATTTTGAGTTACACCCTACCTATGGCTTTGAATTTTCAAAAGATACTCATTGAGAAGCCTCAAAGCCAATTGATGTAATCAAATCAATTAATGAAAAAATAAACTTTGTAATATTATTTTGCTCAAGGTCTCTTTAAATTGTTGTGTATATGATATCTCAAAGTTTTCATATGGAGCATTTTCACCCATGATTTGTGTGTACATGACACTTAATGTGTTATCCATGGCATAGGGAGGCCAAGAAATCCCTCGCACAAAAACACGGGAGAGGGACCTACAAAAAATGTATAGGACCTCTTGCCACATTTCTATGGTAGGGTTATTTGTTGGCCTTACTATTCCCTATGCTCTTGTTCTAGCACACACTAATAAGTTCTCTAGCTTGGAACTACATCTAACATAGTTGAGCAGCCCAAATCATTTTCCTACTCATGATTAACCTTTCTCTTTCTATATTTTCTCTTGGATAGCATTTCTCGTGATTCTCAATTGAGAGTGTTATAGCTATCCTAGCTTGATAAGCTTTCAGGAACATTTGTAGGTCCTTGGGCATACCGATATTGGTCACTAATCCCTGTGTTGTAGGATTTGTCTTTCTTCTAGTAGACTAGCTTTTTCTCTTTCTTAGAATCCAATTCGAAGCGATAATCCTTTGTTGTGTAGTTGAAAGCTTCTAGAGATAGAGAATGTGTCAATACATCAAGTCTCTTTCTAACGGAGTTTATTCTATTATCCCTCTTCTCTTTCCACATGGGTTTCTTCTTCTTTTCACCTTTAAAAGAACTCGATTTTGTTATTTCATCAATATAATTCTTCTTTAACTTGTCTTTTTCTATCTTTGTACATGTGTTATCATTGAATTTTATGCATCTAAACTAGGCAAATATTTATCCAAAGTAGGATCTATAATAGTTCCCTATGTTTGGGCTTTTGCTTGTGCTCTAGAAACCACTTGAATGGGTTTTTCCATATCACTCTCACTTCCTTAACGAATACATGATACAACATTCAAAGGTGTTACTTTTATGCTTGAGGGATTTTTAGGATAGCCCCTAAGTACATGATCTACATCACATTTTGGCCAATGTCCCAAGAATTTTTTTTGGTAAGTATTGATGATAAATTTAGCTTGGAAAATAATGCATTGAAGAATACAGTGATCACCATTGCGTTTGTAGCATGTGCCCTTAGGAATTTGTGTTTTAAATGGTGGATGAGTTTTTATAGGACCTTGTGGTGCTTGATTAGCATACCACACTCCCATGAAATCTAGTACATTGTAATCATAAGCTCTTTGATTCCAATTCCTCTCAGAGTTATGTCCTTGGTTATAATACCCTTGATCCTCATGATAGGTATCATAACCATAGTTGTATGATGCTTCATTAATCCTTGAGGTAGTTGATGGATCAATTGGTAATCAAGCACTCTTGAGGTTTTGTTCAACTCTCTAGTTGAGTGGAATAACCTTGCTAGGTTGAGGTTGTTTCCCTTGCAAAAGTTGTGATGTTTTTGTCCGTACAATGTTTTGGGTAGCCCTTGAGAAAATCATTGTTGTCTTTCACTATATGAGAAATCCGTATTACAATAAAGTCTACACACTTGACAATTATATTGTGGATTCCTATTCACACTCAGATGATAATGTTCGTGGTTACTTTGATACTATGGTGTACTTTGATAGCTTTGAGGCTCACACGAGGTTGTTATTCACAAATAGCTTTTCAATTATAGTAACAATCCACTGTAGAGCGATTGGTCATTTTCTATTTAATATTGCACCACTTAGATGTGTTACATAGTTTTGTCTAATGAGTATGAAATGTTTTGGAGGAGAAGCATAATTTCCCATCTATTTACCCTTATGTTTTCCTTGACTTCAACTATGAGTTTGTAATTATTTTTTTGTGTTTACAACTTAAAATTGCTTCTTTGTACCTCTACGACTACCCTACCAATCAAAGAAGTGGAATCTTATAATTGGGCTACTATTAAGGTTTCCACTAGTTGAATAACACCATGATATTGCGGCTAAGGTCATAAGTAAATACCCACTTCCTATATTCACTCCTAGCCCTTTGTGCATACCATGGATTGCCTCAAGAGTTTTCTCCTCATTAATGCAATGCTACTTGTATCAAGACTCTTTCTCCTTGATGCTCCAAAGTACATAGTATACTTTTTTTCATTCATCGCATGCCTATAAGGTCTATTTTAGTCTTCCTAAACTGAAAGGTTGGACTTGTGCTGGTTGGCTGGACCAAAATTCGTTGCTTCACATCTCACTTTTCTATCTCCTACCAACTTCTCAAACTCTTTTAGTGGTATCAGAGCTAGATCAAGATGGGTGACGGCTATCCCTCAATGATTGAGAAGCTTGATCGACACAACTACATGGCTTGGCAAATCAGAATGGAGGCCTATTTGCAAGTCTTTATCGACTTGGAGGAGGTGATGAAGCTATGCTTATTCCAAGATCCAAGGAGGACCTACACAAGAGGAGATAGATAAGCTCACACTTTGGTGTGCAAGGGATGCTCAAGCAAGGTCCTACATACTAGACTCTATCTCTGACTTTTTATTACCACATATTAGAGGATGCAAGACATCTCAAGAGACTTGGGATGCCATAGAGACTTTCTTTTCTACTAGTACCAAAGCAAGAAAGAATCGACTTTGGAACAAGTTCAACCAAATGACGAAGACACCTAAACAACCTACCATAGAGTTTGTTACCAAGGTCAAGGAGGTTGCGGATCAGTTAGCATCCATTGGATAGATGATTGAAGAAGAGGCTATAATGAGGCAGATTCTCAATGGGATTTGAAGTGATAAGCAATGGTAATCCTTCATGATGGCTTATGATCTTATCATGGATGTGAAAAATCGAGACTTCAACATCTTTCTTGGAGAACTCTTCAATCAAGAGGCCAACAATAGCATAAAGGAAGGTAACCCTTATCATGGTAATTCAACTAGTGCTCTTTATGTAGAGAAGAAGGATAAGAAGCTGAAAGGCAAGAAGATGAAGAGGAGACTTCCCAAGCCAACTTTCAAAGCAAGAGCAAGTGGAAAGGGAAGAAGAAAGGACCAAAGCATGACAAAGCCAAAGGTCAGAATGTTGAACCTTGTGCCATTTGTGATATGACCATCCACACCACTCAAAATTGCTAGTTCAATGGGAAGACCCAGAAAGGAAGTGGAAGAGGTGAATATGGCATCAATAGAGGCAGAGGTGGATAAAACTTCAACAATAACAATAAAGGCTATAATAGAAGGGACTTCAACAATTATTCAGAAGATCAACCACATGAAGTCTCATTGCTTCTTATGAATCTAAGCCAAAAAGAAGGTAAAGAAGATGATCATTTGTTGTACATAGATTCAAGATGTTCAAATCAAGTTGGAGGCAACATTGCTCTTTTATATGATTTAGAAAGTCCAAAGCATAGACATGAAGTTCAAATAGGGGATGATACAAAGCACACTCTGGAGACGATCTATAATGTCAAAGCTTCTAATGGCAAGAAAAATAGTTTAAATAAGGTTCTATATGTATCCACTATCGCTAAAAGCCTAATAAGTGTAGGCCAAATAGTTGAAAAAGTCTTGCAAGTTAGGTTAACCCAACATGGAGCTTTTGTGGAAGATCCATGTCAAGGCTTCAAGAAGATAGCTAGAGGTGAGAAGCATGGTAGGCTCTTTACGTTTGAAGTAGGAGAAACCAAGAACATAGCTCTATTCACTTTTGGGTCTCAAAACCTAAGTGATCTTGAAGTGTGGCATAAGACACTAGTCGATGTGTGAACCTATCTGTTTTGTATCGACTCTTCCTCCTTGATGCTCCAAAGTACATAGTACATTTTTTTTGCATTTACCGCATGCCTATAAGGTCTATGTGTGTCTCCATAAGCTCAAGGGCTGGTCTTGTGTCAGTTGGCTAGATCAAGCTTTGCTTCTTTGCAACTCACTTTTCTACCTCCTACAAGCTTCTCCAAGTGCTTTAAATGCTTCCCTCAATTACAAAGAAACTTCATCATGTGGCAGAGTTAAGACATTGGTTAATCCTTATCAGAAGCCCCAAAATCCTATAATGAGGTTAATCCAATTGTTCTCTAATTATGATGATTGGATCTTGGACTTATTCTTTGGCACATGTACTTCTAATTGCAATGTTTCGCATTGACACTCTTTTGCCATCACCTCTAATTGATTTGCTTGTTTCCAAGGATGAAACTTGCCTATGCACTCAAAATTTTCAGGCATTGCATAGCTGTAGAGAAGGTTGAAGCCCAAGTCAGCTTCATTAGGATGCGGATTAATGGCTTGAATGAATGCTCAGATGAGGAGAAGGACTTTGGGAAGAAGCACATAGCTGACACAGAGAGATTCCAGCCTACATCAAAGGAGCATGTGCCACCATTGGAAGATGATCCAAGAGACATGGATGACCTTAAGGACCTAGTTCTAGAGCAAGAAAAGCCTTCTAAGACTTCTCAAGTCCCTGAGGATGATGTGATGCATGAGGCTGAGCAATTATATGATCAACGTCTATTATAGAAGGTTTGTTGAACTTTGTAAACATATACTTTTGTGATGATTTGGTTATTGGAATATAATGCTCAAAGTTTTTGTTATTTGTGCTCAACTTTATCCACATTCTACTCAGCTATGTTGGCTTGTTGTGTGGTTTCCTTTACATTTATGACTAATTAAGTTCATATTGTTGAAGTGGTAATTGGAATAGCTTTGTGAGGTAGAACAAAGGTATGCAGAAAAGCTGCTCGTGATGTATGTACTAGTACCAAATGATGTGATATTATATACCTTGAGCTTCGAAAAGACTATTTTATTTTTCAATAAAATTGTAAATACCAACTTTTCTCTCAAGGTCGATGCGGTGATGCAATTTCACATCATTGCACCGACCTTGAGATAAGAAATCCACAAATCTCAAAAATCCATGAGGTAAGATGGTTGATGTCTTACTTGTTTCTGATAGACATAAAGACGCCAGCTTTGAAGCAGACAAGCCGCACCATCGAGATGGAACTTGGAAGAGGAATAACCACCTTGATTTCAGTTTAACTGTTGAATCAGTTAAAGGCATAAGAGAAATGTCGTTATGGTATATCTACTGTAAAGGCAGCACATGGCACTCTAAGATGAGTACTGATCAATGTCCTTTATAAGAACTTATTCAATCTTCAAAAGATGGTGAGTCCAAGATTGACTTATTAATATGAGTTTGCTTCTTATTAATAGCATAACTCACATGAATTATTGTCCTGATAGTTGGCATCCTAGCTACAGGACTGAATGTCTAATCATAATCTATGCCATAAGTTTGAGCATAGCCTTTTAGCACCAATATAGCTTTGTATTTGGCTATACTTCCATATGCAAGCTTCTTCACTTTATAAACCCATTTATTTTCAATTATCTTCTTACCATTTGGTTTAGGAACAAGTTCCCAAGTCTTCTTCTCCTCTAGTGCATTGAACTATTCCTTCATTGCTTCTTACCTTTTGCTTCATCATAGTTATGAGGTTCTTCATCAGCTTTGACATATATGCATAGTTCTTCTAAGTTATGTGAGAAGTATCATAAGAATACCTTTTTGGTTGCCTTCTTGTCCTACGTGACCTCCTTGGTTCACATTCTTCATGTGTGTCTGGATACACCTCTTCATCAACTATAGAATCATCTTCATTTCTTCTTATTAATCCACTTTCTAGATGCACTTGCTTGCATATACTCTTCATCTCCATTCACGTGCGCACTTGATTTTCCTTTATCACATCTTCTTACCTCTTCTTTAAATTCTTTAGTTATATGACTTTGATCTACATACCAACTTTTCTGTTCAAAATCAAATGTAACATCTCAAGAAACAAGAAATTGTTTGGTTAGAGGATTCCACAACCTGTAACCCATCTGCTTTTCATCATAACCAATGAACACATATTTTTTTGCCTTTGGTTCAAATTTATGTCTAAGTTGTGATGGCACATAAGCATATGCATTAAACTGCACATGGTATTCTATGCACAAGATATGTAGCTATATTTATAGCCTCATCCCAAAGATAATTTGGAAAATTCTTCTCCTTCAAGATAGCTCTATGAAAGTCAACCAAATTCCTGTTTCTTCTTTCTGCTACACCATTTTGTTGTGGTGCATACCTGCAAGTTATTGCTCTCTTGATACCTGCATTCCAAAGATAATCATTGAACTCTTGGGAGAAGTATTCTCCCCCTACATCAGACATCATTCTCTTAAGCTTTTGACCTATGATTCTCTCGACATATGCATGAAAATGCTTGAAAGTCCCAAAAACTTCTGATCTTTCCTTCAAAACATATAGAGCTATCCATCTTGTAGCATCATCAATGAAAAGAACATAGTACCTTGAGCCACTGATAGATCTTTCTTTTTTGGTCCCCAAACATTTGTATGAATGAGCTCTAGTACTCCATCATGTTTGAATCCTTTCTTCCAAAATGGTAACCTGTGTGCTTTTCCCCATCTGACATGCTTCACATTTATAAATCATATGTTGACTCTGCACATTTGGTAGTCCTCATATAGAATGATTTGCAACCATAGATTTAATTCCTTTTTCATTGAAATGACCTACCATGTGTGAGCAAAGCTTGACCAATGTTCCCTTGCACTCTTAAAGTAAACAATCTACCTTCTTTCTTACCATAGACAATCTGATTATATTCATTCTCAAGATCTTCAACAAATACTCCCTCATTTGTAAACCTGACTTAAAAAACGTTTTCAACTATTTGTCCTACACTAATCAAGTTTTTAGGTATTGTGAGAACATACAAAACATTGGTTAGCAACTTTGTGTTGGAATTTGGGGCCCTAGGATCATTCCAATACTAAAACCTTTTGAGCATACACAACTTAATTGACAAGATGAGAAGTGAGAGATAGAAAGAAAGATCTTGAGACAAGGATAGGGAACGTAACATGGATGCTCTGATACCAAGTGTTGGAATTCGGGGCCCCAGGATTGTTCCAATACTAAAACCTTTTGAGCATACACAACTTAATTGACAAGATGATAAGTGAGAGATAGAAAGAAACATCTTGAGACAACAATAGCGAATGTATCCTGGATGCTTTGATACCAAGTGTTGGAATTTGGATCCGAAGATCATTCCATCTTAGAGAAAGAAAGAGATCTTGAGATAAGATTAGGGAATGTAAGCTGGATGCTTACTCACTAAAAAACGATGTCCAAATTACAACATGGGAGTACTACTCAACCATATAAAGTGGTGCACTCACTAATTGAAGAATATCCAACAAGATGATCATACAAAATTTAAATTAGGCTGAAATAATCTAAGTGTGTGAAGTGAATGAGCAACAAAGCTATTCTTATTCTCACAAAATAGTGTAACAAAATTGTAAATCAAGCAACCCTAATTTTGAGATTAGGGTAGAGAAACCCTAAAAAAAAAAATAAAAGGTTAACTCACAAAAGATAGTTACCACCGCTTTGTAGAAGACTTCTTGTTGCAAGAGAGTAGCCTCTCCTTCACCAAAACTCCACGTCTAAAGCTTCAAAAAACCATGAGCCGGCTTGATCACCTGATCTTTTCTTGATGAGTGATGATACATAATGAGCTTGGCTCCTTCTTATATAGTTTTGAAGTACCCTCCAAAAGCACTCTAAAAAGCTTTCGTTATACATCAAATACAAAAAGAAAACTTTGTCCAAATTACAACATGGGAGTACTACTCAACCATATAAAGTGGTGCAGTCACTAATGGAAGAATGTCCAAGAAGATGATGATACAAAATTTAGATTATGTTGAAATAATCTAAGTGTGTGTGAAGTGAATGAAGCAACGAAGCCAACCTTATTCTCACAAAATAGTGTAACAAAATTGTAAATCAACCAATCTTATTTTGAGATAGTTACCACCACCTTGTAGAAAACTTCTTCCTCCAAGAGAGTAGCCTCTTCTTCACCAAAACTCCACCTCTTCAAGAGTGTGTGAACACTCTCTCTTCAAGAAGACCTTCAAACTTGAGATCTTTGAGTGAGTGAGTGTACAATGAGCTTGGTCCTCATTTTATAGTATTGTAGTACCCAATGAAAAGGTCAATGAAAAGCTATGATCGTTGAAACAAAAAACACTCGCGAAAATAAAACTTTCATCGTGTATCTCAAAAGCTATCATCGATGACAATACAAATTCCGTGTTTTTTTGAAAAAAAAAACTTAGTTTCCAAAAATTATTTCGTGTCCGCTGCCACCCACAGGATTTGAACCTGGGTGGATCATTTGAGAGTGTCTTCATGTAGCCACGGTGCCAACGTTACTTTTGTTGTAGAAGCTATATAAAAAATATATACTATATCTATTGTTGGGGAGTTTTGGACCATAGGACATTGACTTTCAAAAATCCCTCCTTCAATGTCACAATGGTACAAGCTTCAGCAACCTGCAAATCTTCTCATAACTATCTCTAGTCATTGCTTTGGTAAATATATCTGCAACATTCTCACTAGAAGGAACATAAATCAGCTCAATGTGCTTCTTAGCTATCTGCTCTTGAATATAGTGGTAGCGTACCTCTATAAGCTTTATCCTTGCATGATGCACTGGATTCTTTGCTATAGCTATAGCACTCTGGCTATCTAAAAATATCTGAATGGGTTCATGTACTCTTACATCAAGATAAATGAAAATCTTCTGCAACCAAACTAGCTCTAGAGTAGCTGTAAATGCTGCACGATATTCAGCTTCACACGATGAAGTGGGAATAGTGGGTTTTCTCTTCGAAATCCATGAGATAAGACAATCTCCAAGATAAAAACAAAATCCTCTAGTACTTCTTCTTGTGTCTCTATCGCCTGCCCAATCAAAATCTGAAAATCCTTTTAGTAACAAATGTGTAAATTTCAAAAAATACCATAACAAAATTTGAAGTTCCCTTCAAATATCGAAAGATCCTCTTTATTTCTTTCCAATGTGACACTGTTGGATTTTGAATGAGCCTTGATACTTGAGAAACTACAAACTATATATCAGGACGTGTATTACAAAGATATATCAAGCAACCAACTTTTTAACTATATAGAGTAGCATCAAATGGCTTTGCATCTGCTACCATTTGTAAAGAAATGTTCTGATCCATAGGTTTTTGCATATGTTTAGAATCACTCACATAGCTACCAAGTTTCATTCTTATGAATAGAATCAATCTCTTCTTGCATAGCTTTTCTCCAAATAGGAATGTTAACTGCATCTTTAAAGATGAAGGATCTAGTAGATAGTCTGGAATCCCTAGATGAAGATGTTGAAGATCACAGATTGATTACTCAATTGCTTTAAGATTTGAGAGAAGATGAAAGGTGTAAACCTTTTGTCTTTTCAATAGAACTTTCTTTGAATCATTATCTTCCAAATTTAAACCAATTGCTTGGTTTGATGCTCACATTTCAACAAGACTTGAAGGGAGATGGAGATAAAGGACAAAGTTTTGCAATGTACATGAAGAACAAAAAGAAAGGAGATAAAGGTAAAGCAAAGGATGAAGAGGAATCGAGTTCTCACATTTATTATGCAAGAGGTAAAGGCATTGCAGAGGAAGAGCAAGAGGTTTTGGAATAGGAAGACATAATAAGAAAAACAACAAGAAGTCTTGTTGGATCTGTGGATTGAGTAATCATTTGGCTCATGCCTGTTGGCATAATCAACAAGGATCAAATCAAAATCAAAATAACAACAACAGAGGCAGAGGTGCAAGATATCAAAGTTATTCTCAGAGAGGTAGACAAAATCAAAGAGGAGGCTATGGTAGAGCTGGAGAAAGAAGTTGGGGACATAATCAATAATCAATCCTACAATACCGCCTACTACAATTATGCAAATGATACACAAAATGAAGGTCATACATCATTGATGATGAACTTCATCAGATAAAGAAGATCTAAAGGTATTTTACATTCAATTTGGATGCTCTAATTATTTGTTAGGAAACATAGAACTGATGTCAAAATTGGAAAAAGGCATTCCTAGTCATACAATTCAATTAGGTGATAATACAAGACATAGTGTACATTCAATTGGAAAAGTGAAATGCAATAGTGGAGCAGATTGTTGGAAGTCAATGTCCTATGGTCCAAAACTGCCCAACAATAGATATAGTATATATATTTTTATATAGCTTCTACAAGAAAAGTAACATTGGCAGCGTGGCTGCAAGAAGACACTCTCAAACGACCCACCCGGGTTCAAATCTCGTGTGCGACAGTGGATGCGAAATAACTTTTGGAAACTAAGTTTTTTTTTTCGAAAATCATGGAATTCGTATTGTCATCGGTGATAGCTTTTGAGATATGCGACAAAAGTTTTATTCTCATGAGTATTTTTTGTTTTAACGATCGTAGCTTTTAATTGAGCTTTTCATTGGGTACTACAATACTATGTAATGAGGACCAACCTCATTGTTCCCTCACTCACTCAAAGATCTCAAGTTTGAAGGTCTTCTTGAAGAGAGAGTGTTCAGACACCCTTGAGGAGGTGGAGTTTTGGTGAAGGAGAGGCTACTCTCTTGGAGCAAGAAGTCTTCTACAAGGTGGTGGTAACTATCTTTTGTGAGTTAATCTTATATTTTGTTTTTAGGGCTTCTCTATCCTAATCTCAAAATTAGGTTGGTTGATTTACAAATTTGTTACACTATTTTGTGAGAATAAGGTTAGCTTCGTTGCTTCATTCACTTCACACACACTTAGATTATTTCAACATAATCTAAATTTTGTATCATCATCTTCTTGGATATTCTTCCATTAGTGAGTGCACCACTTTATATGGTTGAGTAGTACTCCCATGTTGTAATTTGGACATCTATTTTTTAGTGAGCAAGCATCCAGCTTACGTTCCCTATCCTTGTCTCAAGATCTTTCTTTCTATCTCTCACTTATCATCTTGTCAATTAAGTTGTGGATGCTCAAAAGGTTTTAGTATTGGAACGATCCTGGGGCCCCGAGTTCCAATGCTTGGTATCAGAGCATAATTGACATACACACTTAGTTAAGATGAGTGAGATTAGAATTGAGATTGAACACAAGTTGGATGGATCTTCTAATTATCCCATGTAGAGTTTCATGATGATGAATATTTTAGTGACAAAGGATTTATATAGTATCCTCAATGGATACTTAACAAGACCCAGATGAGAAGGTGAAGAAGGGGATACAACAACTTCAAGAGGTGTTGAAGTCACAATTGCAGAACCAACTGAAGAAGAGGTAACCACTTCTATATCCAGGGTCATTGCTAGGTCTTTACCTAGAGTTCCTCCTACTAAAGATCAGGCAATATGGGATGCTAGAGATGCTTTAGCACTTTCATTCATAGCAATGAGTGTCAAAAATCATATTCTACCACAGATCAGATCTTGCAGAAGCTCTAGACAAGCTTGGTTGAAGCTTTAGAATCTTTTTCAGAGCAAAAATCCTGCTAAGAAAGCTCACTTGAGGAGACAACTAGCAAATACAAGGATGAAGGCTGGTGAGTCAATTCAAACCCACATTACAAGAGTCACTGACTTGAGGGATCAACTTCTAAATGTAGGATTTAAGATATCTGATGAAGAAATGGTAAATATGCTGATTAATTCACTTCCTATTTCATATCGATCTTTCATAACTACTCTTACACTTACCACAAGAGATAGAGAGGTTACATTTGAAGAGTTAGAATTCTTGCTGCTTCAAGATGAAGATCAATTGAAGGGATTGTAAGAGAATGATGAAGCACTTTTATCTTCATCAAAGCAATCCAAGAAGGAAAGTAAGTCCCTTTCACCTTCTACTTCAGATTCTATGTCTACTACATCTAAAGAGAAGTATTCTAAAAAGAAGGAAGTAATATGTTATTACTGCAAGAAACTTGGACATTTTAAGTCAGCATCTTATAAAAGAATTGCAGTAGAAAAGAAAAAGGCATCAGATAATGTTGCAGAAGAAGATAAAAAAGGGAAATCTCAAGGTGATTCTTATGCCTATATCACCATTGAGGAAGTAGGTTTTGATTAGGCAGCTTTACAAGTTCTTTCAGCAAGTCCTTGGATATTTGACTCGGGTGCTACAAAGCATATGACAGGTTGCAGAGATGTGTATTCTTCTCTTTCCTATTCTTCAAGTTGAAGAGTTACTATTGCAGATGGCAATGATTTGGATGTTGAGGGAATAGGTACAGTAACCCTAAAGTCAAGAGAAGGTGGTAATTTTTAAATTACAGATGTTCTTTATGTACTTGAATGAAGAAGAATCTGCTATCTATATCTGCATTTTTTTAGGTGATGGTTTTAAATTTGTATTTGAGAGAGATCTTTCTAAGATCTTATCACACAAAGATGACAAGTGTATTTACAAGGTGAGAATAAAGGAGGGATTTTTATTTTGTCAAAAATTAGTCAGGCATATGCAGTCAAATCTTTGTCACCGGTGGAAGATATGAAGCTACGGCATGAGAGATTTGGACATATTAGTTTTGGAGCTCTCAAGAGTATCAAAGACAGAGGTATGGTTGAGAGTTTACCCTCATTCAAGATACCAAATGATTGAGATATATGTGAAGGATGTCTTGAAGGTAAGATGCATAAACTACCTTTCAAGAAACTGTTGGAGTTAGACGTCTGCGGAAGCACGCGAACAGCACAAGGAAGAAGAAGAAGCTTGGAGCACAACACACAAGACTGAATGTATTACTAAAGAATGTACAAAGATAAGTAGCCCACTAGGGTAATAGGCGTATATACAAGCTGGGGGGAAAAAAACCTCCTAAAGAGGGAAAAAAGTGCCCCGGCGGTCCTAGAGTGTTCACACACATCACTACCTAAATATATCAACAAATCCCCCTTGGGAGTGATGCGGTGAACAAGGAGCTGGCACTCATGTATAAGGAAGTGCCAAGCTATGTGGAAATCACTCCACAAAAGGAAGTAAGCCCAAAGCTTTGCGGAAAGCTTCAAACTTCTCCCTAGGCAGAGCCTTCAAGAAAAGGTTTGCAATGTTCTCCTGCGTGGGCACATATGCCAAGCTGATCTCCCCAGCAGAGAACCTCTCCCTGACATAGTGATAATGCACCTCAATGTGCTTAGTGCGAGCATGGAACACAGGGTTCCTCGCAACTGCCAATGCGCTCTGACTGTCAGTGAAGATGGTGGTGGCAGAAGACTGGCCAACACCCAAATCAGCCATAAGGCATCTAAGCCACACACACTCAACAGTCGTTGTGAACGCTACCCTATACTCAGTCACAACTGGAAGTGGCCATAGTAGGCTGCTTCTTGCTCAACCAAGATATACATGAGCTACCAAGCATGAAGCAAAAACCACTAGTGGACACACGAGTGTCATAGCAACCAGCCCAATCTGAGTCAGAAAAAGCATGCAAATCTGGCGGTAGTGATCCCCCCTTGGGATAAAACAACCCAAGTAGCCGAGTACCACTCAAGTAGCGAAAGATGCGCTTAACCGCGTTCCAATGCGTGACTCCTGGGCAATGCATAAACCTACTCATCTGTGAGACAGCAAACTGAATATCTGGCCGAGTAATGCATAAGTAAATCAAGCATCCAACAGCCTGCTGATAGAGAACAACATCAAATGCATCTCGAGCATCATGAAGACTCAATCGTAAACCTCTCTCCATAGGAGTGGCAATAGGCTTACAGTCTTCAAGGCCAAAACGCTCCAATAATGTGTCAATATATTTCGTTTGACACAAAGCCATTCCACCATCAACGTGCATAAACTGAATGCCCAAATAGTGATGCAAATGCCCCAAATTAGACATCTCAAATGAGGCATGCAAATCAGCCTTAAAATCAGCAATATGTGTTTCAATAGGACCAGTGAGCAGCATGTCATCAACATAGACAACAATGATCAGAAGCACATCATTAGCACGTTTAACATATAAGGTGCTTTCAGTTGGACTGTTCTCAAAACCATGTGCAATCAGATAGGCATGTATCTTCTCATACCAAGCACGTGGTGCTTGCTTTAAACCATATAATGCCTTCTTTAACCTGCAAACCTGGTTTTCATGCCCTTTCTGCACAAAGCCACGGGGCTGAAAAACATACACTTCTTCATGCAAGTCACCATTCAGAAATGCTGTTTTAATGTCCAACTGATGTACATTCCAACCATGATGGGCTGCAAGTGCACAAATGCTCCGAACAGTAGTCATACGGCATGTAGGTGCAAAGGTCTCATCAAAATCAATGCCTCTTTCCTGTGCATAACCCTTTGCAACAAGCCTAGCCTTATACCTGTCAACTGTACCATCAGGTTTACGCTTCACCTTGTATACCCACTTAGTGCCAATGGCCTTCTTGTCAGGAGGCAAGTCACATAAAGACCATGTACCATTCTTCATTATAGCATCATATTCAGATTGCATAGCAGCCATCCAATTTTCTGAATTTTGTGCTTCATCAAAAGAAACGGGCTCATTCTCATCATAGAGACTAGATGTAGCCATAGCATAGCAATTTGATGCAAAGGAGGTACTATGAGAGCCTGAACGAGTACGATATGACAAAGGTGCATCTAATTTGCTATCACGCAAAGTCTGCACCAACCATTTTGGCATAGTTTTTGCCTGCTCAATATCAGCTCTCTCATCAACAAGTGCATCATGTAAATCTGCATCAGAAATGGAATGATCTACATCATCATATGAAACCTTCAAAGGCTGAGAAGTTGCGTCAATAGGACCAGCACTAGCCTGTCCACTTGTAAAAAGAGGCATCAAAGTATCATACATGTCTTTGGAGCTAACAGATGTCTCCTTAGTACATGAAAGCAATGGTTGAATAGCATCTTCCACAAAGACAACATCACGGCTAACCAGAATGCATTTAGTCTGTGGATGATACATACGATAGCCTTTACTTTCAGAACTGTACCCAACAAAAATACATTTTACTGCCTTATCATCCAATTTTCTGCGATGTTGTTCAGGCACTAATGCATATGTCAAACAACCAAAAACATGCAGATGAGCAAGAGATGGCTTGCGGTCATGCCAAGCCTCATATGGAGTGATAGATTGCAACGCTTTAGTGGGACACCTGTTCAGTACATATGCTGCACACATGACAGCCTCAAGCCAGAAACTATGTGGTAAAGCTTTAATTTTGACCATGCACCTCGCCATCTCCATGAGTGACCTGTTCTTTCGTTCAGAAACTCCATTCTGTTAAGGTGTATACGACACTGTACACTGGTGTTTTATCCCACCTTCAGCCAGAAATGCATTAAAATCTGAAGACATATATTCCCCCCCTCGATCAGAACGGAGGATGCCCATTTTACATGCTGATAGATTTTCAGCCAAAACCAAAAACTGTTTGAAGCACATGAACACTTCGGACTTTGCTTTGAGTGGATATACCCATGCGTGCCTGGAAAAATCATCAATGAAAGTCACGAAGTAAAGGTAATTTCCAAAAGAGGGTGTCTGCATAGGACCATAGACATCACTATGTACAAGCTGCAATTTTTATATCGCCCGAACTGAACCATCTTTTGGAAAGGAAGAACGCTGCATTTTGCCCAAAATACAGCCTTCACAAACATGTTTTCCTGGTTCCTCAAGTTTGGGCAAAGAGGACACCATTTCAGATTTCTGCAGGCGTAACAAACTAGCAAAATTCAGATGACCAAAGCGTGCATGCCAAAGCTTTGCATCTGACATAGCCTGAGAATCATGAACTGCACATGCCGAATCATTCACAGATCTTTCATAGTCTATGAGCTTATACAACCAACGACATAAAATGCCAGAAGCAATAATCACATCGCCATTTGAGAGATCATGGAATGTACACCTGTCATCAACGAGTTTCACAACCAAGCCAATCTTGGCTAATGCAGAAACTAATAACAGGTTCTTTTTTATCCCTGGCACAAATAAAGCATCTGACAAAGTGAAAGAACTACCATCAGCAGTAGTCAGAATGATCTTACCAACTCCCATAACAGGATAAGAGGAGTTATTGGCGCATGTGATAGTATTCCCTGTAGAGGCAGGCTCGAGTGAAGAGAAGAAACTGCGCTGCGAGGTAATATGTTTGGTTGCCCCACTGTCAAAGTACCAAACATGTGAGTCTATTGCAGACATGCACTGATCATGAGAAGATGGGTCAAAACTGCAGACAGTAGTAAACGCCCATTCTTCTTCCTGCACAAGATTTGCAGACTCTGTTTTTGGTGTAGAGGCCTCTGCAACAACCATTCCAGCCTCTTTCTTCTTTGCCTCTTTAGCAGCCAGTTTTGGACAGTTCTTTATAATATGATCATTTCCTTTACAGTACTTGCAGAACAATTTCTGCTTTTTTGATTTCTTCTCATCTTTATCCTGGTTCTTCGATTGTGCAACATTTGCAGATTTCTGCTTACTAGTAGAAGAGCTCCATTTTCCTTTGCCCTTCTGACTAGCCAAGAAAGCTTGATTTGCAATATGCATAATGGACCTGTTCTGCCTGGACTGATCTTCCTGCAACAGAACAGAGACTGATTCCTCAAATGACAAGGCATTCGGATTGCCTTTCATCATCAACCGAAGAGTAGAGGCAAAACTCTGATGTGAATCAGGAAGACCATTCAGAATGGTATGCACAAGTGAGCTATCTGGTATAACCTCATCAGCAGAAATTAGTTGTTCCTTCAGGTCTTTGATCTTTGTAAGAAAATTGTCCATAGAATCACCTTCATTCATGTGCTCACTCTCCAACTGTTTTCGGAGGTAAGCCACACGAGCCTCATTCCTAGCCTAGTACAAAGTGGTAAGTGTATCCCAAGCATCCTTTGCTATTCTGCAAGAGCGAATGTGAGGAATAATGGCACGTTTGACAGACAAAGCTATCAATGCATGTGCCTGGGCATCTCTGCCATCCCAACGAATTTTCTCTGCAGTAGGTGCAACAGAAACAACAGCACGAACAGGAATCTGTGGAATATCATCTTCGACACCATCTTCATTAGCTCCAACACCTGTATTTGCAGTACCTGTCGTTACAGGTGTAACAGGACGTCTTTCAACACCCTGCACAATGTTCCACAATCCTTTTGCAAGCATTACATGTCGCATCATATAAGCCCATAATGGGTAGTTGGTACCATCCAACTTATCCTCAACAGCCAACATACGGAATACATCACTGCTTTCAGCCATGGCCGGTGACTAAAATACCTTGATGCACAAAATTGATTGTATCTCAAAAAGTTGAACGGAACTTCCCAGACGAGTTCTGCTAGACCTGTAGCAGACTTCGAGACGCTTAAACTGGCGAACAGAAACTGGTATATACCTTTGGCACAAAAGGACAAAATAGCCTACACAAGCGCTACGATAGTGCGTTCGGAGGCCGAAACGAGCTCAGATCGCGATTTCGGCACCACACAGCGAAGCTGTTTTGATCTCGGAAACACCCTGAGTATGCTCACCAAATTTCGTGCGAATCTGAGACTGCAAACGGAGGAGTGTCGACGGTGCCCTAGAAGAAGCGACGACCTGCTCTGATACCAATTGTTGGAGTTAGACATCTGTGGAAGCACGCGAACAGCACAAGGAAGAAGAAGAAGCTTGGAGCACAACACACAAGACTGAATGTATTACTAGAGAATGTACAAAGATAAGTAGCCCACTAGGGCAATAGGCGTATATACCAGCCGGGGAAAAAAAACCTCCTAAAGAGGAAAAAAGTGCCCCGGCGGTCCTAGAGTGTTCACACACATCACTACCTAAATATATCAACAGAAACATGGTCATATTACAACTACTAGGAAATTGCAGACTATTCATTCAGATGTGGATGGATCTATGAGAGCAGAATCTATTCAGGGCTTCAGGTATTTTGTTCTATTTGTTGATGATTTTATGAGATACTCATGGATCTATGGTCTTAAGTTGAAGTCAGAAGTCTTTCCTGTTCAAGAAATTTGTAGCTATGGTTGAAAATGAAAGTGAGCAAACTATCCAGATTCTCAGAGGTGCTAGAGGTGAAGTTATTCTTTCACGTAATGCTTATACTACTAAAAATAAGGTTTATGATAAAGAAGCAGAAATTCTAGAGTTCATTAGTGAAAATGACTATGGATTTTTTAGAAAGATTCTGGATGTACATGTTCAGCCATATTAGGAGGGAGTTAAACTTCCTAGGATTCAAGAAAGAGTTGAAGAAAGAAGAATTTCACAAGCTTCTACAGAGTCAATTCCACAAGAGACTTTGATTTGAGAAATGGAAGAAGTTAGAGTTCTAGAATGTCCTAGTACCTCGGCAGGACAGGTTCCAGAACCTGTGGAAGCTGAAAGTTTAGAAAGAGTTTCACCATTATTTAAAGATATACCTATGTGGCTATACGAGTCTTGGAAAGATAGTGGTATAAAGACTTTTACTGGAAGAACAAGGAGTCAGACTAGACAACAACAACAACAACAAGATCATGTAAGAACAAGAAGTCAGACTAGACAATAACAACAAAAATATCATGTAAGTTTTGCTGAAGACTTTGAGATTCATGATATTTTGGCACTTACGACTGTTGAAGATGAGCCTGCATGATAATCACTAATACTTTGACTTGGCTTCTTCTTGAATGTTGTAAACTCTAACCATAGACTTGTTTTCCTTGCTTTGGTAGTGAATGATATATCTTCAGCTAATTCCAGTCGTGTGATGTGTGGTAGTAAATGATCTGAGATTGTATTGTAGATGTAAGCTCTTGCACTTGCACCCTTCTTCTCCCAATGCTTTAAAGCATCAAGTTCCTCTTTCTTTGGTCGGCTTCCATCTTCAAATACTAGAATCACTTCTTCATCTATTATGTACAACATAAGATCCTTACTCATAAGTAAGGCTTCCATTTTCATTACCCATGCAGGATAATTTTCTATGTCTTGTTTGTCAATGGAGATATGATCTGCCATAATTCTTTGCTTCTACTTCAACCTGTGAGTTTAAAAGATAAAGGATAATAACTTTTATAGTTCTTTGTGTATAAGTATACTTTTGAAGTAATCTTTTGATGCCTTGTGTCTTGCAATGCTTCAGCTTTCAAACTTTAATGAAAACTTTCCAAAACTTCTCGTACCTTTGATGCCTTTTGCTCTTTAGGACCTTTCTCCTCGGATAACCACTTGTTGATGTGTGAAACATAACAAGAAATGAATTAATGTGACACTAGAACACCTCTATGGTCACCATTAGCTCAATTCTTCTCCAAATTTTGAAAAATGATAGCCAAACTTGAGAACTTTACTCATTCAGAAATTTCCCGTCATTGAAATGACATACCATCACTCTTTTTATCTATCTTTGAAAACATGTTATTTCTCCAAGATCTTTTGCTCTATGACACTTTGTGAAAATATAAGAGAAAAGCTTTCTAACAAGCTATTATTTGCAAGAAACGGAGCACTACACACGAAGTTATGACCTTCTCAATATGATCATATATGAGCTGCCAAAATAGGAAATCTTGCTTGTTTAAGTAAAAAGCATGTCCTTATTATGCAAATTCGATGCTTGGCATTGACGTGATGTGTAAATGGCCACTTTTTAGCACGAATTCGATGTCGGGCATTGACTTCCCACATTAAATCTCATCTTTTCAGGCACAAACTGAGTAGGTGAATCATACACATAGAAAATAAGAGATTATCAACTACAACGTGATGCCAGGCATCGAATTGATCCAACAACTTCCTACTTTTAAAAATTTTACAAAAATAGCTGAAGTAGATAGATAAAAAACAATGACTTATCACCTCAATCTCGATGCCACGCATCAACTTGCTTAGGAAAGTTGAAATTCTGACATCATTACGAGAATAGGAAAAGTATGGAGATGGAGGAGAGAGTCTCATACACATAACTTTACTTAGTTCTTCTCATAGCTATGAAAAACTTAGAAGTTCATAGGTGCTTTCTTACTCGGAGAAGGGTGACTATACTCAGTCATAAAATGAACTTTTTCTCACTCTAACTACATCTCTTCCACACTCTGTTAGTTGATACAAACTAATTTATATAAGTTTTTCTCAATCTCCTGACTTTTGCTAAACTCTAGAACTAAAGTTAAGTCTAACTTTACAATTATAGGACAAGTGTGAAATTGTCCCTTCAGATAGGCATGTGTTTTTCTTCTAAACTTTGACCTTCAACTTTATGTTCAATTTGTGATTGGTTCTCCAACAGTATAGGCATGACCATAGTACTTTGGAGAAATGATTTTTAAATGTTTCATTCAAAACAAAGTAATCAAAGATTTTGAATATGAAGAGATAACCTTCTATTGAAAGAAAAATGCACTGTGAAAAATATTTAGTAGTTACAACCTCTTATGAATTGGGAGAAATCATATTCCGCACTTTCTAGTGGGAATATAAGTGACATTTTCCAAGTTATATAATTAATTTAGAGTAACTAGACAGTGATCAATATACGTAGGAATGCATAGGTGTGATCCCGAAATCCTTGTTCATGTCAGAATCCACGTTGATCACTATACAGGTAAGAGGAATGATAAGTGTTTTGTGTATCTCCATTCTGCATAAGCTTGGATTCATGAGTGAAGAATTTTTCAATGACTGTGTTTAAATATGGTACTTGCATGTCCATGTACAATTACATGGCGGAGGTGAATGCTCTCAACATATTCTTTCATTCCATTCATGACTTTTATTTGACTGCTTTTTCTTCATCTATGATCTCTCTAATGCTTTCGAATTACTGAAATATGTTCTTGATCAAAATGAAAAAGTCACCAACACTCTGCTAGGTTTCTTGTTGAGGGAATTTAAGTCCGTCCACAAACTACGTCTTCTTGACCTTAATGCTTTAAGAGAAGAATGATTCAAGTGTATTCCAGGTTTCTTATGAAGTCGTATAGCCCTGAACATGTGGAAGTAAGAAACTAGGGATGGAGGATATGATATATGACCTTCCTGAAGCATCTTCTTCATAGCATGTATTCAACCTTTTTTGCTCTTCCTGAGTTGGTGGTTCTTTGGTCCTTACCATAAGCATTGACTCAATTCTAGAGACATATCCATAGAAACCTCTTCCTTGCAAATATGCTTCCATCCCCAAATACCATATTGAGAAGTTAATTTCATTCAATTTTTCAATTGAGGAAAAAAAACCATCACTCATAATGTAGATACTATGAATGTTGCTCTGATACCGCATATGAGGAGTTGATTTTTGAGTGTAGAAAAGAGAAGGTCTTTGAAGAAACCTACTCTATACCCGCCTATTTCTTGGTTGGAGACACTAATAGACCTCTAAAGCTTGAAAATGCTACATAAACATGACCATAGTTCTTTGAAGAAATGATAAATGTTTCATTGAAAACACAGTAATTTTAGATTCAGAACATCAACAGAAAACCTTAGATGCATAGATGAAGGCACGTAGAAAAATATCTAGTACTCACAACATGCTTATACACGTATATATATGCATTTAACCGTGCAAATACACATATTTATATACAGGTACAGAGATATACGTATAAGTTACTACACGTTGGAACATAGGTGCACACTTCCGTGTACGCAGGTTTACCTAAATCCATTTACGATTGGATGCATGTGTAGACAAAATTTAAGAGAAAACCTCACAGGGAAACATGAATGAATAGGTTAAAATAGTCCTTTCATTTATTTATTTCTTTTAGTTATAGAAGTAAAAATCAGAAGATAAAGGCCATCTTTAAAATGCATCCCTGCAACTGTCTTTTCCCGTACAGCCATACGAACGACGTTCTGTCGAGTGAGATAAATCAAAATCAACAAGTCTTCTTGATGTCCAAAATTCGTGGTTGATGTTAAAATCCTTGTTGATGTTAGAATCCACGTTGATTTGACGAGCTGTCTTTCAATGACATATGTTGAAAAAGAGACGCCAAGACGTGCATTATCGATACAGGGAAGACAGTGACAATGACAAGGGAGATGGTAGATTAAAGCGATGTATAGAGAGAAGGAAGAAATACGTAGTCAACGGAGGGTAATTTTCACGCTCATACGTACACATGCAGACAACCTACGTACTGACACACGCAAACACGTAGAACACATCATGTGTAAAGAAACACGGAGTCTAAAGTCACACATACAAATGCATACACACATACACAGGTATACAATGACGCACATGGAAACGTACATAAACTCACACATGTAACGGCATTGCTTACATACAAACTCTTGCTCTCTCTTTCTCGCATGGACAGACGCACACTCACACACAGACACACACATATAAATGCACATAAACGTCCATAGATGCACGCATAAGAAAGCACATACAATACATACACGCAGAAACATTGAAAAAACAAACAATAAGTGCGCACATGTTTACAAACAGTCATTTTCATCTTTATAAAATCGAACACATGGTTATATGGATTCCATGTCTGGTAAAATCCTTTTTTCATTTTTATACAGTCCAACGCACAGATTGTTTATCCATCCGTAAGCATATTCCCATGCACAAAGATATGAAATTTAACAAAAAAATTGTCTATCGGCCAGCGGAAAGCTATAGACATCTTTCAGTCAAAAAACAAACACACACACACATTTTTACAAATTTGGAGGAGAGGAAAACAGAAAAACATGGTGTCATAATGGGAGTGTGCAAGCGATGGCGCCTCCATTGTTATCATCGAGATTTGAGATGCAGAAAGAGAAAAAGATCAAATATAGATAAGTTCTGCACGGCGAGCCATAAGCTATGCACACTCATTTCTTTTGTTGTCTTTCTATTTACATAAGTGTGGCATACTACCATGTCATCAAATCTCCGCCTCAAACTCAAAATGAGCTTGAATAGAAAATGAAAGAAATACATGTTTCCATACAAGATGAAATCCACATGAATGAAATCTAAATACAAACTAAAGTTTCCTATCTCCTAAAGATTCCTTGAATTAGATGAAAGTGTCCTTGGGAAAAGCTTTGGTGAAGATATCCGCCACTTGTTCTTTCATCCTCATGTGAACTAGCTCCACTTCTCCTTCGATGACCTATTCACAAACAAAGTGATGATGAACTTCGATGTGCTTCCATCTCACATGATAAACTAAATTTTTTGATAGCATAATGTTGCTCACATTGTCACAATAGATGATCACCTTTCCGTTGGTGTAGACTCCCTTGTCTTCAAGTAGGTACTTAATCCATGTTACTTCACAAACAGCTTGCACAATGCGTCTCTATTCAACTTTGGTACTTGACAAAGTGATAGTTGGTTTCTTCTTGATACTCCATGAAATGGTAGCACTTCCAAGTGACATTGAAAATCCACTCGTTGACCTTCGATCCATGACATTTCCTACCAACACACACACACACACACACACACATATATATATATATATATATATATATATATATATATATATATATATATATATATATATATATATATATATATATATATATATATATATGTGTGTGTGTGTGTGTGTGGGTATATATATATATATATATATATATATATATATATATATATATATATATATATATATATATATATATATATATATATATATATATATATATATATATATATATATATATGTGTGTGTGTGTGTGTATACATATATATATATATATATATATATATATATATATATATATATATATATATATATATATATATATATATATGTGTGTGTGTGTGTGTGTATACATATATATATATATATATATATATATATATATATATATATATATATATATATATATATATATATATGCATGTAGTATTTGCATGCATATTTCAATCATATATATTTCTGTGTGTGTGCACGTAGTTATCTCCATGCATATTTCAATCATATATACAAAATCTGGAGCATAGAAAAACAAAAAAACATGGTGTCATTGTGGGCTCAAAATGATCTTGAATACAAAATGAAAGAAATACATATGTCCAGACAAGATGAAATCAACATGAATGAAATATAAATAAAAACTTAAGCTTCCTAACTCCTAAAGCTTGTTTGAATTAGGTGAACTTGTCCTTGGGAAGAGCTTTGGTGAAGATATTGGCAAATTCTTCTCGAATGACAATCCACTAGTTGACCTTCGATCTTTGATATTTCTTGCAAAATCTACATCTATGTATGCATATATACATGGCTGAATTTTTCTCTCATAAAACAAACCAAAGTTGCATGCTCCTTTCACATATCACAATATGTGTCTCATTGCATCCAAGTGTAGTCTACATGGTTCATGCATAAATTGACTCACCAAATCAATTGCAAAATGCAAATCGAGTCTTTTCTTTGTTACATAAATCAAACTACCAACCATCTTCCTATATAGATTCGCATCATGCAAGTATTTCCCATCATCCATAAACTTAGTATTAGCATTAAGTGGCGTATCAATAGGTTTGCAAGCACTCATAACAAATCTCTCAAGCATTAATAACATATAATTGCACTGTATCATCCAAATTCCCTCTTGCATTAAAATTACTTCAAATCCCAAAACGTATTTGAGCTCTCCCAAATCCATCATCAAAAATTTTGATTTCAATTGCTTTTTCAAACCATTAGTCCTCTTCTCATCATGCCAATAATGATCAAATCATCAATATACATCACCAATAGATTGTTTCATTTTCTTGATTCCATACAAGCAGTGAATAATCAACCTTTGATTGCATAAATTTTAGATCCAATAACTTCTTAGTGAATTGTTCACACCATGCCCTTGGTGCTTGTTTCAATCCAAAACGTTCTTACTTTAATTTGCATACATAGTCAAGATACTTTGAATGCACATAACCTTCTGGTTGCTGCATATAGATTTCCTCATCCAATTTCCTATTCAAGGGTGCATTCTTAACATCCATTTGATACAATTTCCAATTGTTCTTAGCAACCCATGCAATTATGCTTGTCATCATTGTCATCTTCACCATTGGACTAAAGGTCTCATCATAATCCAATCAATATACTTGTGCATCTCCTTTTGCAACTAGAACTGCTTTAATTCGCTCCATGGAACCATCACTATCACCCTTCACTTTGTACACCCATTTGCATCCAATGGCTTCCTTTTTTTATGGCAATTTCACTAATTTTCGTGTACCATTCTTTTCTAGTGCATTCATCTTATCATTTATTGCTTTGCACCACTCCTCACTTTATGACGCATCATGAAAATTCTTTGGTTTCTCATGCTCAATTCTCTCTATCATGTATGCATAATGAAGCCTCACAGACGTGTTGTGTAGATTCTGTGTATCCACAGGATGCCTTACTCTTGTAGATCGTCTTTAAGGTGTTTCTTCATTTGATCTTGAGCGTGTCTCTTTTCTTGCGTGTGGAGAAAAATATTTCTCTTTCTTATTTTCCAACATGCCAAGTGTAACTATCTCATCATCAATATCCAAATCAGACATGTATTCTCTCATCTTCTCTTTTCCTTTCTCTTTTCTCCTTGCATAGTCTTTTGCATTTTCACTCCATGATGTTTTAGGAGTAGGAAACTCATATGAACCATAATCTTGGCTTTCTTCATGGTCAAAATATCTACGATTTATTTCTCGCTCATCATGAACAACAAATATGCACTTTTTAGATTTAGCCTCAAACTTGTGTCTCAACTGACTAGACACATTTGCATAAAAAATACTTCTAAAAACTCGTAAATAGATCATCTTTGGCTTATGCTTCCATAGCTCTCATAAGGAGTCAAATCATGAACCATTCCTGTTGGAGGTCTATTTATGATATGTATGGCTGTATGACAAGCTTCTACCTAAAAATATCTAGCATGCTCTTTTCATTTAACATGGTGCTAGAATCTTTTTCAAACACACGATTCTTGTATTCTCCAACACCATTTCGTTGTGGTGTATATGTACAAGACTGTTGCCTTTTGATTCCATGGTCACAAAGATATTGATCGAATTCCTTCAAAATATATTCTCCCCCTGAATTTGATTGTAAGCATTTTATATACATGCCCAATTGCTTCTCAACCATATTCTTGAATTTTACAAAGCATTCAGAAACTTCACTCTTATGCTTTAAAAAATATATCCATGTGTATCAGCTATAATCATCAATGAATATAAAAAAGTATAGTGAGCCACCAGTAGATTTTGCTCTAGCAAGTCCAACCACATCACTATGGATTATCCCTAGAGGTCTCTTTCTATGCATTTCTCTTCTTGGAAACTTCATATGTTGATGTTTTCCAAATGTGCATACTTCACATATCCTTTGAAAATTTAAATGACCAAATCTTGGTAGTCAATGGACTAATGTTTGCTTTTCCATAGACCACTTTCCTTAAATTGATATGACCCATTCGTTTATGCCATAATTTAGCTATATCTGAATGTTGATCATTCTTGACATACATATTCTCATAAAGAGGTGTGCCCATGTCAAATGTGAACAATCTACCCATTTTATATCCATGAACAAGCAATTTCCCTCTTTTTCCATACTTGAGATCATGTATGAAACAACCATGTTTATTGAAAATTACTTGCATGTCCTGATCCGCAAGATGACCAACCAAGAATAAATTCTTTATAATGCTAGGCACATGTAAAACATCACTTGGTGTGTTTGAAACACCATTCTTTTGTACTAGTGGTACATTTCCAACATCGTTAATCGTGTAAAGTGTCATCACCACTTGCCACATACTCTTTAGACTTCAAAGGCCCTTTTGATGCAAACCAATCTCCAATGCTTGTCATGTGATTTGTGCAAAGAGAGTCTATGTATCAATTCCTATCATTTCCAATTTTTTACATGCGTATATTTGACTCATGCTCCATTGCAAACATATTATCTCTGCCATAATGTCTATATGAACTTTCAATAGAGAAGTTGCTATGGGATGCATAATGACCTCTACCTCTTCCTCTTTGGCTATTCTGCTTATGATAGAAATCTTTCTCAAAATGGCCATACATACCATAATGGTAATAGTTTCCAGATGCTTGTGATGTTCCTCTACCTCTTGAGTTTGAGCTTCCTCTACCTCTTGGCATATCCATTGTGTTTATATTTCTAGAAGTTGAAGGACCATGACTAGAACCTCTTCCTCTACGCTAAAAGAATGCATGATCTCTTGAGTTGCTATTTCGAGATGCATTCAAGCCAAGCTTTACTTCTTCTATCATACAAAGGGCTACTATCTCGTCAAAATCAGACATAGTGCCTCTTACTGAGATTGAAGTGTCTAGGCTTTTATATGCGGTCCTAGACCATTCAGCATAACTGATACCATATCATCATCTTCCACCTTGCAGTTTATGGAAGCTAAATCATCAATGATCTTTCTAATTTTAGCCACATAATCGATTACGGATCTATTTCCATGCCATATACTATGTAGTTTTTGTTTTAAGTGAATTTTTCTAGCTTTTGTGGATATATCTTACATTTTATGAATTATTTTGCAAGCTTATTTTGGTATGCTAGAGTTCATAATATGTGGAATTAGGCTCTCAAAATAACATATCGAAATCCAATGTAGAACCTTTCTAGATTTTTCTGTCCATGTTTTATATTCCTTTTGCTAATCTACATTTGGGTTATCTGGCAACTTAGGATACTCATCATCTCCATTCACTAATCCCCATAGTATCATGGACAAAGGAAACCATCCTCAGTCTTAGATTCCATGTGAATCCCATATCTCATGATTCCTTCAGAATTGCAAGAAACCAATGCTTCCATTGCATTCGAAACATGCCAGAAACCTAAGATCGACTATCTATTTGATAAATTATAACATACGGAGGTCTACTTCGGATTACTGATATCATTGATGATATCATCAACTCGCAACCGTCCTTGGGAACCACCCTTGAAATCCTATATAAGGAGATCTTGGCCACATACATACTCAATCTTGCCAATGTGAGTCTTGGGATCTCAAGGAGTCTTGATCAACAAGTAATTACTTTCAGGTTCTAGTTTGAGTTCTAATCTTGTCTCTTGCTCTGGTCTTATCTACTCTTGTATCTTGGACATACTCTCTTGTCCTATTGCAATTTCGTAGTATGAGATCCTTTCGAGTTATTCTTTGTAGCTAGTTCATATCCGTGAAGGGAATTCTTGTAATCTTGATACCTTATTCCATACTACCATCTCGAGTTGTGGGATCTCTTGTATCATATCTAGTCTAGTTTTCTATACCTATCGGTCTCAGGTTGTGGGACATCCTGTATCAATCACGTATTTTTGTGTTATTTCTCTCTGTGGGTGTTCTTGTAATCAGAAGTGTATTCCCGAAATCTTATCTACTATAGTCAAAGAGCATAATATAGTGTTCCCCTTATATTTTCGTATGCCTACCTTCATCAAAACCATGCCTCATGGATTCCCTATGCAAGGAGATCCAATCTACCATAAAAGACTTGATCGAACATGTCCAATAGATGAAAAGATTGCTATGACAAGATGATCGATCAGTTTCAAGCTATGCCTTGAATATGAAGATGTTGTTTTTTGGAACTACATATCAAGAAGACTACATGGTTAATCAAATGCAAAATGGCCTCAATCCTGAACTCAAATATCTCTTGCTATCCATGCCTCAAGCGAATACTTTGGAGGATGTTATCAATTAGGCAATTCAATGTGAGAATCAATCATTCAAAGAAAGCCAAGTCCAAGAGCTAGAAGTGTTGAATAATCAAGACACTATTCCTCAAAAACTGGATTCAAGAAATTTTGAAGGCCAAGAAGTCATTATGAATGACATGGAGCATACAAATTATGAAGATAACAAGAAGATAAAGGATAAGGAGGAGTTTATGTTTAATAAAGGAGGTATGCTTACTCAAACCACTCCATCAAAGATCTTGGAAATAGTACAACGCACTACTAAAAGCTCAAAGGACCTATCTTGTTATGACCCTAAGTAATGTCAAGGGAGGCCTAGTCCTTCACCACCTTTCAAGATTAAGGATCATGAAGAATTCGAGTTTGATCAAGTCTTAGATTTAAGAATCTCTAAAGGAGGATTAGAATAATTTAGTCATTAGAAAGGGTATGACATCAGTGATCGTACTTGGGATCCTACAAAAAATCTTCACAGAGCAAAATTCAAGGTTCATGATTTCCATAGGAAGGATCCAATGAAGCCGAGACTAGAG
The DNA here is from genome assembly GCA_020310875.1 of Ceratopteris richardii. Taxonomy (NCBI): domain Eukaryota; kingdom Viridiplantae; phylum Streptophyta; class Polypodiopsida; order Polypodiales; family Pteridaceae; genus Ceratopteris; species Ceratopteris richardii. Next base: position 24,252,534 of record CM035417.1, on the reverse strand, counting down.
AACAGGACCGTTCCTCATGGAACTCGTCGCTTGAGGGAGAGGTGATATCATGGACAAAGGAAACCATCCTCAACCTTAGATTCCATGTGAATCCTATATCTCATGATTGGTTCAGAATTATGAGAAGCCAATGCTTCGATTGCATTCAAATTATGCCAAAACCCTAAGATTGACTATTTATTTGCTAAATTTTCACATGTGGAGGTCCTATTCGGATTGCTGACATCATCAATGTGTAACCCCCCTTGGGAACTGCTGTTGAAATTATATATAAGGAGGTCTTGGCCACATACATACTCAATCTTGCCAATGCAAGTCTTGGGAGCTCAAGGATTCTTGATCACCAAGTAAGCGCTTTCAAGTTCCAATTGAGTTCTAGTCTTGTCTTTTTCTCTAGTCTTGTCTTTTGCTCTAGTCTTGTCGGAGTTATGGGATCTCTTGTATCATCTCTAGTCCACTTTTCTATACCTATCGGTCCCTAGTTGTGGGAAGTCTTGTATCGATCAGGTATTTTTGTACTATTTTCCCTGTGCGGGTGCTCTTGTAATCAGAAGTGTATTCCTGAAATCGTGTCTACTATAGTTAAAGAGCACAATCTAGTGCTCCCCTGATACATAGTAGTTTTGCATCAAAAAATTCTCCATCCTGTACGATCATATGTGGTAATGTTATTTGTTAAGCTTATAGATAACTTTTTGTGCAATGTTATATCCCATTCTTGCAAGTTAAGCACCTATCTATGCTATGGAAATCTTATGGCGAGACCTAGAAAAAATTTGATAGCATTTGAGTTGTATTTCTTGATATATGCAACAAAAACTAAATATTTGCAAGTAATCTCAATGGTTCTCCTCTTGTTCTAAGCACTCCCTCCATCCCTATTCATTTATATGGTCATTTATGACTTCTTCCAAAACATTTCAACAGAGTCTCCTTTGTCCAAAGTGTATATGAGCCAAATCAACTATAGTAAATCCACTTCAAATCCCAAACTCTAGGCAAAAGCATCAATAAGATCACGTAACATAAGCAAATGGTTTCTGACGAGAGGCCACAAAATCATACATTCATCTTCTGATCCATACATGAGGTCTTTGGACTATCTTCTCTTTGGTCTTCCACCTATATCACCAAGGTATCTCCATGAGATGGGAATACCCTAGTTAAGAACCTCACCATGTCCCTCACTTTTTGTTTAATTCAAGTTTTTTAACAGGTTAATATAACCTCAAAGGCACATGAGTTTTCCAATTAAGGACCCGCAAAATACATACATTCATGTCATAGTGTGAATAATGTCCATTTAAGGACCCACAAGTGTGTACATACATCACTTGTGACATGCAATCGAAATGAAGAACAAAAACCAAATATGTACCTGAAAATATAAAGACCTCTCAATAGTTCCGAACTTTTCTTGATTTAAGAGCTTCACTTTTTTGCAACCTAGACACTTCTGTTTGTGGAAACGTTTATGGATCGAAGGTGAAGAGCTCTAACATAAGGTATTTATTCTCTTCGTATAATCATGCTGATGAATTTCTTTAGCAATATGAACATGTTCGTTCTTGCATACTGCTTACTGTGGATGAACTCTCGAAATTCTGATGAGTCTACAGCGAACTTGATGAAGTTGCTTCTGAAAGAGATCAACTACAAGGGTGAAGGTACTGTGATGCTCTCATGAAAATGTACATGGTTTCAACCGTCGAATTTCAGAAATATGCATCAGCCAACGATATATGGATCTCCATTAATGTCAACCTCCTCTAATTTTGGTGGAGAAATTCAGCTGCGGAGTTTCGCTGGCCAGTACAGATGACAGCGTTCAAGCATTTGCGCCGCGTCTCTTACAGGCCATGCAAAAATTTGTATGCCACTCTCGCTGAGGTCCGCGTTGACCGCTCTCGCTGAGCTCTGATACCACGTGTGGGAGTGCGTGAGCTATGGCGCCTCGATTGTCATCTCCCAGACCTGAGAGGCAGAGAGAGAAAAAGATCGAATATGGATAAGTCCCACACGATGAGCCATGAGCTACGCATGCTCATTTGTTTCGTTGTTTTTCTTTTTACATTGGTGTGGCACGCTATCAGGTCATCAATCATACACATGTAAAAAACGTACCTTACTCTCACGTGCCTTACATTGATTCAAACGACAACGAAGATGCAATGTTTTTTTTTTTTAAATAAAGGAAGTTCGGCCTTAACCTAATCTCCCGGACTTTAATTATAATAAAGAGAAGAAGTTACAAGTGAATGGGACTAGTGCCCATGGGACCCCCCAAATCCCACAATGCAGGGGAGGAGTATGGCAAGCTACAGGGCATTACAAATGAGGCGGATAAAATTATCATCACCCTCATGTGGGACCCATTTGGGTTTCAACTTGTTGTTTTCGAGTAGATAAATACAGTGATGTCTAAACGGTGGTGATCTCTTGACTCGGGAGATTCTTTTACCAAGGAGAAACAAAGATTTCTCGATCGACCATTCCTTAGGGGTTTGGCCAAAATTGACAGCACAGCGCTCCCTCCAAATCTTCCAGAGAGCCTCACCTCTGATGGCATTCCACAGCCTCGATGAGCAGCCGATCACCTCACCCAACATCACATGTTGCCAGTTGATTTGACGCGTGAGTCTCAAAACTCGGGTCACGTGATGCCAGATAACGCGGGACTTGGGGCAGTCGAAGAACAGGTGAGCTAAATCTTCGATGCACCGATGGCAACGCTTGCACCATGGCGGCACACCACAGATTTTGTTTGCCCTTGCATTGGTCCAGATACCTTTATGCAAGATCTGCCACATGAGAACGGACTTTTTGACCTCAATTAGGGGGTGCCAAATAGACATGAATTTTAGCTCCCACCGAAGTTTGGTCCAAGAAAGGCACCATCTCTTGTTAAGGGTGTGGTGAACATCCAAATCCTCTTTGAAGTTGGGGATACTGGAAAGCTTCTTACCATTGCTCCATTTGAGGCCCTCCAAGCAAGGAAGATCCTGACCGCAGAGAAGGCAGGTAGTTGAGCGGTCCCAGGCTAAACACCTACTTTGAAGAAGAGTCCATTCCTCGAAGGTAACTCTAAGTCTCGGATCCAAATCTTCGAACCTAATCCATTGGCTGGTCTCTTGTTTCCAGAGTTGTTTCCACTGTTTGAACCCCTTGTTCCATAACCGCATTGCAGTGTGGAGGTTCCAAGACTCCACCCCCCGAATGCCACTGATCGGGAACCAAATAGAATCATTTTGTCTTATGCCAGCCGCCCACTTCCACTCATCACTGATTCTGATGAACTGTTTGGCCTTGTTCCAAATCTTCCATAAGGAACACACGAGGCTAGAGCCTTTAGGGAAGACCGCGTGGGGGGAGAACAAAAGCGTGAGAATCCCTAAGTCCTTCCAACCAAGGTGGCCAACAAAGGTAAGGTCTTCCGTGTTTCTGAAGATCAATTTGGCCCAAGAGGACTCCCTATTGCTCCAAGCCTTGATAAGCTACTTTGCAGCCAACTTGTCAGCCAACCCAACAATATCCAAAATTCCCAAGCCCCCTGAGTCTTTAGGGCTAATGCAAGTTTCCCATTTGATTTTGGGAATCCCCCTTCTATTGGGGTCCCCAGTCCAAAGGAAGTTTCTGCAGATTCTTTCCACTTTGGCCAAGTCTTTCTCCTTAGGTCTCCAACACGAGATAAAGTAAATAATTGTAGACAACATAAATGTGTTAACCACCATAGCACGCCCTGCCAGGTTGACTTGCATACCTTTCCACTGATTCAGCTTCCTATCCAGCTTGGATAGCACCCAGTTCTAGCGTTGGTCCATTGAGATATCGAAACCCATCGGAATGCCAAGGAGACGGAAGACTTGACCGCTAGGGATAACTTGACACCCCTGATCCACCAACAATTGGGGAGTATGTCCGCTGATTGGTGTAAAAGCAGTTTTAGCATGGTTGATTTTTGAGCCTGATGCCACACAAAAGGTGTGGAGGCACCACCAAAACACCTCAATGCTGTTTATATCGTTATGCACAAAGGCATTCATGTCATCAGCAAAAAGTCTCACAATCATTTGGCCGTGATTTAGAGGTAAGGAAAGACCCTTGAGATTGCCAGCGTCCATGTGATGCTTTAATAGGCAGCTGAGTCCATTGGAGGCGATAGCGAATAGTAATGGAGCCAGAGGGAAGCCTTGCCTAATTGATCTTTTTAAACGAATGGGCTTAGAGAGCTTACCGTTGATGTTTATTCTAGTTGAAGCATTTCCAAGAAGAGTGGAAACCATCTTCGTGAACTTTTGGCTGCATCCAAGGTCTTTCAATGATTGAAGAATAAAGTCCCATTCCAATCTGTCATACGCTTTGTCGAAGTCGATCTTAATGAATACCAGATCTTGAGCAGACTCCTCAGCAAAAGCAAGGCCTTCCCAAATATCGATAATTGCTTCAAGTATAGATCTACCTTTGATAAAACCTTTCTGGTCCTCGCACAGCCATGACTTTAAATGACAAGAGATTCTGTTGGCGATAACTTTTGCAATTATCTTGTATCCAGTTTGGAGCATGGTAATCGGACGCGAGTTTTCAATTTTGTTCTTATCTCCCTGTTTGTGGATTAACTTGATGACGCCATTATTCAGGCACTCAGGGAGGGCACTGAAAGAGAGAGCCTCTTGCCACACGAGGCGCAGCGGGGTGGCCACCGGATGTTTGAAGGACTTGAAAAACTCATTGGTAAGGCCATCTGGACCCGGACTTTTCCCATTAGGAAGGGCATCAATAACCGCGATAATTTCATTCTCGGAGATGTTAGCATCCAGTAGAGCAATCAAGTTCTCTAGGATTCTGGTTTGAGCAACCCTTGAGATGGTTGCCATGGATTCGCACCTGTGGGGGGAAAGAGGAGTCGAGACCCCGAGAAGATTGTTAAAGTGTTCGACGATGATAGATCTATTCTCCACTTCCGTGCAACATTCAGTTCCATTGTTATCGACCATTAGGGGGATGGATTCCCTAGCTTGTTTCCTTTTGAGGATGTTACACATCTCTTTCGTTGGTTTGTCGGCCTTCCCTGCCCACCAATCTTTGAAGAAAATTTGAAGATTTTTCCTTTGAACCTCCTCCTCTAACCTTAGTCTTCCCCTGATTTTCAAAAGACCTTGTTGGCAATGTAGCTTACCTTTGTTCACCTCTTCTTCAAGTCGTGAGAGCCTCCAGTACACCGTTTCTCTTTTTTTTTTCGGATTTCTCTTATAGCCTTTTGAGTCCTGATTAGAATTTTTCGAGTCCTTTCTACTGTGCTTCTCCAACACTTAGCCGGTTCATTACAGTAAGCAAAGGCTTCCGTCCACACCTCAGAAATTTCTTGGTGGACAGAGGGGAGGGAAAACGATGTCTGACAGGCATGAAACCAAGGAGCTTTCTGGAGCATGGGAATCGGTTTGAAAGACAGAGTAATCGGATAGTGGTCTGAGATAGTCAGGTCCATGTGTTGGGAAATCGAAGGAATACCCCACTGAAGGATGGTGTTCTGATCGATGTAGCATCTATCAAGTCTTGCTTTCCTCAAAGAGTCCCCCGACTGGAGATTTGACCAGGAGAACCCCTTCATGTCTTTCACCTCGACCAGGTCGAGATGGAGCTTGATTTTATCCCATATCTCTTTCTCCTGACCGTCAATAATTTTTCCTTTGTTATTCCATCGGTCCTCAGGAAACTCAACCATGTTGAAGTCCCCACAAATCAGAACATTGTGTGAAAGGGAGTCGAGGGAAGCCCAAGTATCCATTCTATCTGCTTCACCATTAGGGGCATAAATTGAGACCACAGTGAACTGGAAAGGGAACCCGAAAGAGGCAGCAATCCAACAATGATTCCGACCTTCAAAAGTCGAGGTCACATTGCCAGACAAGGAGTGACTAATGCCGATAGAAGCACCCCCCGTTCCTCTAGGGTGAGAAGTGGAGAACCAAAGGTGGTTCGGAGAAATGCATTTAAGCCGTTTTTGTAGATCCTCTCCGTCGATTTTAATCTCTTGTAAGCAAATAAAGTCCGGGGCGAAGCACTTGTCTTTGAACCACTGGCCAAGAATCGAAGCTCTTGACGGGTCAGACAGACCCCTGACGTTTAGAGATGTGAATTTCATTGATGATGGTTGCCCTCTTTGAGGGGAGGGACCCGATCTTTTTTCTTCTTGTGGTCTTCTTTTTTCCTCCCTACTTCTTGACTAAGGATCCTACTCTTGAGGGGGCTCTTCCAAGGCATGCCGGAAGGTTGTTTTCCTTTAAGCTTTGACTTTTGTTGCGGTAATCTTGGAAAGCATACCAGGAGGGTAGGACCTAGAGAGAAGCTTTCGCTATCTGGGTTGTCTTCATTGCTGGTAGTGAAGCCTTCCTCTTTACTCGTGGTATAACCTTCTTGGTTGTCTTCTTTGCTGGTAGAGCACCCAGGGGTATTATTAGTGGGGTCTTCTTCAAAGTGGTTGTCCCCTGGGAAGTCGACCTCATTAATCTCTTTTTCTAGGTTACTGTATATGTTATTCAAGGGGGCAACTGTTGTAGTATTCCTTGCTGTTGATCTTCGAGGGCTAACTTTCCTCCTGCATCTCACTTCAGTGAATCCTTCTGAATCCGTCTCAGCAACGCGAGTTCCCTCTTCTTCCTCCATTGGAGGGGGATGACCCCGAGTGTCATCTTGGGGGAGGGGGTCTAGGATCCCATCTGGTTTAAGCTTGTTTTTATTGGAACTTTTCTTCAGGGGGCAGTCTTTGATCCTATGACCTTGATGCCCGCACCGGAACGCGTTTGGCAAATTCTTCTAAGTAACCTCTTGTGTCCAGGTCTTACCATCTCCACAGTTTATGGAGATCTTCGAGGGAAGGACCTGGTTCAGGTCTGTTTCAACGCAGATCTGTGGATGCCATCTTGCATTGAAAGAATGTTGAGCACCATCGTAGATTAACCCCCCCATATCCTATCTTGCGGCCATCGGGCGACCGATCGGTGAGACGATTTCACGAAGAAATCCATACATGAAGAAAGGCAGATTGGGAAGCTCTACCCAAAGCGGGTAACAAAGAGGCTTTGATCTGTTCGTGACAAAGTCTGGGGTCCATTTAAAAAGGCACAGGGTGGACCGGCCCACTTGCCAGGTGCCGGCTTGCAGGGCTTGGAAAGCCATCTCTTCGTTCTCAAATACTAGAAGCAGGTGATTCGCCGGCAGGAATTGACATTTGGACACAATTAGGCCATGCAGGAACCACTCCTTGCGAAGCCAAGTTCTCACACTTTCAAGAGGGGGCCTGGGGCCAAACATTTGACCGATCAGACAAGTTTTCTTCAGTTCTTCTTGCTTTGCCGCCACAGACTCCTTGCATAAAGAGACCTCTGGGGGCGTGACGTCCACTAGGACGGACTCCATCTCAAGGGGGGACACGGACTGAGGGGGAGCCACATTGTTCATAGTCAATTGTACCAGATTATCTTGGCCTCCCTCGGTGGGTATAATGAGCTTCTTAAATTTGGTTCTCCTTGTATAAGGCAGGTCCTCCTTGAAACTCTATATGGCATGACAAATCCACTCAAGTGGAATGCTTCCCCGAAAGAACTACCAACATTATTAACTTCTGAAAATCCTGACTCTCGCGATAGCCCCGCAGTGAGTGGCGCTGGAGAAACTCAACAATCGCGATAGACACCCGCAAGATTGGCGATAGACGGCCCTGGTGAGTCACGAAAGACACCCCAGCTGTCGCGATAGACGGGTCGCTGGTTGGCTCCAAAGTTTTCCGGGATAGACGGGGAGCTTCGAGAGACACGCGAAAAACGGGTTGTTGATTTCCACGATAGACGGTGGATTTCTGGCCGCGATATACTCCTGATTTTCGCTATAGACGGGGAAGCTCTTGGTTTTCCGCGCTAAACGGCGAAGCTCGAGAGACGCGATAGACGGGTTCCTAATTTTCACGATAGATGGCTCCGCGATAGACGGGAAATCTCGTGAGAGGTGATAGACAGGCTGCTGATTTCCACGATAGACCAATTTCCGCGATAGACGGTGGTCGCAATAGATGGACTGCTGATTCCACGATAGAGTTGATGTATCTATCGCGAGCACTTCTTGAAGCTTCGGCTTACACTCGATACCTTCATCCGCCATCGCCCACTTTCAGATGTGTCTGTCTTCGCCATCGTCATGTCACTTGCTAGTTGCTTCTGAGTCTAGTATATACTCGAAAGCTTTGATTGCGCCCATCTCCTGAAAACTGTAGCTCGAAGCCAATGGCGATGGAGCTTATGGAAGCTGTAAGTTGTAAACCCTGTCTTGTAGTCAATCGCCAACACAGCAGCTCACGAAACGACGGACTGAACCCACGATGGACCTTCACGACGGACAGAACTCGCGATCTTCTTCATGAGCTTTTCCTGCTCGCCATAGCCACTAGATTCTCTCCGAGTCTGCGTTGAAGCGCTCTCGTAACTCGTTTTTTAACTGCAGTTTGCCACCTCCTTCATGCCTGAGTTTGTTAAAAGCTCTCCTTTGTAAAACAGCACCACGAAGATGCAATGTTATCGTATGAACGAAACAGAAAACTAATGAATGTCTGTGTGTGTGAGAGAGAGGGAGGCAATGTCGCAAAGACTCCAAGATGTCCTCGTGTTGCGTACCTGAAGATGAATTAGAGGAGCTGGTTTCTAGATCTCTTATTTCACTCGTCTGGTGAAAAGTTGCACATTGCAAAACCTAAAAGAATATTATTATTGCAAAACTTAAAAGAATATTATTGCACATTAATCCTGTCAAAATTCTCAAGTGAATATTATTGGACAATCCTATGAATATTCTTGGGCAATCCTATCAAAGTTTTGAAGTGAGAACTCCTTCGAGCATGCGGCCTTGTACCAAGACTTAGTAGCCCCATTTGGATGAAACATTAGGGATGAAATTGTTGTAGAAATAAAACTACTACTCCACAAAAAAGCAATCATAGAAGAGAAAGCAATCATAGTTCGAGAGGGTCAATGATATAAAAGAGGCAAGGATTAATTTCTTGTGTTTGTATGTTCATGACAGTGAATGCCTACACGTATTAGAAACGAAATATGTAATCATGCTAGGAGGATACTTTTAGGTTGACTCCGTCATAAAACGAGATTCTTTTCACAAGTCTATGGTGGCTTATACTTCACAGAAATCATTAAATATGTAGAAAGGTTCAAAGTCCTTGTGAAAGAGGCGCACATGTTGAATACATCCCAATCCTTGTGAAAGAGGCTCACATACTATGATAGTTATCTTTTGACAGAGTGGCTAAAATCCAAACCCACAAGAAATTTTGGCGCTCATAGTACAACAAAATTTAGAATTGACTAATTTTTACTAGATTAATGGATGAAGCTACTTCATGAATTAAGTAATGGAATCCTTTCCATCACGGCGAGTTGAAAGGGAGCATAGAGTGCACAGAAAGACATAGGATGGCTATGGGAAATCATGGCTATGGGAAATCAGAAGCTAGCTGCATTGGAGAGGGAGCCTAGCATGCTAATCACCTTGCTAGACTGCAATGAAGAAGACGTAACTAAATCAGTGCTACAGGGATAGGTTTATAAATCAAATGCATAGTAAAGAAATATATAGTTTCCAAGAAGAATTTATTGATCTGCCTTTCATAATTAGTGCATAAATCCACATCAAGTAGTATTCTTGATGTTCAGAATTCGTTGTTGATGTGACATATGTTGAAAAAGAGACGCCAGGACGTGCATTATCAATACAGGGGGCGACAGGGACAAGGGAGACGGTAGATTCAAGCGATGGGAGAGATACGTAGTCAACTGAGGGTAATTTTCTCGCTCATACGTACACATGGAGACAACCTACGTGCTGACATCCGCAAACAAGTAGGCACACATTATGTGCAAGGAAACACGGAGCCACAGATACAAATGCATACGCAAGAATACATAGACGCACATGGAAACGTACATAAACTCACACGTGTAACGGCATTGCTTACATACAAACTTTTTTTCTCTCTCTCACTCACTCACAGACACACATTTATAGCCACACACATATAAATGCACATAAACGTTCATATATGCACGCCTAAGAAAGCACATACAATGAGATACGAGTTCCCAGCAAAGCTCTATTGTTGTGATGCCAGCAAAAGCATCACAACAAGGATGCGAGGTCGCTGCTGAAGCCATGTCAAAGTTATCTGTTATCCGAAGGCTTCTCCGCACGTCAATAGTTAGCAGCGGCAGGAGCTGATGAACACAGGCACACTTGCATCAGAACATATCTGTAAAAGCTACGGAGCCGAAAGCATCAGAACCTGCAACTGTCGGAGCAGGTTATGAACGGCAAGTAGCTCTATCACATACGACAGGAGACTCAGTGAGATGCTGTCCATCGTGAGTGAGGTGCTGTCCATCGCGACTCAGAGAGCTGCTGTCCATCGTTGATTGCTCTCCATCGCGACTGAGAGTTGCCCGACTGACTGCGCCGCGGGCGTCCGTCGCGATCGACATCTAACTAGACGATCAACTGGGAACGAGTCAGGCGCGGGTGTCCGTCGCGATCGACGTCTAACTAGACGATCGACTGGGTACGCTTGCTGGGGCAGTGAGGAACCGGGTCCGACGAGCGCTTCGCGCGACTGACCGCTGCTGGTTGGTCTGCGCCTTTCAATTGTCCTTTTGTGAACATCTCATATTTAACAAAAAAGGGATCGAAGAGAAAATCCGTCTTGAGGTAGGTAGTGAATGCTCCGGAGAGTGGCGAGTGATTGCTCCCCTAGGGCTTTGGGCCTGCATGCGTTCCCCTAGGGTTTGGGGGACGTTTCTTTCTCTTCTCCTCCCCCTCTTCGTGAGGGGAGGCTCTTCTGCTCTTCTCCTCCCCCTCTTTGTGAGGGGGGGCTCTGCCCTAGCTTCTGCGCTATTGCACCCTTGGCCCCCGACATGGCCCTGCAAGATGCACTGCGCGATGGTCTTCCTGGTTCGAGAACTGGTGATACTGATGTTATGGTGAAAACAATGTTCAACCCTGTTTTCGTTGGAAGCAATAGCTCGACCCGTCCTGTGGAGGCTCTTCAGAATGGCGTGGTTGCTTCTGATGCTCTGCCTGGTGGAGTTGTCAGGTATGCTTCTGTGCGTGAGGATGCTTCTGAAGGACTGTTTGGAGTCAACTCGGATGGATGTCAACAGCTGCATGCCCCTATGTCTTATGCTAAGGTGGTACAGAGACCACAAGACTTCTTCTCTGTCTTTGCTAATCAAGATCTGTCAGGTAAACAACTTCCTCATTCTATGCTCTCGGATCTCAAAGGTAAAGGTAAAATCGTTGAGACTAGTAAGGATGGCGATTATGCTAAGGATAAGTTTCATTCATTTGATCTTGACCCTGAAGAGGATGCTATGGATGATTGTACGCTTATAATAGAAAGCTCTGCCCTCATTAGCTGGAACAATCACTTAGAAGACAAAGTAGTTATTGCTCACTGTCATGGACCTAGGCCTGCTCAGGACGTTCTTAAATCTTGGATGAGGACTAACTGGGAAAGTAAGGGACTTTTTGCTAGACATTCTTTTTTGAAGATGTGAATAATGCTTTGAAAGTTATAGCAGAGGGACACTGGATAATTAGAAACACCCCCCTTTCATTTTATAAATGGTATCCTGGTTTTAACCCTAGAACCAACAAACCAACTAAAGTTCCCATTTGGGTAGATTTCCCTGATTTCCCTGTGGAATATTATCCCTGGCTCGAAAATCTTGGGTCTCTAATCGGAAAAATTCTAGGGCAGAAACCTAAAAAGGAGTTCAATCCCAAATGGGAGCCTCAGATGTTGATTGAGGTTGACATCTCTAAAAAAGTTAAGTCTGAAATTGTTATTAAGAACTCTGAGGGATTTAAGCTGCATGTCCAAAAGGTAGTCTATAAAAACCTTCCTAATGCTTGTTTTAACTGTTATAATCAAGGACATTTAATAAAGGATTGCCCCATGTTAGCTAAAAATCAGAGTAAAATGGCTGAAGTTGGAGAAGAGTCTTCCTCTTCCTCAGTTCCCATTAACTCGGTTCAACCCAAAGATGAGCAAGGGTTCAAAAAAGTTCCTTACAAACAGAGAAAAAAAAACCCTAATGTGGGTATCAGATCTGAGCCTCTTGTTAAAGGGATTCTCAATCCCTTTCAGGTTCTTGAAGGACTTAATCAATCTGACTTACATGATTCGGGAAATGAGGTTGGGGGGGAGCAAAATAAGCAAGAAAGTAAATCTCCGGTTTGTGTAGATGAAAGGCAAAATAAGGTTTCTGGTTCTTCTCCCAGGCCCTCGTCGGACCCCATCCCTTTGAAGGTTTCCCCTGAAGAAGTAAAAGACATTAATTGTGAAGATATGTTTATAGAGCAAATTAACAGGTTTGATGAGATTTCTTCTGTACAGGAGTACATTGGTGGCTCCAGCAATCAAGATGTTTGTATGACAAATGTTAGTTCCCCTAGCCCTAAAGGTAAAGATAAATATAATTCCAAGAGGAAAGATACTATAAGGTCTTCTGTAACTGCAGTGAAGCTAGGTAAGAACCTTAAAAAGTAAGTTTCTCCTCCTCAGATCGTTTTTTCTATGGATTGTACTAAACTTATTACGTTCAATGTTAAAGGGTTATCTGACCCGGTCAGCGGTAAAATGATTAATAATTGGTTCAAAGATTTTTCTCACTCTCCTAACTTCATCTGTTTGCAGGAGATCAAGGTTGGGGGTGCTCCCCTCATGGTAAATCTGAAAATAGTCTCGAATAACTATCGTTGGGTGTACACAAATCATAATGGCAAAGGAGGGTCTGCCATTGGCATATCTAATGGTCTTTGTCATATTATTGAAGAAGTGATAAGCAGCCCCACTAATCAGTGGGTAGCAGTTAAGTGTAAAGATCCTCTTAACTATACTGTGGTGTGTGTTTATGCAGCTAATCAGGCTGTTCAGAGAGCTAAATGCTGGGAGGAAATTCTCAGGATTCAAGGTGATATTATTTTGACTGGGGACTTCAACATGGTCACTAGCAATAGTGACAGGAAGGGTAAAAGTGATAATATAGACTCTGGTTTTGAAAAGAATTGTTGGTTTAATATGATCAATAAACATAATCTAGTGGATCTCTCAGCCAATTCTGGCCATACTTGGAATAATCGTAATAGCTCTAATCCTCTGTCTGCTAGATTAGACAGATTCTACATGAATGCTGGCAGGAGTCACTATTTGTGGAATTATAGTTGTTCTATTGATCATTCTCTACAAATGTCTGATCATTCGCCTTTAATCATAAATTTATATCATAACAATCCCAATTATAGGGCTGGATGGACTCATTTGGATTCTTCCCTTTTTAAGATCCCTTTGGTGAAGGAAAAAATCATCACTTCCCTTAACCTGCACTTTACTAGTGGCATTTCTCCTTTTGTGGCTTGGGAAAAGGCTGTCAAAGATATCCAGGATATTATGAAGTACTATAAGAATAAAGCTAAAGACATTAGACAAAAGAGAAGGATGATGATATTGCAGAAGCAGAATAGCATTGAGTGCTCTAATACTGATTTGGAAGACAAAAGAGTTAAGCTCTTTGAACTTCAAGAAAAAATTAAGAAAGTGGATTATCTCCTTGCTAGAGGTGCCCTTGCCACGTCGAGAGAATTCTGGGCTGGCAAATTAGACAAGCCCAATAAGTATATGTTTGATCTGTTGAGAAAAAAAAAAGCCAGGGACTTTATCCCTCTTCTCAAGAATAATTCTGGTATCCTTGCTAAAGATATGAAAGATAATCTTCAGGTGGCTCATAGGTTCTTTGCCAATGTATTCTCTCTGCCTCCCAAGAGAGGGGATGCTGTTTGGAGTGCAAGAGCTGCCATTGCCCTTTGTAGGAAAAAGTTGGTTCCTCAGGGAATGGACTCCCTCCTTGACATGCCCCTTTCTGAAGGTGAGGTAAGAGAATCCATTAGCAAATTGAAGCCTGGAAAGTCTCCTGGTCATGATGGTTTGCCTTATGAGTTTTTTCAGGAATTTAAGGAAGTCTTGGTTCCAATAATTCTTAAGATCTGGCAAGAAGCCTCTAGAAGGGGATCCCTTTCTCCTTTTATAAACACTGGAGTGATAAAACTTGTTCACAAAAAAGGTCCCAAGGATGATTTAAACAATTGGAGACCCATCTCCTGCCTGACTTCTCTGTACAAAATATTTGCTGACATTTTGGCCAGAAGGCTTAGTCCTCTTATGGATTCTATTATCCTTCCTGAACAAAAAGGATTCATAAAAGGCAGATTTATTTTGGATAATATAATTACCATTTGGGAAAGTCTTGAGTATTGCAATGAGATTAATGTTGACTCCTACTTCTTCAAAATTGACTTTGACAAGGCCTATGACATGATAGAATGGGACTTCATTCTTCAATCCTTACATGATGTTGGTTTTGGTAAAAGGTTTATTAAATTTGTCAGCATTCTATTTGGCAATGCCTTTTCTAAAGTGGCCATAAATGGTTATCTTTCTAACCCTTTGAGACTGTGCTGGTCCATCAGACAAGGTTGTCCCTTGGCCCCCCTCCTTTTTGCTATTGCAAGTGATGCTCTTGGGTGGTTAGTCAAGGATTGCATGAGTCAAGGCACTATTTCTGGATTGGATATTCCCCAGGCTCTCTCCCCCTTGGGCCTTCAAATGTTTGCAGATGACACTAACATGCTTATGAAAGCTGATGATAATTGTGCTGAGCAATTCCTGAATTGTCTTGAGATGTTTTGTCTTGCCAGTGGTTCTGTTATTAATCATAAGAAAACGGGTTTTTTTGCTACTAATAATCATATCCCTCCTTGTGTTGAGAAGGCAGGTTGCGGAATCATAAAGAAAGGGAGCATTTTCAGGCTGTTGGGTATTCCCATGGGCTTTGGCATCACTAATGAGCAAAGATGGAATTGGATGCTTGATAAATTTAGAGCTAAAATTTATAAATGGAGTGATGTGCAATACAGTCTCTCTCATAGGTCTTTTATATTGAAGCATTATATCCTCCCCTCACTGACCTACTTCCTGTCTTGCTGGCAGCCTAATAAAAAGCAGATGGGACAGGCCATCTCCTTGGCTAGAAAATTTTTGTGGAGTGGTTCTAAAATTCCCAAGGTTGCCTGGAATATTTGTTGTATGAATAAGTCTGAAGGGGGACTGGGTATCATTTGTCCTACCAGAATGGCTAATCAAATGGCTGCTAAATGGATCTTTAGATCTCTCTCCTCTAATGATTTCTGGGCCTGTCTGATTAAAAGAAATATTAACAGATTCTATGTGAAAAATAATAAAAGCTGGAGTAACTGCTCTCTGTGGGATGTTATTACTTCTCCTGTTGATTTTGTACCCAAAGGTAGTCAGTTAATATGCAATTTTTGGAAAGCATGGATGTTAGTTAAGTCCAATTATAAACTGCCTATATGGTTTTCGCATAATTCCTCTTTCTTTGAGCAAGACTCCCTTTGGTTTGGCTGGTTCATCTCTGATTCCCTGTTTGACCTAACTATCAGAGGGAATAAATGCAGGAAGGAGGGTTATGGGCACTGGAAGGATTTGTTGAGAGCAGACACTGATTATATTATTAATTCTCATAGTCTTTCTGTTCAATGTAAACAGATCCTGTTGAGCAAGAAGGAATTTCTGCTGGAGAAGCTGGGAACCAACATGTGGAGTAAGCAGATTGCCCTTCAGGATGTTGCCTGGGATATTTTAAAATCTTTCAAAAGAAATTTTAGGAGTATAAAAGAAATCACTGGAAAGCTGAACAAGAAATGGGGATTGCAGTGGTCCCACCTGCAGTGGAAGTACAGGTTCCAGTGTTGCTGGGCCTTCCCTCTATCTATCAAGCATTCTTGTCTGAGTTGGCTCATCCTCCACCAAGGCATTTGGACGGGCAGCCATGCTAGGAAGTATAAGATTGATGTTGGTCAGTGCAAGCTATGTGGTAAAGAAGAAGATTTGGAACACCTTTTCATCAAGTGTAAATATGCTCTTAGATTTTGGGTTGGTATCTGGTCCTTCTGCCAAAGACAAGGTCTTAATCTCCCAAGTTCCAAAGAAATTCTGTTAGGAGAAGCTAAAGGTATGGACATTCCATTGTGGCAAATTATCAGGAATCACACCCTGTGGCATATCTGGAAAAATAGAAATTATGCCATCTTCAATAACAAGAGAAAGGATTACTTCTTCTCTTTTATGTATGGTTTGAGGAAAATTATCAGTCTCTGTATTCCTACTGATAATCATGATCAATCGACTATTAAGAGCCCTTTTGAAATTCTGAAAAGATTTCATTTCAATGTCTGGAAAACCAAGCTCCTTAGAATGTATTCTAAGCCTAGAGAAGATATGATCACTTTTCTTGGTGATTATATTGATTACTACCTATTGTGATTCTCTCTAGTTTTCTCTGTAGGCTCCTTCATGAGTCTACCATAAGTTGTATTTTTTGACTTGCATCAATTTTATACTTTCTGTTGTCTCAAAAAAAAAAAAGGGATCGAAGTATTCGTAAATTAATCCTTAGCTAGGCCTCAGCAAAGTCTCTGTTGTACAATCGTGGCGGCCGGTTCAGATTCATTAACTACTCGTTTTCTGCAATCTCGGTGTTTGAGTCTCAATTAATGCGATGGAGTTTTTGTTGTTCTTCATCGTGATGGCGCTTTCTTTTCTCTCTTGGTCCAGCTTTTTCTAAAAAAAAAAGAAAAAATCTCAAGGCATTGAAGTGGGTCACGCTGCCTCTTTCTTTTTTGGCTGAATCCCATTGATAAATTGTAGCTTTTTAAGATTTATTTTAAACAAAGGCATCACTTGATCTGCTGGCCGTTCCAAAACACCTCGATGTAGTTGTTAGCGTAATGAGAGACGCTCGTGGGCTATTCAAGTATTCTCTCTAATGATGACTATTATTCCATCACTGGTCTTAAACAACGTGGCCCCACCAGAGCCCGAGTGCCCTCGGGGGATGGATTCTGTCTCATTGAACGTTGACCCTCCAGTGGTATCTTCGTGTAAACAATTTGTGGAGGCAAAGCAAGAAGAACTGATGAAAACGTGTCTGATCGGTCAAGTTTTTGGCCATAGGCCCCCTCTTGGAAGTGTGAGAGCTTGGCTTCGCAAGGAGTGGTTCCCGCGTGGCCTAATTGTGTGCAAATGTCGATTCCTGCCAGCGAATCACCTGCTTCTAGTGTTTGAGAATGAAGAGATGGCCTTCCAAGCTCTACAAGCCAGCTCCTGGCAAGTGAGCCGGTCCACCCTTTGCCTATTTAAGTGGACCCCAGACTTTGTTCCGAACAGATCAAAGCCGCTTCGTTACCCACTTTGGGTGGAGCTTCCCAATCTGCCATACTTTCTGTATGGATTTCTTCGAGAAATCGTTTCACCGATCGGTCGCCCAATGGCCTCAAGAGGGGATGTAGGGGGGTTAATCTACGATGGTGCTCAACATTCTTTCAATGCAAGATGGCACCTATAGATCTGTGTTGAAACAGACCTGAATCAGGTCCTTCCCTCAAAAATCTCCATAAATTGTGGAGATGATAAGACTTGGACATAGGAGGTTACTTACAAGAATTTGCCAAACGCGTGCTTCCGGTGCGGACATCAAGGTCATAGGATCAAAGATTGCCCCTTGAAGAAAAGTACCAATAAAAACAAGCTTAAACCGAATGGGACCCTGGATCCTTTCCCTCAAGTTGACACTCGGGGTCAACCCCCACCGATGGAGGAAGAAGAGGGAACTCACGTTGCTGAGACAGATTCAGAAGGATTCACTAAAGTAAGACGTAGGAGGAAAGTTAGCCCTCGAAGATCAATAGCAAGAAACTCTACGACAATTGCTCCTTCGAATAACATGTACTGTAACTTAGAAAAGGAGATTAATGAGGTCGACTTCCCAAGGGACAACCATTATGAAGAAGACCCCACTGATAATACCCATGGGTGCTCTACCAGCAAAGAAGACAACCAAGAAGGGTAGACCACGAGTAAAGAGGAAGGCTTCACTACTAGCAATGAAGACAGCCCAAACAGTGAAAGCTCTTTCCTTGGTCCTACCTCCCGATATGCATTCCAAGATTACCGCAACAAAAGTCAAAGCTTAAAGCAAAACAACCATCGGGCTTGCCATGGAAGAGCCCCCTCAAGAGTAGGATCCTAGGTCAAGAAGCTAGGAGGAAAAAAGAAGATCACAAGAAGAAAAAAGATCGGGTCCCTCCCCCCAAAGAGGGAAACCATCATCAATGAAATTCACATCACTAAGCGTCAGGGGTTTGTCGGACCCATCAAGAGCGGCGATTCTCGGCCAGTGGTTCAAAGACAAGTGCCTCAACCCTGACTTTATCTGCTTACAAGACGTTAAAATCGACGGAGAGGATCTCCTGAAACGGCTTAAATACATTCCTCCAAACCACCTTTGGTTCTCCACTTCTCACCCTAGGGGCGCCGGGGGTGCTGCGATCGGTATTAGTCACTCCTTGTCTGGGAGTGTGACCTCGACTTTTGAAGATCGGAATCATCGTTGGATTGCTACCTCTATCGAGTTCCCTTTTCAGTTCATTGTGGTCTCAATTTATGCCCCTAATGGAGAAGCGGATAGAATTGATACTTGGGCTTCTCTCGACTCCCTCTCACATAATGTTTTGATTTGTGGGGACTTCAACATGGTTGAGTTTCCAAAGGACCGATGGGATAACAAGGGAAAATTTATTGATGGCCAGGAGAAAGAGATATGGGATAAAATCAAGCTCCATCTCGACCTCGTCGAGGTGAAAGACATGAAGGGGTTCTCTTGGTCAAATCTCCAATTGGGGGACTCTTTGAGGAAAGCAAGACTTGATAGATGTTACATCGATCAAAACACCATTCTCCAGTGGGGTATTCCTTCGAATTCCCAACACATGGACCTGACTATCTCGGACCACTACCCGATTACTCTGTCTTTCAAACCGATTCCCATGCTCCAGAAAGCCCCTTGGTTTCATGCTTGTGAGACATCGTTTTCCCTCCCCTCTGTCCACCAAGAAATTTCTGCAGTGTGGGCGGAAGCCTTTGCCCACTGTATTGAACCGGCTAAGTGTTGGAGAAGCGCTGTGGAAAGGACTCAAAAAATTCTGATCAGGACTCAAAAGGCTATAAGAGATATCCAGAAAAAAAGAAGAGAAACGGTGTACCGAAGGCTCTCACGGCTTGAAGAAGAGGTGAACAAAGGTAACTCACAATGCCAACCAGGTCTTTTGAAAATCAGGGGAAGACTAAGATTAGAAGAGGAGGTTCAAAGGAAAAATCTTGAAATATTCTCCAAAGATTGGTGGGCGGGGAAGGCCGACAAACCATCGAAAGAGATGTGTAACATCCTCAAAAGGAAACAAGCTAGGGAATCCATCCCCTTATTGGTCGATAACAATGGAACCGAATGTAGCACGGAAGTCGAGAATAGAGCTATCATCGTCGAGCACTTTACCCATCTTCTCGGGGTCTCGACTCCCCTTTCCCCACATAGGTGTGACTCAATGGCAACCATCTCAAAGGTTGCTCAATCTAGAGTCCCACAGAACATGATTTCCCTGCTAGATGCCAACATTTCTGAGAATGAAATTATCAAGGTTATTGATGCTTTTCCCAATGGGAAAAGTCCCGGTTCGGATGGTCTTACCAATGAGTTTTTCAAGTCCTTCAAACATGCAGTGGCCACCCCACTACGTCTGGTGTGGCAAGAGGCTCTCTCCTTCGGTGCCCTCCCTGAGTGTCTTAATAATGGCGTCATCAAGTTAATCCACAAAAGGGGAGATAAGAACAAAATTGAAAACTGGCGACCGATTACCATGCTCCAAACAGGATACAAGATAATTGCAAAAGTTATCGCCAACAGAATCTCGTGTCATTTAAAGTCATGGCTTTGTGAGGACCAGAAAGGTTTTATCAAAGGTAGATCTATACTTGAAGCAGTTGTCGATATTTGGGAAGGCCTTGCATTTGCTGAGGAGACTGCATAAGATCTGGTATTCCTTAAGATCGACTTCGACAAAGCGTATGACAGATTGGAATGGGACTTTATTCTTCAATCATTAAAAGACCTTGGATGCAGCCAAAAGTTCAGGAACATGGTTTCCACTCTTCTTGGAAACGCTTCAACTAGAGTAAATATCAACGGCAAGCTCTCTGAGCCTATTTGTTTAAAAAGATCAATTAGGCAAGGCTGCCCTCTGGCTCCCTTACTTTTCGCTATCGCCTCGAATGGACTCAGTCGACTATTAAAGTATCACATGGACACTGGCAATCTCAAGGGTCTTTCCCTACCTCTAAATCATGGCCAAATGATTGCGAGACTTTTTGTCGATGACATGAATGCCTTTGTGCATAATGATATAAACAACATTGAGGTGTTTTGGTGGTGCCTCGACACCTTTTGTGTGGCATCAAGATCGAAAATCAACCATGCTAAAACTACTTTTAGAGCAATCAACGGACCTACACCCCACTTGTTGTTAGATCAGGGGTGTCAAGTTATACCTAGAGGTCAAGTCTTCTGTCTCCTTGTAGTAGCAAAGTGGTTTATCAAGGCTTGGAGAAATAGGGAATCCTCTTGGGTTAAATTGACCTTCAGAAACATGACAGAGGTTAGCTTAGTTGGCCATCCTCGTTGGAAGGACATAGGGATCCTCACGCTTTTATTTTTTCCCCCCACCCAGTGTCCCCTTAAGGCTTGAGCCTCGTGTGTTTCTTATGGAAAAGTTCAAACAAGGCCAAACAATTCATCAGAATCAATGATGAATGAAAGTGGGCAGCCGGTGTAGGCATAAAAGCGACGGTCGGTGGATCAAGCCAACCATAGAAATTACGGCGCACGCCGGGTGCTTGGGGCAAGCTCAGGTAAAGTGAAATTCTCAAAGAAGCAAATTAGATCGGCATGAAAACTCTTATTTTCTTATCAAGAAGTGTAGGAATAAGTTATTATAATCACTCCTTCATCATGCCTAACATAGTAAAACATATTCTCCCAATGATTACATTTGATATTAATTTTTTAATACAATAAAGAACATGTCAAAAGATCACATACTCAAACTTGCATCTTCGTTAATCAACAAATTTTTGCGTTCCTTATGAACCTTACATAGATAACCTCTTTTTTGTTTTCATGCTAAATCAAGTGACAGATATACGTTTTCAATGCATGACGTCTTGAGTCAAGAATGCAATTCTAATCGAGCTGCGAATCCATATTATATTCTCTTAAGGCAAATTCATTAACACAAGCACGCTGTGGAGCAATGACGACTAACAACTGCAAATTAACAAGCATGCGAAAATGGCTAGATCAAATATCACTATATTTTTCGCAAAACATAATAGAACTACATCGTCGACTCATCAAGTCCATGTGTTCTATCTTAAAATAAGTTTGAATAAGGAGGCAGATGTCAAGCTTATAGAGTTTAAATCCTTCCAACACTTAGTATGAAAGACAATTTGCATAAACAATTGCAAGATTCATCGATCGTTAGCTTTCAGATGCACGTTAGCTTCACTCTTATAGATATGTAACTTGATAGTTATGATGTTTTGGTATGGTTTGCATTTTGTTGAAAAAGGAAATTGTTCCACGTATGTTAATACGAGAGACCAACGTATGGAACATACTAACTAGAAACATAAGCCTAACTTCACTCCAATGCTGAATTACCTCTCCTCCGAACAGTACTCCCTCTTTGTTCTGAAGCAAGATTGTACTCCAATATTATTGGCTATCAATGCTATAGCATTACATGAATTTGTTCATATAGTTGAAGCACAAAAATAGAAAACAATCAATTAAAGTGATTTAAACATTCAATACTAAATCAACTGATTGTAGTGCACTGATAAGCAATCATTTTTATGTCATCAAAATTAGACGTTCAAATTTTAAGGTAATCAAATGGATTCACACACACTGGAATGAAATTTGTACGATGCAGTAGCAGATTTTTCTTAGACTCTAACTGACATAAAGTTTTAAGTATCAAATAAAATCAAATCACTAAATTCAATGAAAAGTACATATCTTCAGCTATATATATTGAATTTCTAAATACGAAAAAAAAAGCGTAGAATCAATAAGACTTTAAATTACCATCATTAAATATAGTACATTAAACTTGATTCTAGTTCGTCGATTCTACTAGTCTTGCATGTTGGATTGCGCAGCAGCTAACTCGTATACGCAGCTCAGTTATGTTAGCATCAATTTACAGATATTAGTGAGAGAGAGACAGAGAGGAAAGAGAAAATCTTCCGTGCGTCGGCGGCGGCCATTCCTCACGGCGGTGGAGAGTATATACAAACATAGTTTTTTGTTTTTACATAGTTAGATGCCATGTCATCAAATCTCCCCCTCAAGCTCAGAATGAGCTTGAATACAAAATGAAAGAAATACATATGTCCATACAAGATGAAATAACATGAAATGAAATCTAGATACAAACTAAAGCTTTCTGACTCCTAAAGCTTCTCTAAAGTAGATGAATTTTTCTTTCGGAAGAGCTTCCGTGAAGATATCTACCACTTGTTCTCGAGTGTTGATGTGAATCAGCTCCACTTCTCCTTCGATGACCTTCTCACGAACAAAGTGATAATGAACTTCGATGTGCTTCAATCTCGCATGATAAACTGGATTCTTTGATAGCATTATGCTGCTCATATTGTCACAATAGATGACCACCTTTCCATCGATGTAGACTCCCATGTCTTCGAGTAGGTATTTAACCCATGTTGCTTCACAAACGGCTTGTGTAATGCCTCTATATTCAGCTTCGGTACTTGACAAAGCGACAGTTGGTTGCTTCTTGCTACTCCAAGAAATGATTACACTTCCAAGTGAAAATGAAAATCCACTTGTTGACCTTCGATCCATGATATTTCCTGCCCAATCGGCATCTATGTATGCATATATACATGGCTGAACTTTTCTTTCATAAAACAAGTCAAAATTACATGTTTCTTTTACATATCCCAATATGTGTCACATTGCATCCAAGTGCACTCTACATGGTTTATGCATAAATTGACTCACCAAACCAACTGCAAAACTCAAATCCGATCTTGTCTTTGTTACATAAATCAAACTTCCAACCATTTTTCTATACATATGGGCATCATGCAAGTACTTTTCATCATCCATAAGCTTCACATTCGCATCAAGTGGCACATGAACAGGTTTGCAAGCATTCATACCAAATCTCTCAAGCATTTCCAGCATATAATTGCGTTGTATCATCCAAATTCCCTCTTTCATTGAAATTACTTCAATTCCCAAAAAGTATTTTAGCTCTCCCAAATCCGACATCAAAAATTCAGATTTTAGTTGCCTTTTCATATCATCAATCCTCTTCTTATCATTGCCAGTAATGATCAAATCATCGACATAGATCACTAACAGAATCGTTTCACTTCCTTGATTCCATATAAACAGTGAATAATCAGCCTTTGATTGCATAAATTTTAGATCCGACAACTTCTTAGTGAATCGTTTACATCATGCTCGTGGTGCTTGTTTCAAACCATAAAGCGCTTTCTTTAATTTGCATATATAGTCAGGATACTTTGGATGCACATAACCTTCTGGTTGCTGCATATAGACTTCCTCATGCAATTTTCCATTCAAGAATGCATTCTTAACATCCATTTGATACAATTTACAATTGTTCATAGCAGCCCATGCAATCACGCTTCTTACTGTTGTCATTTTTATCACTAGACTAAAAAAAGTTTCATCATAATCCAATCCATATACCTGTGCATAATCTTTTGCAACTAAGCACGCTTTAAATCTTTCCAATCAACCATCACTTTTGCGCTTCACTTTATATACCCATTTACATCCAATAGCTTTCTTATTCGATGGCAATTTCACTAAATCCCATGTATCATTCTTCTTCAAAGCATTCATCTCATCATCCATTGCTTTGCACCAATCTTCACTTTGTGACGCATCATGAAAATTCTTTGGTTCCTCATGTTTAATTCTCTCAGTCATGTATGCATAATGAAGCTTCATAGACTTATTGTATAAATTCAATCTATCCACAGGATGTTTTACTCTCGTAGATCATCTCAAAGGTGTTTCTTCATGTGTCTCTTTCCTTGCGTGTGGGAAAACATATTTCTCCTTCATATTCTTTAACGTGCTAGACGTAACTATCTCATCTTCAATATCTGAATCAGACATGTACGTATCTTTTCCTTTCT
This sequence comes from Ceratopteris richardii, assembly GCA_020310875.1. NCBI lineage: Eukaryota > Viridiplantae > Streptophyta > Polypodiopsida > Polypodiales > Pteridaceae > Ceratopteris > Ceratopteris richardii. Next base: position 24,228,251 of record CM035417.1, on the reverse strand, counting down.
CCTTTCTTCTTGCATAGTCCTTTGCATTTTCACTCCATGACGTTTCAGGTGTAGGAAACTCATATGAACCATAGTCTTGAATCTCTTCATGGTCAAAATTCCTACGACGTTTTCTCGCTCATCATGAACATTATGCATAGAATCATCCATATCATTCTCTATCACAGCCATGTCTTTAGGTGCATACCATGATGCTTTTTCATCGAAAATAACATCTCTACTCACTATACATTCTTTTGTAACAGGGTTATAACATCAATATCCTTTCTTCTCTTCTGAGTACCCAAAAAATATACACTTTTCAGATTTCGCCTCAAACTTGTGTCTCAACTGACTAGGCATATGCACATAACAAATACATCCAAAAACTTGTAAATAGCTAACATTAGGCTTATGCTTCCATAGCCTCTCATAAGATGTGAGATCATGAACCATGCCTTTGGGAGCTGTATTTATAATATGCACATCCGTATGACAAGCTTCTGCCCAAAACATATCTAGCATGTTCTTTTCATTCAACATGGCTCTAGCAACTTCCTCAATCACACGATTTTTACGTTCTGCAATACCATTTTACTGTGGTGTGTATCTACAAGATAATTATCTTCTGAAAATTATCGACTTCCAGAGAGAACAAAATTTTACAACGCGCGACAGCAGCAAAATTTCCATGTGCTGCATAATGGCTTCTACTTCTTCCTCTTTGACTATTTTTCTTATAATAGCAATCTTTCTCAAAGTGGCCATACTTTTCGTAATGGTAACAATTTCGAAGTGCCTGTGATCTTCCTCTACCTCTAGAATATGATCTTCCTCTACCTCTTGGCATATCCACTGTATTTGTATTTCTAGAAAATGATCGTCCACGACTAGAACCTCTTCCTCTATTCTGAAAGAATGCATGATCTCTTGAATTACCACTTCCAGATGCATTCAAACCAAGTTTTACTTCTTCTGTCATACAAAGAGCTACTAGCTCGTCAAAATCTGGCATAGTGCCTCTCACTGAGATGGAAGTATCTAAGCTCTTGTACTGCGGTCCTAGACCATTTAGCATGACTGAAACCATATTATCATCTTCGACTTTGCAATTTATGAAAGCTAAATCATCAGTGATCTTCCTAATTTCAGCCACATAATCCGTTATGGACCTATTTCCATGCCATACGCTATGCAACTTTTGCTTTAAGTGAATTTTTCTAGCTTCCGTAGATGTACCATATATCTTATGGATTATATCCCAAGCTTCCTTCGGTGTGCTAGCTTTCATAATATGTGGAACTAGGCTCTCTGATATACATATCGAAATCCAATGGAGAACCTTTCTAGACTTTTCTATCCACGTTTTATATTCTTTTTGCTCTTCTGCATTTGGATTCTCTGGCAACTTAGGACACTCGTCCTCTCCATTTACTAGTCCCCATAGTCCTTTTCCCATCAAGAAATTTTCCATTCTATAAGACCATATGTGGTAATTATCTTTGTTCAGCTTATCATCAACTATTTGCGTAATATTATCATCCATCTTTGCAATCTAAGCACTTCTCTATGCTATGGCAATTTTATGGCGAGGCCTAGAAAAATTTGGAGAGCATTTCGGCTGTATTTCTAGATATATGCACCAAAAACTGAATCTTCACAAGTAATCTCAATGATTTTCCTCTTTTCTAAGCACTCCCTGCGTCTCTATGCACTTATATGCTCAATTTCTATCTCTCCAAAAAATTTTGGTAGAGTCTCCTTTGTCCAAACTATATATGAACCAAGTCAACTATAGTCACTCCACTCCAAAAATCCAAAATCTAGGTAAAAGCATCAATAAAAGTCCGTAACGTAAGCAAATATATTTGACAGGAGGCCTCAAAAATATACATTCATCCCATGATCGATACACGAGGTCTTTGGACTGTCTTCTCTTTGTTCTTCCACCTATATCACTAGTATCTTCAAGCATGAGAATACCCTAGTTAAAAGCCTCACCACGTCCCTCACTTTTTGTTTAAATTCAAGGTTTTCAGCAGGGTAGTATGAAACCTCACAAGGCGCGTGAGTTGTCCAATTAAGGATCCGCAATATCATACATTCGTCTCATAACCTGTGAGTAATATCCATTCAAGGACCCGCAAGAAAATACATGACGTCGCCTGCCACATGCAATCAAAAGGAAAACCAAATCTCAAACGTGTACCTCATGAAAGGAGTATCGGATAATCTTCTTCTACAATATTCGTTTCTAAACTCTGAAACTAGATCTCATAACTTCGCGTATATGAGGACGACTTCAAACCATTGAATCTTTGATCTTTTTATATGCACAATGCTATAGTCTGTTGTATTCTTCACTATTCCGGTTGTTGATTTCACTCTTCAATCAGATTTGATTAACTGTCCAAGCTTCATTAGCTCCTTCATAAAACTGCTGCCATCTTTATTTCGAATAAAGCCTCCGCAGATAATTCCAGTAGGTCAACCCCAACAGGAGGGGGATTCCCAAAATCATATGGGAAACTTGCACTAGCCCGAAAGACTCAGGGGACTTGGGAATTTTGGATATCGTTGGATTGGCTGACAAGCTAGCGGCAAAGTGGCTTATCAAGGCATGGAGCAATAGTGAGTCCTCTTGGGCTAAATTGATCTTCAGAAACATGGAAGAACTTACCCTGGTTGGCCTTCTTGGTTGGAAGGACATAGGGATTCTCACGCTTTTGTTCTCCCCCCACCCGGTGTCTCCTAAAGGCTCTAGCCTCGTGTGTTCCTTATGGAAGAGTTGGAACAAGGCCAAACAATTCATCAGAATCAGTGATGAGTGGAAGTGGGCGGCTGGGATAAGACAAAATGACTCTATCTGGTTCCCGATCGGCGGCATTAGGGGGTTGGAGTCTTGGAACCTCCAAACTGTAAAGCGGCTATGGAACAAGGGGTTCAAACAGTGGAAACAACTCTGGAAACAAGAGAATAGCCACTAGATTAGGTTGGAAGACTTGGACCCGAGACTAAGAGTTACCCTAGAGGAATGGAATCTTCTTCAAGGCAGATGTCTAGCATGGGACCGCTCAACTACCCGCCTTCTCTGCGGTTAGGATCTTCCTTGCCTGGAGGGCCTCAAATGGAGCAATGGAAAGAAACTATCCAGAATCCCCAACTTCAAAGAGAACTTAGATGTTCATCACACTCTTAACAAGAGATGGTGCCTTTCTTGGACCAAACTTCGATGGGAACTAAAATTCATGTCTATTTGGCACCCCGTAATTGAGATCAAAAAGCCCGTTCTCATGTGGCAGATCTTGCATAAAGGTATCTGGTCCAATGCAAGGGCTAACAAAATCTGTGGTGTGTTGCCATGGTGCAAGCGTTGCCATGGATGCATTGAAGATTTAGCTCACTTGTTCTTTGATTGCCCCAAGTCGCGTGCTATCTGGCATCATGTGACCCGGGTATTGAGACTCACGAACCAAATCAATTGGCAACAGGTTCTGTTGGGTGAGGCGGTCGACTGCTCATCGAGGCTGTGGAACGCCATCAGGGGTGAGACTCTCTGGAAGATTTGGAGGGAGCAATGTGCTATCAATTTTGGCCAAACTTCTAAGGAATGGTCGATCGAGAAATCCTTGTTTCTTCTAGGTAAAAGAATCTCCAGAGATAAGAGATCTCCACCATTTAGACATCACTGTATTTATCTCCTCGAAAACAACAAGTTGAAACCCAAATGGGTCCCACATGAGGGTGATGCTAGATTTATCCGCCTCATCTGTAATGCCCTCTAGCTTGCCATACTCCTCCCCTGCATTGTGGGATTTGGGGGTCCCTTGGGCACTAGTCCCATTCACTTGTAATCTTTCATCTTTAATTTAATTAAAGTCCGGGAGAATAGGCTAAGGTCGAACTTCCTTTTATTAAAAAAAAATTCGAGTAGGTCACCTCTCTCATGCTTCTCTATAAATGTATACTCAATGGCTTCGATCTCTTCAGAGGGACACGAAGCAATGATTACAGAACATAAAGTGATTGTCAGATACGGCTGTGTGACTCTTCGCTCGTGGTTTTAGCAAAACTATGTCTGTTCATATGCACTAATGACAAAGAGGTTTCGGCTCTGATACCAGACTGTTGGATTGCGCAGCAGCTAACTCGTTTACACAGCTCAGTTATGGCAGCATCAATTTACACAGATTAGTGAAAGAGAGACAGAGAGGAAAGAGAAAATCTTCCGCGCGTCAGCGACGGTCATTACTCACGGCGGTGGAGAGTATATACAAACATAGTTTTTTGTCTTTATGCCACATCATCATTGCTCACTATGCCACGTCATCATTGTAGATTATTAAGTTGCATACGACCTTCTTTGCATCATTAGTCATATATGGTAAATCATGCAAGGATATGCGCACGGCAGTTCTTAGTGTTCATAAGAATCGATGTAGTATTTAAAAAAAAAACAAAAACAGGAAAGATAAAATTGATGCTAGTCAAAGAAAGAATTACAATTGGCACTCAAGGAGGCCAATGCAGAAAGAGGCCAACCTAGCCCCAAAAAACAACGGGGGACTGAGCTCAAGATAGTGTTAACCAAATCACCAAGGAAAGTGATCATGCCAAATCTGGGCCTTGAATGCATACGAAGCATCTTAACCTTCCACACATTATAGTGGTACTTCCTTATAATTACAAAGGGGCTCGTTATATCCGAAGGGGTTTCTTGATAAAAGGATAAACAGAGAGAGAGGATTTTTCTCAGCCCTAGCAGAAAGGAGAAGAAGTGATCTTTTTCCCTTTTATTAAAGATGGCACTGTTTCTACTCTTCCAAATAGACCACAGAGTATGGTTCTTGATAATCTGCCACAGCAGGATGTCCATGCCTCCCGATTCACCAATCGGAATATCTTTGCAGCTTGGGACTTTGAAACCCTGGATTTGACAAAATGATCGAATAGCTTCCCAGTATCTGATGGCAAATTTACACTTTATGAACAGGTGCTCTAAGTCTTCTTCTTTACCACAAAGCTTACAAAGACCAGCATCAATTTTATATTTCCTAGCTCCAAGTCTTCTTCTTTACCACAAAGCTTACAAAGACCAGCATCAATTTTATATTTCCTAGCATGGCTACCCGTCCAGATGCCTTTGTGGAGTATGAGCCAGCTGAGACAGGATTGCTTGTTAGAGAGGGGGAAGGCCCAGGAGCACTGAAATCTGTACTTCCACTGCAGGTGAGACCACTGAAGATCCCACTGCTTATTCAGCTTCCCAGTGATCTCTTTGATGCTCCTAGTCGTCCTTTTGTAGGTGCTTAGCATATCCCAGGCAACCTCTTGGAGGGAAATCTCCTTCCTCCACATGTTGACCTCCATCTTCTCCATCAACACCTTTTTGTTTATGAGAATCTGTTTACATTGCAAGGAGAGACAGTCAGTTTCTAGAATAGCATTATCATCAACAACTTCACCTTCTCTTATCAAGTCTTGCCAATGTCCAAAGCCTTTCTTTTTGCACTTATTCCATCTAATAGGGAGAGTAGGGTGGGGTCCATTATTTGTCCAACCAACAATAAAAAGGAAAAATTTTGAGCATACCAGACATGGAGCTTATACTTATCCTTGACCACTATCCAGGCTTTCCAGAAATTACAAGTCAGCGGACTACCCTTAGGAACGAAATCAACAGGAGAAGTAATCACATCCCACAGAGAACAGTTGTTCCAACTTTTATTATGCTTAACATGGAACCTGTTAATACTTCTTTTAATCAAACAGGCCCAAAAGTCATTAGAGGAGACAGATCTATAAATCCACTTGGCAGCCATTTGAGTAGCCATCCTAGAGGGGCATATGAGACCAAGACCACCTTCAGCTTTCTTCATACATCATATATTCCAGGCCACTTTGGGAATTTTGGAACCACCCCATAAAAATCTTTTGGCTAGAGAAATGGCCTGACCAATCTGCTTCTTAGTGGGCTGCCAGCAGGACATAAAATAAGTCAGGGTAGGAAGGATATAGTGCTTCAAAACGAAAGAACTTTGAGAAATACTATGCTGCATATCAATCCACATGTAAATTTTAGCCCTAAATTTATCAAGCATACAGTTCCATCTTTGTTCATTAGTGATGCCAAAACCCATGGGGATACCCAAAAGCCTGAATATCGTCCCTTTCTTATTGATGTCACAACTGCTGGCACAAGACATTCAAGGATCTTATTATCAGTGGAAAAAAAAACCCGTTTTCTTGTGATTGACTATAGAGCCACTAGCCATACAGAACAACTCAAGACAATTGAGGAATTGGTTAGCAGAATTATCATCTGCCAACATCAACATGTTAGTGTCATCTGCAAACATCTGCAGACCCAGGGGGGAGTGGGCCTGAGGAATTTCCAAGCCACAGATAGTCCCTTGACAGATGCAATCCTTAACAAGCCAACCTAAAGCATCACTGGCAATTGCAAAAAGTAGGGGGGCCAAGGGGCAGCCTTGTCTAATGGACCTGCAAAGTCTAAAAGGATTAGAAAGATAACCATTAATAGCCACTTTAGAAAAAGCATTACCAAAGAGAATACTGACAAATTTGATAAATCTTTTGCCAAGACCAATGTCATGCAAAGACTGAAGAATGAAATCCCATTCTATCCTGTCATAGGCCTTATCAAGGTCAATTTTGAAAAAGTAAGTATCAACATTCAACTCATTGTAGTACTCAAGACTTTCCCAGATAGTGATAATGTTGTCCAGAATAAATCTACCTTTAATAAATCCCTTTTGTTCAGGAAGAATAATACTATCCATTAAAGGACTCAACCTTCTGGCCAGGATGGAAGCATAGATTTTGTACAGAGAAGTCAGACAAGAGATGGGTCTCCAATTGTTTAAATCATCTTTGGGACCTTTTTTGTGAATTAACTTAATCACTCCAGTGTTAATAAAGGTAGAATGGGATCCCCTTCTAGTGGCTTCTTGCCAGATCTTGAGAATAATGGGCACCAAAACTTCCTTAAATTCCTGAAAAAACTCATAGGGAAGACCATCATGCCCAGGAGACTTACCAGGCTTCAATTTGCTAATGGATTTTCTAACCTCACCCTCAGAGAGGGGCATGTCAAGGACGGAGTCCATTCCCTGAGGAACCATTTTCTTCCTACAAAGGGCAATGGCAGCTCTTGCACTCCACACAGAGTCCCCTCTCTTGGGAGGCTGAGAGAATACATTGGCAAAGAACGTATGAGCAACCTGAAGATTATCCTTCATAGAAGTAACATGAATACCAGAATTGTTTTTAAGCAGAGGGATGAAGTCCCTGGCTTTCTTCTTCCTCATAAGGTCAAACATGTGCTTATTAGGCTTACCAATTTGTCCTGTCGAAAATTCTCTAGACATGGCAAGGGCACCTCTAGCAAGGAGGTAGTCCTCATGATTCACTTTTTCCTGAAGCTCCTGAATCTTAAGTCTCTTGGTTGTCATATCAAGATTAGAACAATCTAAGTTATTAATCTCCTGCAAAATCATCATCCTTCTCTTGTACCTAATCTTTTTAGCCTTATTCTTGAAGTACATAATCAAGGCCTGAATTTCTCTAATAGCTTCTTCCCAAGCCACGAAAGGTGACAAATCCTTACTAAATTCAAAATTAAGAATATTAGCAATTCTTTCCTTCACAATAGGAATCTTAAAAAGAGAAGAATCCATGTGAGGCCATCCAGCCCTATAGTAGGGGTTGTTGTTAAACAGCTTCACAATCAGAGGAGTATGATCAGACAGCTGTAGAGATTGATCAGTAGTGCAACAAAAATTCCACAGATCTTGACTCCTCCCAGCATGCATATAAAATCTATCCAACGTAGTAGACAAAAAGTTGTTTTGATTCCTGTTGTTCCAAGTATGACCAGTGTTAACAGAGAGATCTAAAAGGTTATGTTTATTAACCATATTAAACCAGCACTGTTTTTCAAAACCAGAAATAACATTATCACTTTTACCATTCCTATCACCAAGATTGGTGACCATGTTGAAATTCCCTGTCAACAAAATATCACCATTGAGCCGGATAATTTCTTCCCAGCATTTAGACCTGTTCACAGCCTGATTAGCAGCATAAACACAGACAACAGTAAAATTGAGAGGCTCTTTACACTTCACAGCAATCCACTGATTGGTAGGACTCATTTGCACCTCCTCAATTAAGTGGCACAGACCATTAGCAATGCCAATGGCAGCACCACCCTTACCATTGTGACCCGTGTGGACCCAGTGGCAATGACTGGAAGTAATTTTTAAATTAGACATGAGAGGGGATCCCCCAATCTTCAGCTCCTGCAAACAGATGAAGTCAGGAGCGATGGAAGCATCTTTGATCCAGTTATTAATAATCTTACCTCTGACTGGGTCAGAGAGACCCTTGGTGTTGAGAGAAATCAGCTTAATGCTTTCCATGAGAAACAATCAGAGCGAAAAAAGGAAACAAGAACTTACTTTTTATGATTCTTAAGAGGCTTAACAGCTGAAATCGAAGACCTAACAATGTCTTTCCTTTTGGTTTTATTCTTTTCTTTAGCTTTAGGGCTAGGGATCCTGGCATTTGTCATACAAACATCTTGTTCATTGGGGCATCCAACACTCACCTCGGCAATAGTATCCTCATCAAACTTGTTAATTTGTTCCAAAAACATTTCATCACAATTACTGAGGACATCCTCCTCTCACGACACAGACACTGGGGTGGAACCTGTATTGTTCCTGTATAAAGAATCTTTTTCCACTGGGCCACTCCCTCCACCTTTATCATGTAAATTAAGGCTTACCTTACTTTGCCCTTCCTGAATCTTTAGTTCCTCATTAGCCTCAGTTCCCGAGGGTTGAGTATCAAGGTGAGTGATATCTTCAAGAAACTGGTAGGGATTAAAAATGCCTTTGACAAGCGGCTCAAATCTAAGCCCCAAATTAGATTTTTTTTTCCTTTGCTTGTGAGGAACCTTTTTGAACCCTTGATCATCTTTGGGATGATCCATGTTATTGAGTTCTATAGCAGGGGGGGACCCTTCTCCAGAAATTGGCTCTTTTACCTGATTTTTAACCAGAAGAGGGCATTCTTTTATTAAATGACCCTGCATATAACAATTAAAACACGCGTTAGGAAGGTTCCTGTAGAAAATCCTTTGATCATGCAACTTACAACCTTCTGAATTCTTAATAACCAACTCAATTTTAATATTTTTAGAGATATCTACCTCTATAAGCATCAAGGGCTCCCATTTAGGATTAAAGTCTTTTCTAGGTCTCTATCCCAGAACTTTCCCTATCAATGACCCCAGATTTTCTAGCCACGGATAGAATTCCGCAGGAAAATCCAGGAACTCCACCCAAACCGGAATTTTGGTGGGCTTGCTACCCCTGGGGTTGAAACCAGGCTACCATTTGTAAAACGAGATTGGGGTGTTCCTAATAATCCAATGACCCTCTGCAATAACTTGCATTGCATTACTAGCATCTTCAAAGAAAAAAAGAAAAAAGTTATTGGGCAGATATTGCACATGTTTAGCAAATAACCCTTTACTTTCCCAGTTCACTCTCATCCAATTTTTAAGAACTTCCTGTGCCGGTCGAGGACCATGACAGAGGGCGATCACAACCTTTTCCTCAAGGTGATTGTTCCAATTATTCAGCAAAGAGCTTTTTATTATAAGGGTGCACTCATCCTTATTTCGATTTCTAGATCTAGGTTTAAAGTGTGTTTCGTCTCCAACTTAGGAGGGGAGCTACCTACAGCTCTATCCTCAACAACCTTACCCTTACCTTTAAAGTCATTGAAAATAGAGTGAGGAATATGCATACCTGTACAATCTTGGTTAGCAAACATGGAGTAGAAACCTTGCTGCTGATTTTGCAAAGCTTTGGCATACGACAACTCATCTTTCTTCTGTTGCAGATCTTTAGGGTTAAGACTAACCTGTTCCTCTGCAACCTTCTCAAAGATCGAGTTAACACCCAATGCCAGTGACGTGCCATTACTTCCCTCAAAGACTGGATTGAGCGTCGAGTTCAATCATTTGCCTGGGCACCAGCCAGACTATCGCAAAGCGCCTCATGCAGGGCCATTAGAGGGAGCCCCAACCCGACAGAGGGCGGGGAGGGCACCCCAGGAGGAGGATAGCCAATGCCCAACACAGAAAGGCTCAACAACAAAGCCCTAAAGCTGATCCGGATACAACTCACTTTTTTGATCGATGTAGTATTTTGAACAGATAAATTCATAGGTAGATATGCATTTAGATTCAAGTTATAGTGATTCGAAACTTGAAGGCTCTATTGCAATGCGATTCAGCAGAAGCATGTCTCTTAGCACTTGTCTGCAGCAATAGCAATATGGAATAGAAAAAAAAATGCAAATAGATATCACAGAACAAAGTAGTGCTGTTCGAGCAAACATTCATCAGTACACTACAAAAATATGTGAGCAGAGGCATAGAAGTTATTGAAATATTTTATTAGCAGAGCGATGGTTATATCGAAGTATATCTGCAAAGATATATGTGAAGATTTCATCATAAGTTAAATTGAGTATAACCCAAACCATGTAGCGCAATCGGATATTCACCGAAACTATACAGCGCAATTGGATATTGTCAAAGCCATTTGTTAGAACACATTTTAAAAGTTTTCTGTTGTAGAACATGCTATGTATGCATGCAAAATCTAGGGTTTTGGGCCGCTTCGCGCTCTTCTCCTCCCCTCGTCGTGAGGGGGGCCGCCTCGTGCTCTTCTCCTCCCCGCGTCGTGTGGGGGGGCTCTGCTCTTCTCCTCCCCCTCGCCGGGTGAGGAGTCGCTGCCCTTGTTCCTCGTCATGGCCCTTCATGAAGCTCTTCGTGATGGTCTTCCTGGCTCGAGGTCGTTGTTTAATCCTGTGTTTGATTGCGGTGCAAGCTCGCCCCGTCCTGTTGAGGCTTTGTCGAACGCTGCGAAAGCTACTGATGCTCTTCTTGGAGGTAACCTTAAAGAACGTGCTTCTTATGCCAATATTGCTCAGAGACATCGGCAGGATTACTACTCGGTGTTTGCTAATCAGGAGATGTCAGGTATGTTTTTCCCACATTCTAATAGTAATGAAGACAAAGGTAAAGGAAAGGCTCCTCAAGATTATAGGGTAGGCAACCCTACGCCTGTGAACGATAAGGAGCATTCTATAAACCTTGAAAGTGAAGTGTTAGATAAGGATGACTGCACTCTCATTATTGAGAGCTCTGCGCTCAACAGCTGGAATATTCACCTTGAAGACAAAGTGGTGATTGCTCACTGTCACGGGCCTCGTCCTGCTCAGGATCTTCTTAAGAATTGGATGAAAGTGAACTGGGAAAGTAGGGGATTATATGCTAGGCATGTGCAATACCTCCCTAACAACTTTTTTCTTTTCTTCTTTGAAGATGTGAATAATGCTATCCAAGTCATAGCAGAGGGCCATTGGACTATTAAGAATACTCCTTTGTCTTTTTACAAGTGGTATCCTGGATTTAACCCTAGGAATAATAAGCCTACCAAAGTGCCTATCTGGGTGGAATTTCCCGACTTTCCGGTGGAATTTTACCCATGGCTTGAAAATTTAGGTTCTTTAGTGGGTAAAGTGATCGGTCAGAAACCCAAGAAAGAATTTAACCCTAAATGGGAACCTCAGATGCTCATAGAAGTAGATATTTCCAAAAATGTCAAAACGGAGCTTATCATTAAGAACTCTGAGGGCTGTAAGTTGCACACTCAAAATATTGTTTACAGGAACCTTCCTAATGCTTGCTTTAACTGTTATAAACAAGGTCATCTAATAAAAAACTGTCCTCTGCTAGATAAAAAGCTGGAAAAAGATACAGGTAATGGTGAAGCGGCCCCCACTGTCACGGCTCCTTCCAACTCGGCTCAACATAAAGAAGAACAAGGCTTCAAAAAGATCCCCCTCAAACAAAGAAAGAAAAACCCCAATGTGGTAACAAGATCGGAGCCCCTTGTCAAGGGTATTGTCAATCCTTTTCAGGTTCTTGAAGATCTCCCTCACAATGGATCCTTTGCTTCGGGTGATGATGGTCTTGAGGAGCAAAAAGGGCAAACTAATAAGAATGCTGAAGGCTCCCCGGATAATGGCACTAAGGTTAGTAACTCCAATCTGATATCCCAGGTCAGTGGAGAAAAGGACAAGATTGAAAAGGAACCTGACTGTAGACCCTCCTCAAGCTCCACTTCGGCTTCTGTATCCTCTGAAGAAGATGGTTGTGATGATATGTTTGTAGACCAAATTAATGATTTTGATGAGAACACCATAAACCAAAATGTCGCTGATTGCCTCATTGAACAAGATATTAATATGTCTAATGTTAGATCTCTTAGCCCTAAAGGTAATATGAAGTCCAAAACTAAGAGGAAGGATACGGCTAGGACTTCATTCTCAGCTGTGAAGCCAGGTAAGAACCTCAAAAAGTAAGTTTATCCTTTTGTTTTTTGTCTCCCATGGATAGTCTTAATCTGATTTCTCTTAATACTAAAGGTCTTTCTGATCCGGTCAGAGGTAAAATGATAAATAAGTGGGTCAAGGATGCTTCTCTTGTGCCTGACATTATTTGCTTACAGGAAATAAAGATAGGAGGGTCGCCTCTCATGATGAACTTGAAGACTGTTGCTAATAACTACCATTGGGTTCACACAGATCATAAAGGCAAAGGCGGGGCGGCCATTGGTGTTGTTAATGGTTTGTGTCACTTAATTGAGGAGGTTCTGATCAGTCCTACTAATCAATGGATTGCAGTTAAGTGCAAAATGCCTCTCAAAGTCACTATTGTGAGTGTTTATGCTGATAATCATGCTTTACAGAGATCCAGATGCTTTGAAGAAATATTTAGGATCAATGGAGACATCTGGCTCACTAGTGATTTTAATATGGTCACTAATAGTGGTGACAGGAATGGCAATTGTGATAATGTTATTTCTGGTAGTGAAAAACATTGCTGGTATAATTTGATTAATAAGCACAACTTGGTTGATCTTTCTGTTAACACTGGACACACCTGGAATAACAGGAATCAGAGCTGCTTGTTGTCTGCTAGGTTGGACATGTTCTATATGCATGCTGCCAGGAGTCATGACTTGTGGAACTTCTGTTGCTCAGTTGATCATTCTTTTTCTTTGTCTGATCACTCGCCTCTGATCATTAAACTTTTCTTTAACAATCCCAGCTACAGGTCTGGTTGGCCCCACTTGTGTGAAGAGAGATGGTGGATGCAATCCAAAGATGAGTAGGTGCCGCTACAACCAGCTTCACACCAGCCAACTGAGACTTCAGAGTTTATTAGTAGACCCTTTGAGCTTCCTAAACCAAAATATCAGCCAAGTACTTTGGAACATGTATCCCAAAGGTTTAAGTCAAGACAGGCTAGTTGCAAAATGACTAGCTCCCAAAACTTGCTATTTTTGGACATACACCTGCTGGAAAAAATGAACAGTGCTCTCAACCTGGAAGGAATTAGAAAAATTCCTTTTGGGCATAGCAAATAGACTTAGCAAGCTTCCTATTCCAAGTTAAAACACTTCAAATGATGGACTGAGCACTGAGAACAAGTTTCATCAAGTTCTGGAACATTCCCACAATTCTCGGGGCTCTGCAGAGATAGACCAGTAAGCAGTAAAATGCAGATATCTCCAAAAGTATAAATCCAATGACCTTGAAAATTGATGGGTAGAAAGTAAACAGTGAGAGCTATCCAACGCACTTTAAAACACTGAAAAAGGTTCAGTAAAACTCGAGATATGACCTTCTGAAGTTACTGCTCTGAGTGAGTATAGCAGAGAACAAAACAAAGAGGTAGATGATAATAAATGTATAGATTCACATATGATTACAACCACATTGGCAATGAATCTTTGCACAATGGGAGTAGAATGATAGAGCTATGGAGTAAGCTCTTCAATCTCTACAAAATGACATAAAGTGGTCACGTACAAGGCTTGCTAATCGCCTCTTCCTTCTTGCTCCTTTTATAGCAATTCTTGGAGGGAGTTTTGAATTCGAATTCGAATGGCTCCACCTAAAAGTGATCCCCAAAGTTAGGAGAGATTCCCTCAGCTCAAAAATTCGTGATTTTGGTAGTTGGAGCCACGAATTTGCTTTTACATCATGGATGAGGTAAGCCATCCTTTTACTTTTTTCTTTTTCCATTTACAAGAGATAAAATGTACTCTTTTACAAGAGGTGTTCACATGACTACTCATGTGACTTACAAATGAGGATAATATCAAGCATATCAAGCATGTAGGCTTGGGCAAAATGCACCAACAGCTCCCCCTCAAGCCTAACATGCTTGGCCTCCAAATAAGTCTTCAATTGTCCTTGATTTCCTGCAAACCAATCATCAACTTGAATCTACTTAATTTCGTACCATCAAGAGCTTTCGTCAACATGTCTGCACATTGCATATCTGTAGAGACGTAGGATAGTTGAATATCCTTGCTCATTAGCTTCTCCCTTACATAATGGTAGTGGACTTCAATATGCTTGGTTCTAGCATGGTATACCGGATTAGCTGCTAGATGTAGTGAGCTTGTGTTGTCACCAAAAATGTGAGGTGTTGAAGAATGAAGTCCAAGATCTGTGTACAAAGATTTTAACCACATGATTTCTTGAGTTGCATTAGCCAAACCTCTATATTCAGCTTCAGTAGAAGATAATGCCACGGTTGGTTGCTTCTTCGATGACCAAGAAATGATTTTTGAACCTGCAAATGATATATACCCTGATGTGCTTCTTCTATCATCTTTAGATCCGGCCCAATCTGCATCTGAGTACACCTTTAGCTCAATATCTGAAGTATATGAATAGAACAAACCTTCATTCATGGTCCCCTTTAGGTACTTGAGGACTCGCTTGGCCGCTTCCATATGTGGTCTTCTCGGCTTATGCATAAACTGACTCAATATGCTAACACTATAGCATATATCCACCCTTGTGAGTGTTGCATAGTTCAAACTTCCAACCAAGCTTTGATAGCTTGTGATGTCTTCAATTGGCTCTCCTTCATAAGCACTAAGCTTATGATTTTGCTCCATAGGTGTACCTGCACACTTGGTATTTTCCATCTTGAACTTGACGAGCATGTCATGGACATACTTCCTTTGTGTGATGTATATACCTGAATCTGTGTAGATCAACTCCAATCCAAGAAAATAAGTGAGTGGTCCGAGGTCACTTATTTTGAACTCCTCCTTCATTTGACTCTTTACCTGTTTGATTCCTTCAAGATCATTGCCTGTGATAATAATATCATCAACATACACACATAAATAGATCACTTCAGATCCATTCCTCTTTATGAACAAAGAGGTATCCGCCTTGCTAGCTTTGAATCCTTGGTCCTGCAAATAAGTAACCAATCTGAAATTCCAAGCTCTTGGAGCTTGCTTCAATCCATACAAAGCTTTCTTTAGTTTGCATACATAGTTAGGATGATGTGCATCCTCATATCCAGGAGGTTGTGCCATATACACTTCCTCAGAAATCCATCCATTCAAGAAAGCATTCTTTACATCAAGTTGATAAAGATTCCAATTTCTAGATGCAGCAAGACTAATGAGAACCCTAATTGTAGGCATTTTTGCAACAGGAGAGAAAGTCTCCTCATAATCAATACCATGGGTTTGAGCAAACCCTTTAGCAACTAACCTTGCTTTGTGTCTATTTATACTTCCATCTGGATTCTTCTTGATTTTGTATATCCATCGAGATCCGATTATCTTCATAGATGGCTTGTTAGGTA
Source organism: Ceratopteris richardii (assembly GCA_020310875.1). Taxonomy (NCBI): domain Eukaryota; kingdom Viridiplantae; phylum Streptophyta; class Polypodiopsida; order Polypodiales; family Pteridaceae; genus Ceratopteris; species Ceratopteris richardii. The sequence goes on along the minus strand of CM035417.1, from coordinate 24,212,479 downwards.
CAAGCTCCCAAGTGTCATTCTCCTTCAAGGCTTCCATTTCTTCATCCATTGCATCTCTCCAAGCTTTCTTGCTTTGTGCTTCTTCAAATGTGGTAGGTTCTTCATTGGTTGAATCCTTTGCAATGTAGATTGAGTGCTTGGTGACCAAAGAAGTATCATAACCAAACCTCTCTGGTTTCTTCTTCTCCCTCGAAGACCTTCTAAGTGGTTGATGTGAGCTCTCGGGTCCATATGTAGCATCCTGCATCTTTGCTTTACCTTTGTTCTTCCATAGCTTTAGTCTTTCCAAGTCTTCTAGGTCAATCTCCGAATCACTTTCTTCAATCTGCTTTGGCTCCTTTGGTTGAAGTGATGGAAAATCTTCATCCAAGTCATATGGTAGCTTCACTTTCCTGTCATCATCAAACCATGATTTGTTTTCATCAAAAATTACATCTCTACTCACAGAAAATCCTTTATTGGTTGGATTGTACAATCTATATCCTTTTTGGTTTTGATCATAACCAATGAATACACACTTCTCTGCCTTGGGATCCAATTTCCCTCTTACTTGAGAAGGAATGTGAGCATAGGCTAAGCATCCAAAGATTTTACAATGCTCTAGACTAGGTCTTCTTCCATTCCACACTTCATATGGAGTGGTTCCATCTAGTGACTTAGATGGAAGTCTATTTATGAGATATGTGGCTGTCGACACAGCCTCTGCCCATAGGTAGTTCGGCAATCCCTTTTCGTTGAGCATGGACCTTGCAGCTTCGACGATAGCTCTATTCCTCCTCTCTGCTACACCATTGAGTTCAGGTGTATACCTTGTAGTGACTTCCCTTTTAATGCCTCTTTCATGCAAGAAGGCATCAAATTCAGAAGAGAAGTATTCTCCTCCACCATCTGATCTGAGTCTTTTCAAAGTCCTACCTGTTTGGTTTTCAACAAGAGCAATATACTTCTTAAAGCAATTAAACACTTCATCCTTGTGCTTCATGAAAAACAGAATGGTCCACCTGCTACAATCATCTATGAAAGACACATAATATCTTGAGCCTGATATAGATGGCTCCTTACTTGGACCCCACACATCCGTGTGCACTAGATCCAAAGGATTTTGATACATATATCCTTTCTTATTGAAAGGTTGTCTATGAGCCTTGCCGAGTTGACAAGCTTCACACTTATAAATCATGTGTTGCCTTGTGATATTAGGCAAACCAAGTACACTTTGGTCCCTGCAAATCTGTTTGAGTGTCCTCTCACCAATGTGAGCAAGCCTTTTGTGCCATATCTCCAACTCTGTTAGAGTTTGAGATCCATAGCTAAACAAAGCTATGTTCTTTGTATCTTCCACTTCAAAAGTGAAAAGCCTTCCTGTCTTTTCTCCTTTGGCAATCCTTCGAAAGCCTTGCCTTGGGTCTTCAACATATGCTCCAAATCGATTGAATCTAACCTGCAATCCTTTTTCAACAATCTGTCCAACACTTATTAAATTTTTGGTAATTGTAGGGACATACAAGACTTTGCTTAAGAGGTTCATATTCCCATCTGATGTCTTCACATTACCTATCTTCTCCACTGAGTGCTTTGTGTCATCTCCTGTCTGCACTTCATGCTTGTTATGAGGATCTTCCAAATCAGAAAGTAAAGCCACATTTCCTACTACATGGTTCGAGCATCCCGAATCAATGTAAAATATGTGATCATCATCCTTACCCTTCTTTGTTGATAGATTCATAATCAATAATGAATCTTCTTGACTTTGGTCCTCTGCATAGTTATTGTAATCTCTTCTTCCTCTATGGCCACTTTGATAGTTGTTGTTGTTGTTGTAATTGTTGTTGTAGTAGTTGTTGTTGTTGTAGCCTCCATTGTACCTACCTCTATTTGATCCATAGCCACCTCTATTGAATCCTCTTCCTCTTGAGTTCCTTGGATTCCTGAAACATTCTTCAGTAGTATGGTTAGATAAGCCACATATGTTGCAAGGTTGAGATGATTGGAATCTCCCCCTGCCTTGCTTTCCACTTCTGCCTCTTCCTCTAGCTCGTCCTCTACCTGCAAAGTTTGCTTGGAAAGAGCTTCCTTCATCTTCATTCTTTCTATTCTTTGACTTGTCCTTGACCTTAGCTTTATCAGAATATAAGGCAGAAGTTTGATTACCTCTTGAGGACTCACCACCTTTGCTAATCTTTGCTTCATGAGTGAAGAGTTGGCCCATGAGTGTGTTGAGGTCGGGTACATGCATATCCATGTATAAATCCATGGCTGTTGTGAATGACTCCCACTTGTCGTCTGCTTTGATTCCATTCATGATTTGTCTTATGATTTGCTCCTCTTCAATTACCTCTCCAATGCTTCCAAGTTGGTCGGAAATCTCCTTCATCTTTGTGACATAATCAGTCACATTTTGCTTCGGGCTTTTCTTCATTGTTGTGAAATCCATCCACAATTGGTTCTTCCTTGCTCGAGTGTTGGAAGAGAAGAAAGAAGCAAGTGCATTCCAGGTTTCTCTTGATGTCTTGCATCCCTTGACATGAGGTAAAAGAAAATCAGAGATTGAGTTTAGAATATAGGACCTTGCAAGTGCATCCTTCGAACACCAATTCGAAAGTCCTTCCACTTCTTCATGTGATGGTTGCCCTTTGTTCCTCATGGTTGGCATTGCTTCATCTTCGGATATGAATCCATATAGATTCCTCCCTTGAAGGTAAGCCTCCATCCTTAGAGACCATGCCGGATAGTTGTTTCGATCCAATTTGTCAATTGTTGATGGAAATCCATCTCCCATGTTGCTTGACTATGCTCTGATACCACTGTGAAGAGAGATGGTGGATGCAATCCAAAGATGAGTAGGTGCCGCTACAACCAGCTTCACACCAGCCAACTGAGACTTCAGAGTTTATTAGTAGACCCTTTGAGCTTCCTAAACCAAAATATCAGCCAAGTACTTTGGAACATGTATCCCAAAGGTTTAAGTCAAGACAGGCTAGTTGCAAAATGACTAGCTCCCAAAACTTGCTATTTTTGGACATACACCTGCTGGAAAAAATGAACAGTGCTCTCAACCTGGAAGGAATTAGAAAAATTCCTTTTGGGCATAGCAAATAGACTTAGCAAGCTTCCTATTCCAAGTTAAAACACTTCAAATGATGGACTGAGCACTGAGAACAAGTTTCATCAAGTTCTGGAACATTCCCACAATTCTCGGGGCTCTGCAGAGATAGAACAGTAAGCAGTAAAATGCAGATATCTCCAAAAGTGTAAATCCAATGACCTTGAACATTTATAGGTAGAAACTAGACAGTGAGAGCTATCCAACGCACTTTAAAACACTGAAAAAGGTTCAGTAAAACTCGAGATATGACCTTCTGAAGTTACTGCTCTGAGTGAGTATAGCAGAGAACAAAACAGAGAGGTAGATGATAATAAATGTATAGATTCACATATGATTACAACCACATTGGCAATGAATCTTTGCACAATGGGAGTAGAATGATAGAGCTATGGAGTAAGCTCTTCAATCTCTACAAAATGACATGAAGTGGTCACGTACAAGGCTTGCTAATCGCCTCTTCCTTCTTGCTCCTTTTATAGCAATTCTTGGAGGGAGTTTTGAATTCGAATTCGAATGGCTCCACCTAAAAGTGATCCCCAAAGTTAGGAGAGATTCCCTCAGCTCAAAAATTCATGATTTTGGTAGTTGGAGCCACGAATTTGCTTTTACATCATGGATGAGGTAAGCCATCCTTTTACTTTTTTCTTTTTCCATTTACAAGAGATAAAATGTACTCTTTTACAAGAGGTGTTCACATGACTACTCATGTGACTTACAAATGAGGATAATATCAAGCATATCAAGCATGTAGGCTTGGGCAAAATGCACCAACAACTTGGACACCTCGTTGTTCAAAATCCCTGTTGTGAAGGAGAAAATTTCTGCTATTCTTAGATTGCATTTTTCTAAGGATTTGTCTCCGTTTGTGGCCTGGGAGAGGGCTGTTAGAGATGTCCAGAATTTGATTAAGTATTATAAGCATAAAGCCAAAGATATTAGATACAAGAGGAGGATGATGATTATTCAGGAGATTAATCTTCTTGAGAATTCTAATCTTGATTTGGAAGACAAAAGAGCTAAAATTATGGATCTTCAGGAAAAAGTTAAGAAAGTGGACTACCTCCTTGCTAGAGGTTCTCTTGCCTCTTCTAGAGAATTCTGGGCAGGAAAAATGGACAAACCTAATAAACATATGTTTGATTTGTTGAGAAAGAAAAAAACCAGGGACTTCATCCCCCTGCTGAAAGATAAGGATGGTAATCTTGCTTCTTGCATAAAGGATAATCTTCAGATTGTTCATAGGTTCTTTGCCAATGTATTCTCCCAGCCTCCTAAGAGAGGGGACTCTGTCTGGAGTGCAAGAGCTGCCATTGCCCTTTGTAGGAAAAAAATGGTTCCTCAGGGAATGGACTCCCTCCTTGACATGCCCCTCTCTGAGGGTGAGGTCAGAGAATCCATTAGCAAATTGAAGCCTGGGAAATCTCCTGGTCATGATGGTTTGCCCTATGAGTTTTTTCAGGATTTCAAGGAAGAGATTGTGCCCATAATTCTCAAGATTTGGCAAGAAGCCTCTAGAAGGAGATCCCTTTCTCCTTTTATCAACACTGGTGTGATCAAATTAATTCACAAAAAAGGGTCCAAAGATGATCTAAATAACTGGAGACCCATCTCCTGCCTGACTTCTCTGTATAAAATTTTTGCTTCCATCTTAGCTAGAAGATTGAGTCCTCTTATGGATTGCATCATTCTCCCTGAGCAAAAAGGATTTATTAAAGGCAGATTTATTCTTGATAATATTATAACTATTTGGGAAGGGCTGGAGTATTACAAAGAGCTTAATGTTGATACCTACTTCTTTAAAATAGACTTTGATAAGGCTTATGATAGGATTGAGTGGGACTTCATTCTTCAGTCTTTGCAAGACATTGGCTTTGGAAAAAATTTCATTAAGTATGTTAGTATTCTTTTTGGAAATGCTTTTGCTAAAGTTTCTGTCAATGGTAGTCTTTCTAGTCCCTTCAAGTTGTGCAGGTCTATCAGGCAAGGCTGCCCCTTGGCTCCTCTTCTTTTTGCTATTGCCAGTGATGCTTTAGGGTGGTTGGTCAAGGACTGCATTTCCAAAGGTACCATAACAGGTTTAGTTATTCCCCAGGCCCCTTCTCCTCTGGGTCTGCAGATGTTTGCTGATGACACCAACATGCTAATGCAGGCTGATGAAAATTCTGCTACTAATTTTCTTAAATGCCTAGAGATGTTCTGTACTGCCAGTGGTTCTGTGGTCAACCATAATAAAACTGGCTTTTATACTACGGATAACAAGATCCCCTACAGTGTTGAGTCTGTTGGTTGTGACATTATTAAGAAAGGGACTATCTTCAGGCTGCTTGGTATCCCTATGGGTTTCTGCATCTCTAATGAGCAGAGATGGAATTGGATGCTTGATAAGTTTAGAGCTAAAATTTATAAATGGGCTTACTTGGATCCTAGTCTGTCTCAAAGAACTTTTGTGTTAAAACATTATATCCTCCCCTCTCTGACTTATTTTCTTTCTTGCTGGCAGCCTAGTAAAAAGCAGATGGGCCAGGCCATCTCTCTTGCTAGAAATTTCTTATGGGGTGGCTCAAAAATCCCCAAAGTTGCTTGGAATATATGTTGTATGAAGAAGATGGAAGGGGGTCTTGGCCTCATCTGTCCTACCAGGATGGCGATCCAAATGGCAGCCAAGTGGATTGCTAGATCCATCTCATCCAATGACTATTGGGCTTGTTTGATCAAAAGAAATATAAACAGGTTCAGTGTCAAGAATAATAAGAGTTGGGATGATTGTTCTCTTTGGGATGTGGTCACTTCTCCTGTTGAATTTGTTCCAAAGGGTAGCCAGCTTATATGTAATTTCTGGAAGGCCTGGATGGTAGTTAAATCCAATTATTCCCTTCCTATCTGGTTTGCTAACAACTCTTCCTTCATTGAGCAGGATTCTATGTGGCTGGGCTGGTCTGACAAATCCTCCCAACTGACCTACCCTATCAGATGGAACAAATGCAGGAAAAAAGGCTTTGCTCACTGGAAGGACCTGATGATTGAAGGTGAAGTTGTAGACAACAATGTTATTCTGGATTCTGATGGTTTGTCTTTGCAATGTAAACAGATTCTACTGTGCAAGAAAGAGAAGCTGCTGGAAAAGCTGGAGGCCAACTTATGGAAAAAGGAGATCACCCTCCAAGTCTTGGCTGACGATATGATAAGCTCCTTCAGGAGGAGTGTCAGAAGCATAAAAGAGATTTCGGGAAAACTCAACAAGAAATGGGATCTTCAATGGTCCCACCTACAGTGGAAGTATAGGTTCCAGTGTACTTGGGCCTTCCCTATCTCCAACAAGCAGTCTTGTCTGAACTGGCTCATTCTTCACAAAGGTGTCTGGACTGGAAGCCTTGCTAGGAAGTATAAAATTGATGCTGGACTCTGCAAGTTTTGTGGTAAAGAAGAAGACTTGGACCATATATTTATCAAGTGTAAATTTGCTGCCAGATTCTGGGAGTGCATATGGTCCTTCTGTCGGTTCCAGGGGCTCAAACAACCTAGTTGTAAAGATATTTTGATTGGTGAATCTTGTGGATTGGACATCCTTCTGTGGCAGATTATCAGGAACCACTTCTTTTGGTCTATTTGGAAAAATAGGATCAATGCCATTTTTAGCATGAAAAACAAAGATTACTTCTTTACCTGTTTTAAGGGTTTGAGGAATATTCTCAACTTTTGCCTTACCTCTTGCCAAGATCATCAAATGAACCCTATGAGCCCCTCTATGATTATGAAGAATTACCGTTGTAACGTTTGGAAAGCTAAACTCTTAAAAATGTACTCAAAACCTAGGAGGGACATGATCACTTTTCTTGTTGATTATGTTAATTTCTACCTCAAGTGAGGTCCCCCTCTCTATGTTGAGAGAAGCTCGCCTGCTGTTGTAATTTGTTTTAGCATCAATTTTATACTTCCCGTTTGTTTCAAAAAAGAAAAAAGCCATTTGTTAGAGGTGAACGGAAATCAACGGATGAAACATGAAGCAATAATCACGAAAACTGAAATCATCAGAATCATAAAGCAAGCTTTAATGATTTAATGCGCCATAATTAAAGCCAAATCACAGGTGCCAGAGTTCTCTCTTACAGATTTCCAGGTGTCTTCGTCCAAGCTCTCGAGAGTTTCCTGTCATCCTAAATTCAAATCATTCGTTCATTTCAGACAACGAGCAACTCGTCTTCATTCAGTCAAACTGTAATCGGCTCATCTGGTACATTTGGTGAATCCACATCCGACATTGGAGTTCCTCAGATGCATAAACACAAACAAAACTTCGCCATCGCCAGTATGCGATGTTTTTGGTTATTTTAGGACCGGCCTACGTCACCTTCGCCGTGGAAGGAGGTTCGCAACTATCACGATATCCGTTTCTCTGTGTTTGCGCTAGCTGGGAGACTGATGAGCGACATTTCAAAGGGTTGCCTTCCACAACTGAAGCTGCCCCTCCTGTGTGCACCCATAGGCAATTTCTCCTAGTGATCGAGAGCTCGTCAGAGAGAGAGCCCGTTCCTTCTTCCCCTCCAGCATTAATACTCGAATTCCGGCAGACAGCTGCGACTAAACGTGTCACCTTCCTTTTTCGCCGTTCTCTGCATGCGCGAGTCAAGTCATCTTTCTGCATGATCATGCGTACACCCTTGATCTGATTCCACCTCTGAAGTTAACTCGACTTTTCTCAGACGTTCCAATTGAAGGGAATAATCATTAATATGATTTATTTTTATTTTTATTTTTTTTAAATATCTCTTCTCATACAAATGCTAGACATAAGCATTACCCACGAAATACAAATAGATATGAATAACAAATTTCTCAAGACATTACTGCCTTTGCAATCATCACATCAATCATCATATCACTCTTCATTGGAATTGGCCCAAAAAGTGAGTGGAAATAAATATTTATATGATGCTTCGAACCTAAGAATCCACTTCAATGTGAATAAGAATCCCTTTAATGTCTGAACTTTTGTGCATCAGCACAAGAGAAGATACGATTCTGCTTGAGCTTGACATCATGAGCCTTTGTTCCGAACAACGTTTTGATTTGAGACAAGAAGAAGCGAGAGTAGAGATGAAAATCTCTACGATACTCGTCCCCACCAAACCTGTGCGTCCTGCGGATGCACCAACCTGAGAATAAACCTGTCTTCTTCATATCATGAAATATGTTTATATATCATTTTGTTACAAAATCTTCAAGTGCATGGGAAGAAAAAAGTAAAATACCTTATGCAAGGCCGCGTAATTAACCCTATAAATGCATACTTTTAAAATGCATAGAGAACAAATATGGTGCAATGAGCAAGGTAAAAGGTTTCGGATGGTGAGGATTGTGCACTCACTCACATACAATCAATGTAAAAATACATAAAGCCTTACAGTCTCTCTTATGTGCATGGGTACCACTCAGTTTATGCCTCAATGCATGGTCATGTAATGTGACCCTACCACATGCATACTTTAAGTGCATTTTCAAAAAATTATGGTGCATGAGGGATAAGAGCTTTTGATGAAGAGGTTTTATCTCCTAGACTTAAACTTTGCTTGTAAATTTTATCATGCATGTTACAATCTAGATTGGTGCAAATAGACGTGCACCTAAGGAAAAAGCTCAACGTGTTTTTACATAATTTGATGCATACTTTAAATGCAAGATTAAAAAAAATGGTGCAAAAATGGAAGTAACAGGTTATTCATAGTCTATTCTTGCAGAAAAACTTGGTTGTCCATAAACTCCCATTCTTCATCCTAAACCTGAAAACTAATTCATCTTGAAACACTTGTGAGAAACATAACTATTAGCATACTTAAACCAAATATAGCAATCCAAGATAATATTTCTCGATAATCCATTTGTAAAAACCAAGGTAATTTTAAGTCAAATTTTGTGGCTTTCATAATATTCCGTAAATACAAAACTCCCTAACATATCTTTTTTAATTGCGAGGAAGAGAAATACACAAAACTTCCCAAACATATCTTTCTTTAATTGTGAGGGAGAAAAATACACAAAACTCCCTTACATATTTTTTTTTATAATTAGGAGGGAGAAAAATACAAAAAACTCCCTTACATATCTTTTTTAATTATGAGGGAGGAAAATACACAAAACTCCCTAAGTATATCTTTTTTTAATTGTGAGGGAGAAAAATACACAGAACGCCCTTACATATCTTTTTTTAATTGTGAGAGAGAAAAATACACAAAACTCTCTTACATATCTTTTTTAATTATGAGGGAGAAAAATACACAAAACTCCCTTAAATATATGCTCATGTATAAAAAGAAATTCAAGCATACCTTACTTGAGATTGCCGGGCCGTGGTGCTCCACGTCAGGTTCACCAAATGTAGGCGCGAAAGGGACGGTCGGTGGATCAAGCCAACCATCGGAATTACGGCGCACGCCGGGTGCTTGGAGCAAGCTCAGGTAAAGTGGAATTCTCAAAGAAGCAAATTAGATCAGCATGAAAACTCTTATTTTCTTATGAAAAAGTGTAGGAATAAGTTATTATAATCACTCCTTCATCACGCCTAACACAGGAAAACATATTCTCTCAATGATTAAATTTGATATTAATTTTTTAATACAATAAGGAACATGTCAAAAGATCACATACTCAAACTTGCATCTTCGTTAAGCAACAAATTTTTGCGTTCCTTATGAACCTTACATAGATAACCTCTTTTTGTTTTCATGCTAAATCAAAGTGCTTTTTTTGTTTTTCAAATAGATATACGTTTTCAATGCATGATGTCTTGAGTCAAGAATGCAACTCTAATCGAGCTACGAATCCATATTATATTCTCTTAAGGCAAATTCATTAACACAAGCACGCTGTGGAGCAATGACGACTAACAACTGCAAATCAACAAGCATGCGAAAATGGCTAGATCAAATATCACTATATTTTTCACAAAACTTAATAGAACTACATCGTCGACTCATCAAGTCCATGTGTTCTATCTTAAAATAAGTTTGAATAAGGAGGAAGATGTCAAGCTTATAGAGTTTAGATCCTTCCAACACTTACTATGAAAGACAATTTGCATATACAATCCAAGATTCATCGATCGTTAGCTTTCAGATGCACGTTAGCTTCACTCTTATAAATATGTAACTTGATAGTTATGATGTTTTGGTATGGTTTGCATTTTGTTGAAAAAGGAAATTGTTCCACGTATGTTAATACGAGAGACCAACCTATGGAACATACTAACTGGAAACATAAGCCTAACTTCGCTCCAATGCTGAATTACCTCTCCTCCGAACAGTACTCCCTTTGAAGCAAGATTGTGCTCCAATATTATTGGCTATCAATGCTATAGCATTACATGAATTTGTTCATATAGTTGAAGCACAAAAATAAGAAACAATCAATTAAAGTGATTTAAACATTCAATACTAAATCAACTGATTGTAGTGCACTGATAAGCAATCATTTTTATGTCATCAAAATTAGACGTTCAAATTTTAAGGTAATCAAATGGATTCACACACACTGGAATGAGATTTGTATGATGTAGTAGCAGATTTTGCTCAGATTCTAACTGACATAAAGTTTTAAGTATCAAATAAAATCACATCACTAAATTCAATGAAAACTACATATCTTCGGCTATATATATCGAATTTTTGAACACGAAAAAAAAAAGCGTAGAATCAATAAGACTTTAAATTACTATCATTAACTATAGTACATTAAACTTGATTCCAGTTCGTCGATTCTACTAGTCTTGCAGATTATTAAGTTGCATACGACCTTTGCATCATTAGTCATATATGGTAAATCATGCAAGGATATGCGCATGGCAGTTCTTAGTGTTCATAAGAATCGATGTAGTATTTTGAACAGATAAATTCATAGGTAGATATGCATTTAGATTCAAATTATAGTGAATCGAAACTTGAAGGCTCTATTGCAATGCGATTCAGCAGAAGCATGTCTCTTACTACTTGTCTCCAGCAATATGGAATAGAAAAAAAAAATGCAAATAGATATCACAGAACAAAGTAGTGCTGTTCGAGCGAACATTCATCAGTACACTAAAAAAATATGTGAGCAGAGGCATAGAAGTTATTGAAATATTTTATTAGCAGAGCGATGGTTATATCGAAGTATATCTACAAAGATATATGTGAAGATTTCATCATAAGTTAAATTGAGGATAACCCAAACTATGTAGCGCAATTGGATATTCACCGAAACTATACAGCGGAATTGGATATTGTCAAAGCTATTTGTTAGAGGTGAACAGAAATCAATGGATGAAACATGAAGCAATAATCACGAAAACTGAAATCATCAAAATCATAAAGCAAACTTTAATGATTTAATGCGCCATAATTAAAGCCAAATCACAGGTGCCAGAGTTCTCTCTTACAGATTTGCAGGTGTCTTCGTCCTAATGTGTAAAAATAAAAAAATCAAGGACTAAGTTGAGATCATAAGACCTAGTTAGGGCATCCTTTGAGCACCATGTATTTAACCTTCCTTATTCCTCTTAAGTTGGCTGTCCTTTGCTTCTGAGAATTGGCATAATCGGATCTCAAAAAATCTAACCATATAGATTTCTACCTTGAAGATATGCTTCCATTATGAGTGACCATGCTGAGTAATTACCTTGATCTAATGTTTCAATGGATTAAAGAAATCCATCTCCCATGTTGAGTTGATGTAGCTTTGATACCATTGCTAGAAAATGGTTGGATACACTCCAAAGATGAGGTGATGTTGAAATAATCCTGCTCTACACTTGCCAATGTGACTTCAAAGTACTTCTATTGATATCCAACCATTTAAAAATGCATTCTTGACATCTAACTGATATAAATTCCAATTTTTGCAAGATGCAGCAAGACTTACCAAAACGGTGATTGTTGGCATCTTTGCCATAGGTGAAAATGTTTCTTCATAGTCTACTCCATGTGTTTGGGCAAATGCCTTTGCCACTAACCTTGCCTTGTACATGTTTATAGAACCATCAATGTTCTTTTTAATTTTTTATATCCACCTTGAACCAATTACCTTCACATCTAGCTTCTTGGGAACTAGATCCCAGGTTTGGTTTTCTTGCAATGCTTCCACTTCTTCCTACATGGCTTCTCTCCACTCTTTCTTCTTCTTAGCCTCTTCAAATGAAGAAGGCTCCTCAATCATAAAATCTTTCGTGATGTACAGAGAGTGCTTTGTGACTAAGGAAATATCATATCCATACCTTATGGGCTTCTTACTTTCTCTTTGTGATCTCCTTAAAGCTTGATTTGAAGATTCGGGTAGATCCTCTAATTGCTTGTATTTGAATCTTCCTTTTGACTTCCAAGCATTGAAATCAATCTGCTTGTCATCTTCAAAGTTGATGTCCTCTGCTTGGTGTTGATCTTCTTGAGTGAGAGTTGGAAAATCATTTTCCAAATCATATGCTACTTTGAATTTCTTGCAATCATCTTCAAACCATGAACTATTTTCATCAAATACTACATCCGTACTAACTATGAATGCCTTGTTAGTGGGATTGTATAGTCTATATCCCTTTTGATTCTGATCATACCCAATAAATATACATTTCTCAGCCTTAAGGTCAAGCTTCTCTCTGATTTCTGATGGGATGTGGTTATAGGTAATGCACCCAAATATTTTGCAATGATCCAATGAGGCTCTTGTGCCATTCCACTTTGGATGGTATGACATTATTTGCATGGAGGCGTATTGAACAAATAGGTGGCTGTGGAAATAGCCTCTACCCATAGATAATTAGGTATTTTTTTCTCATTTAACATAGACCTAGCTGCCTCAACAATTAACTTGTTCCTTTTCTCTACCACTCCATTCAATTCAGGAATATACTTGGTTGTTACTTCCCTCTTTATGCCTCTGTCTTGTACAAATAGATCAAACTCATGTGAAAAGTACTCACCACCACCATCAGACCTGATTCTCTTCAAGCTCCTTCCTATTTGGTTTTCAACTAGTGCCAAATACTTCTCAAAACATGCATACACATCATCCTTATGCTTCATGAAATAGATGATTGTCCACCTACTATAATCATCAATAAAAAAGACATAGTACCTTGAACTTGAGATGGATGGTTCTTTGCTAGGACCCCACACATCAATGTGTACAAGCTCCAAATAATCTTCATGGATTTATCTTTTCTTGTTAAATGGTTTCCTATGAGCTTTGCCAAATTAGCAAGCTCCAAATTTGTATATCATGTGCTTCTTGGTCACATTGGGAATGCCAAGCACACTTTGATCCCTACAAATTTTCTTTAGAGTTCTCTCTCCTATGTGCCCTAGACTTTTGTGCCATATTTCTAACTTAGATAGGTTTGGTCTCTATAACTCAATAGTGTTATGTTCCTTTCAAAAGTAAACAATCTGCTTGACTTCTCACCTTTGGCAATACTTTTGAAGCCTTGTTGGGGGTCTTCCACATATGCTCCATGCTTAGTGAACCTGATCTCTAAACCTTTCTCTACAATCTTCCCAACACTAATTAGGTTTTTGGTTATAGTAGGCACATACAGAACTTTGCTCAATAGGTTCATACTACCATCAGATGTTTTGACATTTCCAGTTTGTTGGACTGAATGCTTAGTGTCATCACCTCTTTGTACCTCATGCTTCCCCTTGGGTTCTTCAAGATTTGACAATAGTGCAACATTTCCTACCACATGATTGGAACAACCAGAGTCAATTTAGAAAATATGTTGTTCATCTTTACCTTTCTTGGATGTCATGTTCATGATGAGCACAGAGTCTTCTTGATCTTTAGTATAGTTGTTGAAGCCCCTTATTCCTCTAAAGCCTCCTTGATAGTTGTTGTTGTTGCAGCCTTGATTGAAGTTATGGTTATAGTTCCCTCAAACATTTTTGTACCTTCCTCTTGTTTATCTATAGCTTCCTCTATGGAAGCCTCTTCCCCTTTGGTTCCTTGTATTTTTGTGTAGCATTCTTCTGTAGTGTGGTTGTTGAGACTACATATGTTGCATGGTGAATTGTTGTAGGATCTCCCCCTACCTTGTTTTCCTCCTCTCCCCTAGCTTTAGCACCTCTTCCTCTTCCTGCATAATTAGCTTTGAGAGGTACTAGCCTCTTCATCCTCTTTCTTACTTTTATCTTTATCCTTAGCTTTATTCTTATCTGTATAAAGGGTGGAAGGTTGATTACCTCTTGAGTTGTCACCATTTCTATTGATTTTTGCTTCATGGGTGAAGAGTTGTCCCATCAAGGTGTTGAGATCAGGTAATTGCATATCCATGTAGAGATCCATTTCTATGGTGAAGGACTCCCACTTGTCATCAGCCTTAATTCCATTGATAATCTACCTCACTATGTGCTCTTCCTCTATCTCTTCTCCAATGCTTGCAAGGTGGTCTGCTACATCTTTCATTTTCATTACATAATCAGCCACTCCTTGCTTTGGTTGTTTCTTGAGGGTTGTGAATTCCATCCATAACTAATTCTACCTTGCTCTTATGTTTGAGGAGAAGAAATATGAAAGCACTGCCCAAGTTTCGTAGGAGGTTTTACAACTTCTAACATGTGGTAACAAGAAATCAGAGATTGAGTTTAATAGATATGACTTGGCAAGAGCATCCTTTGCACACGTGGTTAGCCTCTCTTGCTCTTCCCTTGTTGGTTGATTCTTGCTCCTGAAGATTGGCACGTCTTCATCTCCCGGGATGTATCCATATAAGCTTCTCCCTTGAAGGTATGCTTGCATCCGTAGGGACCATGGTGAGTAGTTGTTCATGTCCAATTTGTCAATGAGGGATGGAAAACCATCTTCCATCTTGATTGTACTTGCTCTGATACCACTCTTGGAGGAGATGTTGGATAATCAGAAGAGATGAGTTGGCGTAGCTAAAACCTACTTCACACTTGCTATAAGTGATGGTTGGAGAGTGTTGTGGGCTTCTTTACCTAGCTAATAAGCATAAATGATCACATATGTTGCTTTGAAGATGATCTAGAAATGATATGATCAAAATAGATAGGTAGGCATATCATCCATTGTACAAAACTTGATATTTTGGTTGAGACACCTGCTCAGAGTTTGCACCATTCTCTGAGTACAGGAGCAATTGATAAAATCTATTTTCGGGAAGTTCAATTGGCTTAACAAGCTATCAATCATCAGTGAAATCATCTAGAATGATAGACTATATGCAGAGAAATATGTTTAGCAAGTTAAGCATCCATTTGGACTTTTATGGGCCTTGACAGTCACAAACCACTGAGTAGAAATTGAATGATATCTAATGATCGCAAGAATTGTTATTAAAAAAACTTTGTAGGATTAAAGAAGACAATATGCTTGAGCTATCATGCTTTAATTCAAGAGAAATGCTCCAGTATACAATGAGAACAAGCTCAGACAAGTTCATTGTTCTTATGAAGTGTGATAGAGGTATGAGAGTAGGAGCTAATGAACATGTATGTATTAAATCATGTAAAAGTACAATGTCATTGGCAATAAGTGATTGCTCAATGAGTGAAAAATGAGTGAGCTATATGATGAGCTCCTCTTCTCAATGAAAGTACATGAATATGATCTCTGAACCTCGAGATTACACGTGGGCATTTCATCCTCTTTTATAGTTTTTGTTGGAGCCAAAAATTTGAATTCAAGTTCAAATCTCCACCTAAAAGTAATCCTAAAGTATAGGATTAATTCTCTCTTGACTTCAACTACCAAATGATACGAGATTATATGCTTCTTAGGTCCTTGTGGGTTTATTGAGTTTGTACAATGGTAATTCCAAAACAAAGTTACAAGGGGTTGTACATATGAAGCCTTTCAAATGTGATGTCAATACATCAATCTTATGTGAGGTGATCAAGTGTGTAGGCTTGGGTTTATTTACACCAATAGTCTGGTGGTTGACTATCATGCCTATATCTATATATATATATATATATATATATATATATATATATATATATATATATATATATATATATATATATATATATATATATATATATATATATATATATATATATATATATATATATATGTGGGTGTGTGTGGGTGTGTGTGTGTGTGAATTGTGTACATATGCCTTTGAAACTAGATAGACATTGATAAATCCCATACGAAATTGAGACTTTGTTACGGAGTTCTATTTAACTTTAATGTTGTTTTTCTTAGAGCAGGATAGTTACTAATGTCGATTTAATACTTTACTATTGTACAAGTTTATTTTCAAGCATTCTCTATGGATATAATGTTTTATTCTTTTGCATTTAGTGAACCCATGTGACATATATCCGTAACGACTTTTTTGCATCTAAAATAGCTTTTCAATGATGAAGTATTGAATGTCCTTGAAGTATTGAATGTCCCATGTTGAAAGATATCATAATTCCGTCAAACAATTATCAACCTATATAAAAAAATGCATGCCATTTGACAAACATTATTTAGAATAAACCTATGATATGACAAAAAAGAAAATGCTTGTCATATGAAAAGTTGTGCTAGCTGTGAGTTTTAAGCTCTGACGTGTATGTTATGTATCTGTTTCCTTGTGCGTGCATCTATCGACGTTTCTGTGGGTTTATACGTGCGTGTGTGTGAGAGAAAATGAGACCGAGAGAGAATAGTGTGGCTTTTCAATACCATACCACTCTTGGTAACCCAAAGTCCCTCTAGGTGTTCGCGTGTTCTTCTGTTCCCTCTTCACGCCCCCTTGGAGGGGGGTATGTGCCCCTTGGGATCCCCTTGTGGCAAGTCCGTCGTACTATTGGTTCACTCTCGCGCCCCCTGGGTGGGAAGGCTATAGGTCAGGTGGACTGAGATGTCGTTGCAGGATGCTCTCCATGATGGGATAGCAGGCTCATCGGCATTGCATGAAAGGCACAACGGGATCAACTCACTGATGAACCCTATTTTTGATCCCAGCGTTGTTATTCCTGGAGGTTTGAGGGATAACTTGGGGTATCGGAATCAAGAGGAGTACCAGGTATTATCTAACCCTAACAAAGTTTTTCAACATCCAAGCAGCATGTCTTATGCCCGCGCTCTGCAAACGCATCAACAGAGTCCGTTCTCCATGTTCACCTTGCAAGGTTTGCCAGGTTTGCTCCCATCTCCCTTTGTAGGTGGCAGTGACTGTAAAGGGAAGGAGAAAATTGAAGTAGGAAGTGAGGGGGGTGATGCTAGACATAGTGCTTGTCCTAAACATACTATTAGTCTAGACCCAGAAGAGGAAGACAAAGATGACTGCACCCTTGTTATTGAAAGCTTGTCCCTTGAAAGGTGGAATGATCATTTAACTGAGAAGGTGGTTATTGGTCTCTATCATGGCCCTCTGCCGGCTCAGGAACTGCTAAAAAACTGGATGAAGATCAACTGGGAAAGTAGGGGTCTGTATGCAAAACATATACAATATCTACCAAATAATTACTTCATATTCTTTTTTGAGAATGCTCACAATGCCATGCAAGTGATAGCTGAGGGGCACTGGATCATCAGGAACACCCCCATATCCTTTTTTAAATGGTTCCCAGGGTTCAACCCTAGAGGTCCTAAATCGACAAAGGTTCCAGTGTGGATTGAATTACCGGATTTGCCTGTTGAATATTACCCCTCGATTGAACATTTGGGTGTTTTAATTGGTAAAGTTCTGGGTCGAAAGCCTAGAAACGGGTTTAACCCTAAATGGGACCCTCTAATGCTTATAGAAGTGGATATCTCTAAGAGTATTAAAACGATGCTTGTTCTTAAAAACTCTGAAGGTTTTAAGTTGCATGAGCAAAAAGTGATATATAAAAATTTGTCTAACGCTTGTTTCCATTGCTATAAACAGGGACACTTAATTAAAGAATGCCCTATCCTCCTGAACCAACAGGGTAAGAAAAACAAAGGTCAGGGTTCAGGGAAACATGCACCTGATTTTAAGAAAGATGAGCCCCATAGAGAAGATCATTGGGTCAAAAAGGCTCCCGGTAAGGCTAGAAGAAGAACATTTCATATGGGTTTGAAGCCAGAAGCTCTAGAGAAAATGATAAGTAACCCTTTTCAGGTTCTTGAAGAACCTAATTCTGTTGGTTCGGAAAACCTAGATGTTGTAGGTTCAAAACCGTTGGATAATTGTCCAGTCCCAGGAAATGCTGAAAAAATCAACCATGGAATGGGGGAAGGATGGACTGTAGTTGGCAAGAAAGCAAATGCTAAACCCTAGTCCCCTAGAGAGGTATCTCCACTATTCCAATTAATTCAGAAATAGTTAATGCTAACTACATGCAATCTACCGATGAAATTTTTTATGAACAATTGAATAAATGTGATGAGGAAAGCTTGCCTCAATCAGGCTTTATGGATGACACTGAGGGTAATATGACTATTGATAGGGTGGCTAGTCCTCTGGCTAAGGACAAAGCTAAAACTAAAAGGAAAGATGTGGTTAGATCTTCCATTTCGGTAGTTAAGCCGCTCAAGAACCATAAAAAGTAAAGAGGTTTGGTCTGTCTCCTGGTTTTGGTTTGTGATGGATTTTCTTAATATTGTCTCTCTTAATACGAAAGGCCTTACTGACCCGGTAAGAGGCAAGATTATCTGCAATTGGTTAAAAGATTCTTCCTTAGCTCATGACTTCCTTTGTCTGCAAGAACTGAAAATTGGTGGTTTTCAACTCATGGCTAATTTGAAGATTGTTTCGAGCAGCACTAATTGGTACCACACGAAGCATTGTGGAAAAGGTGGTGCTTTCATCGGTATAAATAGTAGACTTAATCAGTTTGTTGGAAAAGTGCTTTACAGTGATACCAATCAGTGGATAGGGCTGAAGTGTACAGATCCTTTCAATTTCACCATAGTTTGTGTTTATGCCGCTAACAACTCCTTTGACAGATCTAAATGCTGGGAGGAGATTCGTAAGCTCGAGGGTGATATCTTATTAACTGGTGATTTTAACATGGTCATGAACCCGGATGATAGATTGGGTAACTGCAATAATGTGATCTCCGGTTCTAAAAGAAGTTAGTGGTACAGACTTGTGAATAATCTTAATCTTTTTTACATTTCTTCTGGTTCTGGTCATACCTCGAACAACAGAAGTGTTGTGAATAGGCTGTCTGCTAGGTTGGATAGATTCTATATGAATGCTTCTAGATTTCAGGACATGTGGAATAGTAGTTGTGTTATTCACTCCTCCCTTCAACTTTCAGATCACTCCCCTCTTTTAGTTAGGTTAGCTTGTAATAACCCTGCCTATAGAGCTGGTTGGCCTCATCTCGACATGTCCCTGGTTAAGGTGCCTAATGTTAAAGAGGAGATCACAAATATCTTTAAAGGCCATTTTGTCTTGGGGTGCTCTCCCTTTAAGGCTTGGGAGGAGGCTATTAAAGATGTTCAACACACTCTTACCTTTTATAAGAAAAGAGGTAGGATTATTAGATACAATAGAAGAATGATGCATCTTAAAGAGATAGACAGGATTGAGAGCTCTAACCTGAGCAACAATGTTAAGAGACAAAAGATCCTAGAGCTTGAGGAAAAAGTGAGGTATGAAGACTATCTTCTGGCTTGTGGTGCCCTTGCCAAGTCCAGAGAGTTTTGGGCTGGGAAAGTTGATAAACCTAATAAGCACATGTATGATATCATGAGGAAAAATAAGGCTAAAGATTTTATTCCATTATTAAAAAAAAAGTAATGGTGAGGTCACCTCATGTGTCCAAGAGAGCTTACAGGAGGTTATCAGCTTCTTTCCCAATGTTTTATCCCTACCTCCCAAGAGAGGGGACCATATCTGGAGTGCAAGAGCTACCATTGCCTTTAAGAGGAAGAAAATGATCCCTCCTGGCTTGGTCTCCCTCCTTGATCTTCCCCTCTCTGTTGGTGAGGCTAGAGAAACCATTAGTAAATTGAAACCCTGTAAATCCCCGGGACATGATGGCATACCTAATGCATTTTTTCAGGTTTTCAAAGAGGAGTTGGTGCCCATTATTCTCTGGATCTGGCAAGAAGCCATAAGTAGAGGGTCTCTTTCTACCTTCATTAATACTGGAGCTATTAAGTTGATTCACAAAACACGATCTAAGGATGACCTTAATAAATGGAGACCTAAGTTCTTGTCTAACTTCTTGTATAAAATTTATTCCTCCTCCCTTGCTAGAAGGTTAAGCTCACTGATGGACAACATTATCCTGCCTGAGCAAAAAGGTTTTATCAAGGGTAGATTTATTCTTGATGCGATTATTTCCATTTGGGAAGGGTTGGAATTTGCTAAAGAGAATAGCATTGATACCTTCTTCAAAATTGATTTTGATAAAGATTATGATAGAATTGAGTGGGATTTTATTTTGCAATCCCTTCATGACATTGGTGCTGGAAGAAATTTTATTAAATTTACTACTATTCTGTTTGGCAATGCCCACTCCAAAGTTGCTATGAATGGTCATCTCTCCCCTCCGTTTAAGCTGAGTAGATCTATTAGACAAGGCTTCCCCCTGGCCCCCTTGCTTTTTGCCATCACTAGTGATGCTCTTGGCTGGCTTATTAAGGATTCTATCAATCAAGGCAACATAAAAGGTATTGAAGTCCCCCAATCTCAATCCCAACTCTCTCTTCAGATGTTTACTGATGATACTAACCTTGTGATGAGAGTTGATGCTATGTCTGCTAGTTATTTTTTAAAGTGTCTCAATACTTTCTGTACTGCTAGTGGCTCTCTGGTTAACCATTTTAAAACCGGTTTTTATGCTACTAATGATACTGTTCCTGAGTGTCTACAGGTAGCTGGTTGTGAATTCATCAAAAAGGGCTCTGTCTTAAGGCTCTTGGGTATACCTATGGGTTTTGACATCTCTAGTGAACAAAGATGGAACTCGGTTCTCGATAAATTTAGAGAAAAGATTTCCAAATGGATAAATATGCAGTCTAGTTTATCTCAAAGAGCCTTTGTGTTAAAACATTATATTCTTCCTGCGCTGACTTATTTTCTTGCTTGCTGGCAGCCATTAAGGAAGCAGTTGGCTCAAGCTATAGCTCTCTCCAGGAGATTCGTATGGAGGAATTCCAATATTCCTAAGGTTACTTGGAAGATTTGCTGCATGAAGAAGTCTGAGGGGGGTCTTGGCTGATCTACCGTACAAGGATGGCCACCCAAATGGCTGCCAAATGGATTCTTAGGGCTACCTCCTCCATTGATATTTGGGCTTGTTTAATTAAAAGAAATGCTAACAATTTTTGCTTGAGAAACAACAAGAGTTGGTCTAATCTTTCTTTGTGGGATGTTGTTTCCTCCCCTGCCATCTTTATTCCCAAAGGAAGCCAGCTTGTTTGTAATTTTTGGATATCCTGGATGGCTGTCAAAGACTGTTATAAGCTGCCTATCTGGTTTGCAAAAAAATATTCCTTTTTTTACGGGATTCCTTATGGGTGGGATGGTTTGCTGATAATAATGCTTCCCATCTTCCCATAAGATGGCATAAATGTAAAAAACGTGGTTTTGCTAAATGGAATGACCTTTTAAGTAATGGGCAGGTGATTGAGGATATGCACATTATGAATACTTATAATTTGTCTTTGGCCTGCAAACAGATTGTCAGAGAAAGGAAGCTGCAGCTCATGAGGATTAGAGAAGACAACCTTTGGGAAAAGATGGTCTCCCTCTCTGAGGTGGCACATGACATGTATTCCTGTTTCAAGCTCACTTTCTTTTACTTTTATCTCAAGAGTTAAATTTTATGACTTTTACAAGGGGTGTTCATGTGTACTTTAAGAGGGATAAAAAATGGATATGTGAGAATTCTTTGCTATTTGGTCAAGCTTCAAGGCTTGCCAAATGTACCAAAAGCTCCCCCTCAAGCCTAAGATGCTTGAGTCTTCAATCCTTTGGTATTTCTTGCAATCTAATCATTGGATTTAAACCTCTTCAGCTTGCTTCCATCCAAAGCTTTGGTCATCATATCTGCACATTGCATATGAATGGATACATAGGAGAGTTGTATCTCCGTACTCACAATCTTTTTCTCTATGAAAATGATAATGGAATTCTATATGCTTAGTCCTGACATGAAAGATACGATTAGCACCTAATTGGAGTGAGCTCATGTTATCTCCAAATTTAAACGAAGTTCCAAAATCCAACCCTAGATCTGTGTATAGGGTCTTGATCCACATAGCTTCTTGTGTTGTGTTTGCTAGCCCTTTGTATTTAGTTTCAGTTGAGGAGAGGGTCATTGTAGGTTGCTTCTTTGAAGACCAAAATATGAGCTTTGTACGTGCAAATAATAAGTATCCTGATATTCTTCTTCTATCATCTTCTGAGTCTGCCCAAACTGCATCAGTGGATAGCTTTACATTCAAATCCTATGTGTAAGGGTAGTATAAACCTTCATTAATTGTTCATTTCACGAAATTCAGTATTCTCTTGGCTGCATCCATGTGAGGTTTCCTAGGAGTGTGCATGAATTGACTAAGCACACTTACTCCATACAAAATATCCACCCTAGTTAGGGTAGCATAGTTCAAGCTTTCAACTAGACTTTGGTAGCTTGTAATTTCCTCAATACGTTCTCCTTCATCAGCGCTTAAGTTGTGGTTGACCTCCATGGGTCTACCTGCAACCTTAGTGTCTTGCATTTTGAACTTTGCAAGCATATCCTTAATATATTTCCTTTGTGTAAGGAACATTCCTTGATCTATGTATACCTCTAAGACAAGGAAGTAAGTGACCAATCCAAGATCATTTATGTTGAATTCTTCCTTCATTTGGGCTTTTATTTTTGTGATTCCATAAGCATCATCACGTGTAACAATGATATCATCTACATACACACACAAATATACTACTTCATATTTACTTCTCTTGATGAAAAGTGATGAATCAACCTTGCTCAATTGAAATCCTTTGTCCTGCAAGAATGTAACTAATCTATGGTTCCAAGCCCTAAGAGCTTGGTCGGTCCATATAGAGCTTTCGTGAGTTTACAAGCATACTCAGGGTGTGATTCATTTACAAATCGAGGAGGTTCTGCCATGTGCACTTCCTTTGAAATCAAACCATTCAAGAATGTATTCTTTTACATCCTTGTGATAGATGTTCCAGTTCTTTGAAGCAGCTATACTCATGAGTACTCTAATTGTAGGCATCTTTGCCCCATGAGAGAAAGTCTCCTCATAATCTATGCCTTTGGTCTAAGCAAACCCTTTTGTCACAAGCCTTGACTCATACTTATTTATTCATCCATCTGAGTTATTTTTTACCTATAGATCCGTCTAGATCCAATGATCTTCATCTGTAGCTTCTTAGAAACCGAGTCCCATGTTTGATTCTCTTGAAGGGCTTCTATCTCTCCTTTCATTGCTTCTCTCCACTCCGATTTCTTCTTAGCCTCTTCAAAATTGATGGTTCTTCTGAATTGATGTCTTGAACAATACAGCTTGAGTGTTTAGTGACCAGAGATGTGTCAAATCCATACCTTTTTGGCTTCTTCTTTTCCCTATTTGATCTCGTTATGGTTTGTTGGGAAGATTTTGCAACATCTCTCAAATTCTACATCTTTTCTTTACCTTTTGTTGTTTGAAGCTCTGATATTCCTCCTTAGTGTTGTCTTCTGATCATCATCAGAGTCACTTGAATCTTCATGTAGGTGATCCTTTCCCTTTTGTAATGTTGAGAAGTCCTTCTCTAGGTCAAAAGGTAGCTTGCATTTCATAAAATCATCTTCAAACCAAGAGCTGTTCTCATCAAAGACAACATCTTTGCTAACAATAAAACCTTTAGTACTTGGATTATATATAACTTGTACCCTTTTTTATTTACGTCATATCCAATAACCACACATTTCTCTATCTTAGGAACCATTTTACCTCTAATTTGTGATGGAATTTGTGCATAGGCTATGCATCCAAATATCCTGCAATGATCAAGACTAGGTCTTCTTCCATACCATGCTTCATAGTCTATTGATAAGATAGGTGGCTCTAGATACAGCCTCTGCACATAAATAATTCGGTAATTTGTTCTCATTGAGCATGGACCTTACAACTTCAACTATGGTCCTATTTTTTTTTCTCTTCCACTCCATTCTGTTCTGAAGTGTACCTAGTTGTGATCTATCTCTTTTGATGCCTCTATCTTGGAGATAGGCAACAAATTCATGGGGAGAAATATTCTCCCCCTCCATCTGACCTTAGCCTCTTTAATGTAATCCCTATTTGATTTTGAACAAGAGCAAGATACTTCAAAAAACAATTGGATACTCCACCCTTGCGCTTCATAAAATATAGGATGGTCCATTTGCTACAATCATCATAAAAGATACATAGTACATGGATCCTAAAATTGATGGTTTCTTTACTAGGTAACATCTCTTTGGACTAGCTCCAATAAGTCACCATGGTTGTGTCCGTTCTTCATAAAGGGTTTCTATGTGATTTTCCAAGTTGAGAAGCACTGCACTTGTATATCATATGTTGCTTGGATATATTAGGTAGGCCAAACACACTTTGATCCCTGCACATTTGCTTAAGATTTCTTTCACCTATGTGAGCCAATCTTTTATGCCATATTTCTAATTCTGATAGGGTTTGAGCTCCATAGTTGAATAGAGCTACATTTTTAGTGTCTTTGGAGTGTTCAAATGTAAAGAGTCTCCCTCTCTTTCTCCTTTTGCAATTCTCTTGAATCCGTTTTGTGGATCTTCAACAAATGCTCCATTCCTTGTGAACCTTACCTGCAATCCTTTGTCTACAATGTATCCAACACTTATGGATTCTTTTTTATGGTAGGCACATGCAATACCTTGCTGAGTAGATTCATATTTCCATCTGGCGTCTTCACATTTCCAATTTTTTCTTAGTTCCAAATAGAAAGCGGAAACAAATTATAACTTGATTGGTCATGAATCATCCGAATAAATAGAGAAATCCAACAAATGAGATTAGGCAAAGCAACGTGAAAAAGCCTCCTATGACGTGAATCTAAGAGAACTAAAGACTCCGAGAGGGAGATGTAAGTCTTGAACACATCTTGAAGAAGATCTTGTCTTTAAACAAATCTGGAAGGAACAGATGACTATACCTACAAGATAGATTGGTATGGGAAGAATTCTAGTTTTTTTCGAGCATTCCATCAGGGCGAGTTGAAAGGGAGCATGGACTGCATAGAGTGCAGAAGCCTATCATGCTAATCATCTTCCTAGAATGCATAGAACAAGCCTATCATGCTAATCATCTTCCTAGAGCATCGACTGCATAGAGTGCATAGAGGGAGCCTATCATGCTAATCATCTTCCAGCTACAATGCAAGGAACAAGACTTAACTAAATCATTTATAAATCAAATGCGTACTAGAGAAATATATAGTTTTCTATAAGAATTCATTGATCCGTTAGCTCGGATTTGCATAAGTAGTGCATCAGAATACATATAAATAAAACATGTGCATGATTGATTTCTTAAAAGTTTGGAAGATGCATTTTCGTCTAACGGCCATCTCATTTCAAATATCTCTTATTCTTCAAGGCTCACCTTAGTGCTGGTGAGAATATCAAACAAGAATGGTGTGATGGAAGAAGGACTTAAACGTACCATGACGCAATTATGCGCTCAACACCAAAAAAATTATGAAACATAATGACGCTAACAAATGAAACTAACAAATAAAATTAACAAATGAAGAATCCTCAATGAGACTAACAAATGACGCTACTTTTAATTAACAAACTAACAGATGACGCTACTTTTAATTAACTAACAAATGACGCTACTTTTAATCCCTGAAAAACACGCAAGCAAGGAGACATACTTTTCAAAACAAAATTAAATCTGAAATTTCAAGTAAAGAATTTCTAGGTACTAAAAGCCATGATAGAAGCTCGAGACGTTAGGTGTGAGTTCAAAGGTCAAAGCTAGTATATTATCAACTATGAAAAAGGCATAAGAAAATGGAAAACGAAAAACAAAAAAATAAAAAAACCATGAAAGTAGCATAGAAGTATCACACAAGATCCATGTCATAGCCATCAACAAAACTTTTCACATAGACAAGTATGGGTGTGCAAGGATTGGTCACAAAGAAAACATAGCTATCCATATGTCTAAAAAATAATAAAGAAACGGTGCACAACACAATAGTTCTGCAAGATTCGATCACAAGTTAAGATTCTTAGAGGCTCAAATTGAAAAACCATATATCAATAGATTCTAGAGGCTCACATAAATCAGATCACCATCAGCATGTGTGTTTATAAGACCACTCCAAGATTCAAAAAAACCATTAGAAAATTGACCACTATTACTAGCATTCTTCCAACCCGATATTGTGGGTGCCTTCACATCCACATGTCTTTAATAAATCTGTCAAGTAACCCAATAGTGTATCGTAAATTTTCCAAGGTATTTTAGTATGCATCCATAGGGACACATTGAATGCCATGCACAAGGAACATATTTGGAAAAAACATTCCATGCATTTCAACTTATTCCAAATTATGTTATGTTTCGCAAACGATTTCATCATTAGAAACCAACTGCTCCTTCAAATCTTTTGATGTTTGGTGTAGACATTTCCATTGAGTTTCCTTCATTCATACGCTCACTCTCCAACTCTTTACAAAGTTAAGAAACATGAGCCTCTTTGATTCCTTCGTATAATGTTGTAAGAGTGTCGCAAGCATCATTTGTTATCTCATAGGAGTGAATGTTAGGGATAATGGTATGTTTGAGAGAAAACGCTATCAATGCATATGCATGTGCACCTTTGCCATCCCAACAAAGTTTCTCTGTAGGGAGTGGAGAAGACCATAGGAAAACTGAGAAATTGAAGATCATAATCTTCAATAACATTTGCATCACCTTAAATCATAGTATTTGTAAGTGTAGTAGGATATTTTCCACACTCTGTACAATATTCCACAACCCTTATGCTTCCAATACATGACACATCATATATGCCCAAAATGGTTAATTATTGCAATCCAAATTATCCATAGTAGCCAAACTACGAAATACATAATTGCTTTCATCCATGGCTAGTGAATAAACACCCTGATGCAAAAAATTGATTGTTTCCCAAAAGCTTGAGCAAAGACAATGTCTCGACATCTGCCAAATTTATAACACTTCATGGCACTTGTGTTGGTGTGCCAAAACGTGTATATATGCTAAGCAAAAAAGGACAAAATTGCATGTAGAAATGTAGTAATGGTGCATTTGGAGGCAAAACACCATGCAATTCTAAGACTCTAACCCCTCCAACACATCACAACACAAAATATATTACCAATTACCAAGTCAATGTACAAAGATAAGTGACCCATTAGGGTTATCGATGTACATACAAGGCAAGTAAAAAATACCTCCTAAAGAGGGAAAAACGTGCCCCAATGGTCCTAAGTGTATGCAAAAAGATCACTTTCATAAATATCAACATGAAGGAGGCTAGATAGAGGCAAAAAAGGAGGGAGAAATGAGGATCCAACCCAGGAGAAGAGAAAAAAATCATAAGCATGAAGATAAAATAATAAAAGTTCCAAAAAGAAAATTCAATCTAATTGGCATTTGAATTAGGTTTTACACTAAAATAATCCTCATTCTATATTTCAGGAGGAATACGATCCTTCTTGTAAAGTTAGAGAGTGCTGAAGCCTATAAAAAGCTTATGTACTTTACTGGGATTTTATATCGTTTTTAGGATGTCAATTTAGAGACCACTCGAGCTACCGAAGCTACTTTAAAGTTAAACAACATATCAGAATTTCAAGAACATATCATTGAATTTGGTAGGAGCTTCTTGCATTGGTGAATAGCAAACTTAGAAATTTTGTGTTCAACCTCTTTCATGTGATCTTGAACCTCTTCGCTCTTACTTCCTTGCATGTCGGTGTGGAGTGTGTCTTCCCATTCCCAGGTCTACCCTCAGGGAGTGTTTTCATTATGTTTGGTGTGTGCTTTTGCACCTGATTCATGTGAAATTCTTGCATTGTGCCCTGTCTTCTTGGTTTGTTTCATCCCATAATCTTGTAAAGTAGTGAAGGTAAATATATTAAGAATGAGAATGATCCATCATGATTCATGCGAGCGCATGAAATGCATCATACTCGTAACTCTAAACAACTAGAAAGGAGGTGAATTTGGTCTTTCCTACTCCTTACGAACAAATGGTTTGCAAGCTTGAATGTTTGTTTATATACATGAATTAGAAAAAACGAATATATAATCAGTCATATGTGATAAAATTTCTTATTCGTGCTCATATGATGCACATATGTCTTAATATTTCGTTCCACTTCACTAATTTTCAAGTGTTTGGGTAGTTCTTTCATGCTTCTAGATAACCATATTACTCTCAAGGAAAAGTTCTTTCTAAAAATAATATTTTAACTATGTGACTTCTATTTTCTTTTTTTCAGCATTGTATGTGATCCCTATGTGATATAAATATCTTGCGGGCTTCATGAGTTGGTTTCGATTCATGATTACATAGTGAAATCATCGTTGGCTAACTCTCATAAGCGTTGATGTAGCATGCATGTTTTGTTATATTCCATATCTATCGAGAGGGTTTAGAATATTTTTGACATGTGTATCTTACCTTGTATTATTTTTTTCTTCTTTTTTAAGGAGGTGCGATAAGGTATATTCTAGTCAGAAAGTTCGATAAGACGTATTCTTCGTTTTAAAGGAGGTTCCATAAGGCCTATTCTAGTGAGATTAGTTTGGATTAATTGAATCTGCAAGTGAGGTGGACTTAGTACCCATGTGGCCTCATAGTATCCCACAAAGTAGGGGTTGGATGCCTTGCACAACCAGGATTACAAAGTTCGAAGACCCACTAAGGTAGAACTTTGGAAGTGATGGCCATAAGGTCTAGCATAGAGACTTAATTTGATGAGCTTGATGGTCCAAGACACAATCCATTGATAATTAGTGAAGGAATATACTCTTTTCTTGTTAGAGCAAGAATTAATGCAAGCTGCAAAGTCTTGGTAGTGTGATAAGCTAATTTGAGAACCTAATTAAGGTTGGCTGTTAGAGCCAAAATCAGCATACTTGTCCAATTTTGGGTAGCCATTTTGGCACATACTCACTAAACATTGGAATTCGGCAAGGCCAATCTTTGGACTCTCTAGAGTCTATATAAGCAAATGATTTGCACTCATTGGGGATCTTCCACCTTTGACATTAGCATTGGCATTAGGATCGAAGACCATTTCCTTGACCACTCTCTACATTCTGTTGCTACACACACCCTATTGAAGGTCACTCAGTGGTGATTATATAGAGCGTGGGCCTCCTAGTGGAGTGTGCTATTAGCATTACAGGGTGATTGAGTGGCTTGGGTATAGTCTTTTGGTGTGAGTATGTTGCATTTCCCTTGGAGAAACTCTTTATCCTTGTTGTAGCTATTGTGTTGATAAATATTCTTGAGTTGATCAATATTCTTGTGTTGATTCTATTTAATTCCTGGAATGGCATGATAGCCCACTATCTTATGCATTTGGAATATCTGTGGCCCTCTGTAATCATTTTTTGAGCTAGGAAGTTGGGTTTTCTCTCTTACGTGCACTTGTCATTTCCCTCTGACTGTATAGTTTCTCTAATGACAATTAGTGACATGCAAACAAAAACGTTATAGGGTATACTTCCCTTAGGAAGAACCTCCATTGAGTAGACGAAGTACTGGAAGTGTGTGAGACTATAGCTTCCTCTATAGTTTGATATTCTCTAGAGTTCGATACCCTAGTACCTCCTCTACAAGTACACTCCAAATTATCCTCAATATCCATCATACAAAATATATTGATGCTTTCATCCATGGCCAATGACTAAACATCCTCACACAAAAAATTGATTGTTTCTGAAAATCGTGAATAAAGACACTCTCTCGAGCTTTGCCAAACTTATAACGAACTTTGAGGCACTTGTATTAGTGTGCCAAAACCTCTATATTTGTTGGATATAAAAGGGCAAAATTCCTTGTAGAAACATGCTGATGGTGTGTTTGGAGGCTAATCAAGCTCAAAATCAAAATTTGTATGCCACAAATCAAATTTGTTTTGAGTTCTTATTCATCCTGAATATGCTCATTATTTTTTATGCAATTCGAAGACTATGAGTAGAGGGGTGTGGACGATGTGCTAGATGAAGCGATGACCTACTCTGATACCAATTGTTGGAGTTTGAGATGTGTGAACGCACATGAACAACAAAAATAAGAAGAAGGAGATTGGGTCACAGCACAACATAAAATGTATTACGAAGCCAATGTACAAAGATAAGTGACCTAGTAACGTAATAGACGTATATAATAGGCAAGAAAAGAATACCTCCTAAAAAGGGAAAAACGTGCCACAACATCCTATGTGTGCACAAACATCACTTTCGAAATATCAACATCAATGAAACTAACAAATGACGCTACTTTAATAAAAAAAATGATTGTCAAAAGCATCCGTGAAAAACACGCAAGCAAGGAAACATCCTTTTCAAAACAAAATTAAATATGAAAATTCAAGTAGAGAATCTTTAGGTACTAAAAGCCATGATAGAAGCTCAAGACGTTTATAGTTAGATGTGAGTTTTTTCAGGTCGAAGTTAGTATATTATCAATTATAAAAAAAATCATAAGAAAAGGGAAAACAAAAAAAAAGAAGAACCATGAAAGTAGCCAAGAAGTATATATCACACAAGAGTTATGCCATAGCCATCAGCAAGACGTTTCAGATAGACAAGTATGGGTGTGCAAGGATTGGTCATAAAGAAATCATAGCCATCCATATGTCTATAAAAATAATAAAGAAAACGCGATCAACACAATAGCTATGCTAGATTCGATCACAAGTTAAGAACCTTGGAGGATCAAATTGAAAAACCATATATTAATAGATTCCAAACGTTCAAAACAATCAGATCACCATTAATATATGTGTTTTATAAGGCCACTGCGAGATTCAAGAAAATATTGGAAAAATAACCACTAATACTAGCATTCTTCCAACCCGATATTTGGATGCCTTCACATCCACATGCCTTTTTGAGAAAACTTGTAAACTTTCCAAGGTGTTTATAGTATGCATCCGTAGGGACACATTGAATGCCATGCACAAGTAACATATTTGGAAACAATCTTTCCATGCATTTCACCTTATTCCAATTTATATTATGTCTCGGACAGGATTTCATCACTAGAAACACACTGCTCCTTCAAATCTTTGATCTTTGATTTAGAATTTTCCATTTCGTTTCATCCATTAATATTCTCACTCTCTCACGGTTTACAGAGGTAAGAAACATGAATGTCTTTTCTTGCTTCGTATAATGTTGTAAGAGTATCACAAGCATCATTTGTTAACTTACACGAATGAATATTAGGGATAATGGTATGTTTGAACAAAATCTATCAATGCATGTGCATGTGCATCTCTACCATCCCAACAAAGTTTCTCTACAGAGAGTGTAGAAGACCATAACAAAACCAAGAAATTGAAGATCTTCATCTTCAACAGCATTTGCATCACCTTAAATTATAGTATTTCTAAGTGTAGTAGGACCTTTTTTAACACTCTATAGAATATTCCACAACCCTTTTACTACAAATATATAAAACATCATATATGCCCACAATGGGTAATTAGTAAAATTTAAATTATCCTCAATAGACAACACGCAAAATACATCATTTCTTTCATCCATGGCTAGTGACTAGACACCCTAATGCAAAAGACTGATTGTGTCCTAAAAGCTTGAAGAGAGAAACTCTCTTAAGCTCTACCAACATTATCACAAACTTCGAGGCTCTCATGTTGGTGTGCCAAAACTTGTATATATATTGACCAAAAAAGGACAAAATTGCATGTAGAAACATTGTGATGCTACATTTCAAGGAAAAAACAAGATCAAACAAAGTTTGGATGTCGCAAATCCAAGTTTTTTGAAGTCTTAATCATCTTGATTATGCTCACATATTTCCTTGCACTTCTAAGGGTGTGACCAAAGGGGTGTCAATGATGCCCTAGATGAAGCCATGACCTATTGTGATACCAGTTGTTGGAGTTTTAGGCCTACTAGGGTTATAGATATATATACAACTCAGGGGAAAAATATCTCCTAAAGAAGGAATAACATGCCCCAACAGTCCTAAAACTGTGCACAAACATGAGTTTCAAAGTATCAACATGAAGGAGGCTAGAAAGAGATGAAAAAGTAGTGAGAAATGAGGATCCAACCAAGGATAAGAGAACAAAAAATAAGCATGGAGATAAAATAATAAACGGTCCAAAAAGAAAATTCGATCTAGTTTGCATTTGAATTAGGTTTTACACTAAAATAATCATCGTTCCTGTCATTTAAAGGATAGAGAGTTCTGAAGCCTATAAAAAGCTTATGTGTAATTTAAAAGGATCGTTTATGGTTTTTAGGATCTCAATTTAGAAATCTTTCGAGCTACCAAAGCTACTTTAAAGTTAAATAACATATCAGATTTTAAAGAACGTCATCTAAATCAGGATAAAACAGAATGTCATTGAATTTTGCATTGGTGAATAGTTAGCTTAGAAATTTTGTGTCCAAGCTCTTTCATGTGAGCTTGAACCTCTTTGCTCTCATGTTTGGTGTGTGCTTTCGCACCTGATCCTTGTGAAATTCTTCCATTTTCTCTTATCTTCTTAGTTTGTTTCATCCAATACTCTTGTAGAGTAAGGAAGATAAATATATTAAGAATTAGAATGATCCATCATGCTTCATTCCAGCGTATGAAATGCATCATACTTGTAACTTTAAACAACAATAAAGGAGGTGAAAAAATCCTTTCCTATTCCTTACGAACAAATGGTTTGCAAGCTTGAATGTTTGTTTGTATCTATGAATCACAAAAAACGAATGTGTAATCAATCATATATAATTGAACTTCTTGTTCGCGCTCATATGATGCACATATGTCTCAATATCTCGTTCTACCTCACTAGTTTTCAAGTGTTTGGGTAGTTTTCTCATGCTTCTTGATAATCATATTACTCTCAAGGAGACGTTTTTCTAGAAAATACTATGTTAATTGTGTGATTTCTATTTTCTTTTAATCATTGTTTGTAATCCCTATGTGATAGAGCAATGATATAAATATGTTGCGGGTTCATGTCTAGGTTTCGATTCATGATTACATAGTGAAATCATCTCTACGCTCTTGGCGTTATCATCGTTGGCTAACTCTAATAACAGTTGGTATAGCATGCATCTTTTGTTATATTCCATATCTATAGAGAGGGTTTAGAATATTTTTGGGATCTGATCTTAACTTGTGTTATTTATTCTTCTTTTTAAAGGAAGTTCGAGAAGGCCTATTCTCCTAAGATTAACTTGGATTAGTTGAATGTACAAGTCAAGGTGTGCTTCATACCCATGTAACCCCATCAGATCCTACAAAGTAGGGGTTGGATGCCTTGCACAACCAAGATTACAAGGTTTCAAGGCCCACTAGTGTAGAACTTAGGAAGGGATGTCCCTAAGGTCCACATAGAGACTTGATTTAATGTGTTTGATGGTCCAAGGCATACTCGGTTAGTCAGGATTTCAAAATCCAAAGACCCATTAAGGAAGAACTTGGGAAGAGACGGTCCTAGAACCCAACATAGAGACTTGATTCGACAAGCTCAAAGACCAAAGACACAATCCATTTGCCCCAAAGGTCACAATGATAGGTGCCCGGAGGCCAAAGTTTAAGACACCACTTGAACCGCCTACCTAACTTATTGGAAGCAAATGGGACTGTAATATCCTATTTTGGTACAGCTTGTAAGGTGTTTTCTCTATCGCCCGAAAACTCCAGTTTCCGTATCCTTCTGTTTTGTGTCCGTGTCTGTGTGTGTGTGTGAGAGAGAGAGAGAGAGAGAGAGAGAGAGAGAGAGAGAGAGAGAGAGAGAGAGAGAGAGAGAGAGAGAGAGAGAAAGAGCTTTGATACCCGATTTAGCAATTGTAACACCTCTGGTAACATTTTGCTTAGCGTACAGAAACTTTATACATAGACCATTATTTCATGAATCCTCCATAGTTTTTACTGTAGTTCCATGCTATTAGCTTTCCAGAATCGAAGATATGCCTACTTGACAAAGACTCCATCTCTATAGCTTGACTTTGATGCAATAGCTTTGCAGATTCGTCCTTCCACCTTGAGAGAGAGAGAGAGAGAGAGAGAGAGAGAGAGAGAGAGAGAGAGAGAGACAGAGAGAGAGAGAGTTGTCATAACTGTCGTATCTTTTTTCTGTGCGTACTGAAAGTTCATACATAGATCAGATTTCTTAGACTTGTCTTTCATGCTATTAGCTTTTGAGAGCCGAATATATTTGTTCGCCAAAGACTCCATGTCTTAAGTTTGACTTTCATGCTATTAGCTTTCCGGAGAAGAACCTCAAATGATTTAAAGAGACTTTAGATACAAGCAATAGTAGTACCGTTGATCTGTATACAAATTGACCTTTCAATATTAAAAGAACCCCCCTCAAAATAACAGTTACGTCTTAGAGCAGCAATTATTTTGTTTTGCGCGTTTCAGTGTTGATTGAAACTATCACCGGTATTGCTCGTGTTGAATTATAATATTTAACGAGCATTTTTGTATGTGTCATCATCGATTTTTCGTATACTACAAAGAGGCTCTACCGTTGACCGTTTAAAGTGTGAAATATAAGCGGAAAATCGGTATTCTTATATGCAGCAAATATTGCAATGTAGTAAATAATAGAAGTTCTTCAAAGTCCTATACAATACTAATTTCATGATACCACATAATCTTGAATGGGTTTCGGTTTGACATACTCTTCTATGTGATTTCACGATGCTCATTTTTTGTATAAACCTGAAAGTATTCCGATTAAGATAACGGAGGTGGAATATGGAGGATACAGTCCCCGTGGTCCGCGGATCCAAATGTTGAGCATTGAAAGTTTCTCTACTCAGTGATTGTAGGAGTGAAGTTAATGAAGGTCAAATGATTTTGGATCCTTTAAAGTGTCTTCTTGCGCTCTTTGCATCAACTTTTTTAGAATATTTTTGGTGCAAATTGTTGAAAATAAGAAGCTAAGTTTATGGTTTCGGGCAAATTTCGAGTACATAGGTGGAAAGAATCGTCCAAAGATGAATTTTAGTGTTAGAGGCACTTTGTATTGTGTTTTATTGGTAGTGAAAATTGACCCTTATTACTGAAAATTTAGTATCCTTATATGAACTTTTGACAAAGGACATAGATAGCATTGATGCTACTCTAGATATGTTTGATGGTATATGATCTCACTTACATGCTTAGAAAATAATTTGGATAATGAGATGAAAGCAATATTGTTGCTTTACACCTTGACATGATCATGGGATACAACTTGCATAATACAAATGGGCGGAGAGGCCCTCCTTATATAGATTTGGGAGGGGCTCTCCAAAGTACATCTCATGTGATTCCCCTGACAGGAGAATCAATACAACTGGTAGAAGCACATGGCAATGTGCCTAAATACAAAGGCAATATAATATAAAATCGACATAAACTAGAAATGGAGGGCCTCTTAGATACAAAATGGAGATGCACTTATCCGGATACAAATGCAGATGATGTAGGGGCCACAGAAGGCCAAGTTGGGGATGCACAAAAGTTAGTAGGTACCACATGACGAGTAATGCACTAAACACACCTGATACATCATTACGTATGGCTCATTGGATGGATTATTATTCATCCCCAAAGAGAATCTTGATGGCAAACTCTTTGGGTCCACTCCCTCCTTTGGCATTTTCTCTCAATCTAGTTAACCTTTCCAAAAATGACACACACCATCTGTTACTATCGAGGGCGAATGAATCTTTCCAACAATGGCACGAACCATTTGTGAGTATCAAGTGGGAATGAATGATATCATCTGGATGCAAAGCTTCATTTGCGTTCCTCTAGAGTGACTGCTTGTACTAGTGCTATTGTCACAAAGTTGAAGATGTAGAGAGTAACGGATGGTGCAACTTGTGAGTACAGAGGTTAAATGTATTGCAAAAAAAACATGGTGTGCATGCAACACATTGGCTTGAATGCAACCTCTCTCTCTCTCTCTCTCTCTATATATATATATATATATATATATATATATATATATATATATATATATATATATATATATATATATATATATATATATATATATATATATATATATATATATATATGTGTGTGTGTGTGTGTGTATGTATGTATGTACATGTACATATACACATACACACACAGATGATGCTGCATCGCTTTTTTATTGAAGGAATGACCATCAACATTTGGACGATCTTCTTCAGCATGATCTTCTTCAGTTGCTCAATGGTTTACTCCTTTGAACAGTGCTAGTGTTTAGGGTCCCTTTTCTACTTGCGATATGCACATCAGGAACAGAGTGTTGATCAGGCTGGCATTGTAGAAGGCCTACCTATTATTGTATATGTTCAATTCTCCACATTACAGATGAAGGTGTACCTTGTCATGCTAATCTCTGAGCTTTGTGTCGGCTAGAGAGGTGGTTTGCTTTTTGATTTTGTCCCTCTCTCTCTTGCGTGCTTCATTTGAGTCTCAATTGATCCATAGTGTTGAAGATAAATGTACATGCTCATTTTCACCTGAGCTATGCTTGGATAAATTTAGCAAAGATAAAGATATAGGATAAGCAAAGAAAAGGAAAAAAAGGAAAAGAAGTCTAGTCGAAATTCATGCAAAGCAAAAGATGCAATATTTGCCTTGTAGTAAGTAGCACGTAGTGGTCAATCAAATGAAAGTGGTGAGTAAAGAGGGAGGCACAAAATTCCTCACATGCTCATTGGTTATAAAAGTGGAATGGGATCACATTCTAAACAAGGAGAGAAAGAGGCAAGAGTTCCCAATGGTTGGATGTGGTCATTTTGTCATTTTTTTCTTCCCATAGACTCCTTTGAGCTGCACATAATTTTGTACATAGATCTGTTGTGAAGGCCATATGTCAGTGTACATGTAAGCAGTTCTTGCATTTAAACATGCATTGGTAAGCTTATTGCGTGTAATTTTTCCATCTCAAATATCTTCTTCAATCTCTAATATATCAGTCAAAGAGTGGAGTCGAGTTTTTCAGCATAACTATTTAGAGATGTGGTCTATATTGGTTTGTTATCTTTCCCAACCAACACATATCCAAATTGCTTGTTTTTTACCTTGTGGGAAACCTCCTTGCGTGCACTTTTTTTGTCCCAAATATTTCCTTCAAAGTATTTATAATTCATGAGATATCTATCAGAAAGTGATTTCTAGTTTTTCAATATACTTGTGTGCATAGGTGGTCTATTTTGGTTAATTGTATTTCCTGACCATAACTCATCAAATTTGCTTGATTTATAGCTTATTGGAAAGCTATTTGTGTGTACTTTCTCTGTCACAAATATCATACTTAAAGGATATATATTCAGCGAGCTATCAGTTGGAGAGTGAAGTTCAATTTTGGAGCATTCTTATGTGAATAGGTAGTTCATCTTTGTCAATTGATTTTCCTAACCAAAACTTGTCCAAATTAAATAATTTATAGCTTGTTAGAAAGATCTCTTTCTCTACTTTGATTGCCTAAAGGTAGAGGTCCATTTGAGTTTTTTATCGAGAACAACAAGCTATCTAAGGCGTAGTTGTTTGTCTAAGTGATGGACATACAAGGGTTCCCTACATGTTTTCATTGCAAAAACGTGGTGCTGGAGCTTCATCAATAGAGTTGGAGTTAAAGCAAAGCAAAAGAGGAGCTATAGAAGAAGGGGTAGATTCACAAACGCAAGAGCAAAGGACAATATAACTATTCGAGGTAACTCTCAAAGTTTTTGATAGTCTTTAATGGTAGACTTGGGTCAACAAGTAGAGAAATTGGATAAGGATAACTATCCTGTGTGGAAGTTTAGAATGATCAACTACCTAATGGGCAAAGGCTTGTGGGGTATTGTGAGCGGTGATGATGCTCAACCTCAAATCAATCAAGCTATGGCCACTCAAGTCCAAAGGAGGCAAGGAAAATAATGGGAAGAGAGGAATAGGAGATTCATGTTCCTCATTTCACAAGTCATTACTAAAGCCATGGTAGGGCATATTCAACATCTAGAGAAAGCTAAGGATGCTTGGGAAGCTCTTGAAAGGATGTATTCAACAAATACCAAAGCTAGGAAACTTCAACTCAAGAGTGAGTTGAACACAATCAAGAAAAGTTTGAGTCAATCCATAGCTGAATATACTTTGAAGATTAAGGATAAGTGATGCTTTAGCTCCTATTGCTGCAACGGTTGAATATGAAGATCTTGTGTGTTATACTCTCAATGGATTGAGAGAAGATGAAAGATGGAAGCCTTTTATAACTTCCATTAACTTGAAAGATGCATATCCATGTTTTGAACAAATAATCCCTCATCTTGTCAAAGAAAAGCTTAGCCTTGGTGGCCCCAAAGGAAAGGACAACCACAACCAAATGTTTTATGCAGGTCGAGGTAAAGGAAGGAACTCAAGAGGAGGCTCAAGATGAAAAGGACGAGGTCACAACTCCAACTACAATCAAAACAATTTAAAAGACAACAAGGATGCATCAAATGCCAACACACAAGCAAGAGGTTGAGGTAGAAGTAGAGGAAGAGGCCGAGGCTCCTACAATTCTCATAAAGGTATAACATATTATCATTGTGGTAAAGTAGGACACTATGCTGGTGATTGTTGGCTGAAGAGTGGAGGACCAAATGGAGGCAATCAAAGAAGCCAAAGCAACTATGTAGGCACCTCAAGTAAAGGAAGCAAGGACACACTACTTGCAATGAGACATGAGTATAGAAGCTCTTGTGAATATCACAAAAAATGGTACATTGGTTCAGGTTGTAGTAACCATATGTCATTCCAAGGAAGTTTGTTCACCAATCTATGGTCACTAAGTGGAAAACGATGTGTTGAAACAAGTGATGATACTCAACACATGATCGAACATATTGGAGTTATAAGGCTTGAAGATACAAGCAGAGCAAAGGTACTATCTAATGTTCTTCATGTTCCTACCATTTCAAAGAACTTGATTTCAGTAGGACAAATGGTTGAGAAGGGTTATCATGTCATATTCAATGATTATGGGTGCTTCATAAAGAATCCAAAGAAAGGCTTCAAGGTCATTGTGCGAAGTAGAAGAGAAGGAATGATGTTCACTTTGGATGTCCAACATCCACATTGTTGAGCCCATAAATGTCATGTTGGTCAAAGTCAACTGCAGTCAAAGTCAACAGGTCAAAGTCAACAGGTCAAAGTCAACAAGGTCAAGGTCAAAGTCAACAGGTGCAAAGTCAAAGTGCGTAAGTGCAGGTGTCAAAGTGCACAGGTAGTGCACAATGAATTGTCCACAAAGGGTAAATTGGAGAAAATAGGTTGCAGGTTGCAGAGGTACTTTCTCTAATTTCCCTAAGGTTCAAAGTGTGTTTTAAAGTGTTTTGGAAGGTTGAGGTGAACCCCCCTTATGTGCAAAAGTGAAGAATTAAAAGGAAATGTGAAGGCATGTGAAGCGGCAAAGTGTACGCACAGGTGAAAGTATGGCCCCCCATTAAAATTTTTGGTTTTAAACTAAAGTCACTACAGGACAAAACAGTGAGTAGTTGGCTGCCACTTGTGAGAGCAATCTTGGGACATCAAAGTGAGCACCAAGATTCACTTGCAGTTAGGAGCGTACGTGATCGACACACTCAAATCAAGGCAAGAGCCATTCTTGGACCAAGGTTAGAGTAAGCAAGAGAGCATAGGCTAAGTGGAGCAAGAGAGAGAAGTGCAAGAGACACCAGAGTACGTCGCACAGAAGTGGAAGTGCAAGGTGCATAGAGAGTGACCAAGGATTTTGGTGCAGAGAAGTGCTAAGCTATAGTTCCCCCAAGTATCTCAAGGTCCTTTGGCAGTGTACGCTTGCCGACAGCAGGTATTCACTCCTCCCCCTTTGTGGAAGCTTGGTGCAAGGTGTGCACAAGGAGAAGCTTGAAGCAGGTGGAGGTTTGTTGCAGAGGAGGTCGACAGCAAGAGGACATTGGGATATTGGATATTTTGTAATAGGGCACTCTGCGGGATTGTGCACAGAGGTATTGGTGTATCTTGTATTTCAAACATTGTACTTTTCTTACTGTAATCAATCAAACGGCAGAGACTTCCAAGGTGTATTTTCTCTTTTGGTCCTTCCATTTTCTCCTACAAACCCTCAAACTCCTTCTTGTCAAAGAATCCCCCAACAAATTTGGCACGCACGGTGGGACTTCCAAGGAGCTTTGAGCATAGGAGGCTATATATTGCCATTGGAGGACAATATTCCAGTGTCGACAACATTACTCCAGTGGGCCAAAAGGTGCATACTTTTATCAAGTGTCTCATTTTAAGTGGACTATGCATAGCTCATGACCGCGACCCGGTCACAAACCTTGAGAATCAAGTGCAAGCAGACAAGAAGAAAGACGAACAGAAGATCATCGAGTCCACTTTCATCGACTTCATCGGTAGGAAGCATGGCAGGACAGGTGGACCTAGAAATCTTGCTCTCCAGATTAAACATAAAATTTCCCTCCTTCAGGGGTTTAGCCCAGGAGGACCCAGATGAGCACATTCAACGATTTCTTGCATTATGTAAGACTAGGGGGCTAATGGGTAGGGAAGATGCTTTCTTGATACTCTTCCCCGCCACATTGGAAGGACTGGCAGACAAGTGGTTTAGC
This sequence comes from Ceratopteris richardii, assembly GCA_020310875.1. Classification (NCBI taxonomy): domain Eukaryota; kingdom Viridiplantae; phylum Streptophyta; class Polypodiopsida; order Polypodiales; family Pteridaceae; genus Ceratopteris; species Ceratopteris richardii. Next base: position 24,171,657 of record CM035417.1, on the reverse strand, counting down.
CAGTTTGCTGAAAATCACTTTACCTCTTGGGATTTGATGAAAGAGGCCTTTAAGAATCAATTTCAGCATGGCAACACGGCTGAGATCATTATAGAAGAATTGGAAAACTTAAAGTTGGGTCCAGGAGAGAAGTTCCCCGAATTCGTGACCAGGGCCAAAGCATTAATGGCTAAACTACCGGATCCACCACACGACTTCTTTGTCAAGAAGTGGTTAGCCAAACCCTTACCTGTGGTCACCCAATGCAAAATAAAAGAGTTAGTGCTACCTACAGCCTCCATAGAGGAGTTCATCACCACGGCTACAAGACTGGAGCAAATAAGGCACCAATATGGGACAACTTCTTCACCACCAACATATGGTACAGAGATGGAGGATCCAGTGACCCAGCTGAGGAGGGAGTTGGAGGGCTTAAAGAGAAATAAGCCCTACAAAGAGGAGGAGACTGCTGTGGCTCAATTGAGAAGGGAGATTGAAGCACTCAAGCTTCAAAAGGAAGAGGAGGCCCAAGCAGAGGAATTAGCTCAGCTGCGACAGGAGTTGCAGGAGCTCAAAGGAGGGGGCATCAAGAGTGGTCTTTGGTGTTCCATGTGCAGCAAACAAGGGCATATAGTAAGTGAGTGTCCTCTGTTAAGTGTAACTTGCCAATTATGCAGGAAGGTTGGCCATGAGGCCCATGAATGCCAATCAAGGGGAATGCCTGCAATGACATACTGGACACAAGGAGGACCCCTGCCACCAGCAAATGTGATGGCAGCTGCACCCAATCAAGGTAACACTTATAACCCTAGACAGAGGGATAATTTTGGAAATGGGCCTAGAAGGCCAATTATTTGTTTCAGATGTGGGGAATGTGGGCACTATCAAAGTAGGTGCACCCTACCAGAAAATGCCCCCCCTTGCAGAAACTGCCCAGAGGCCAGAGACCACTACACATTTTGTTGTCCTAAGAATCAAGCCTCTTCATCTGGGCCCCACATTCAAATGATTTCCGTGCAGGAAGAAGAAATGGCAAATCAAGTTAAGGTGCCATCACCATCTACCAGGGTGGTGCAGTTAGAGGAAATTGACTCTTTTACTGTGCAGACAAGAAGCAAGGGGAAGGCTCCAGTGGACATGGGTCAAGAATCATTGATTAATGGATTAAACAGAGACAAAGGTGTGTCTGAAGACCAAGCCACCACAAGTGCAGACACAAGGCAAAAGGAAAATTGCACAGGTACCAGTGATGCCATTGGACATGCATTCAGCAGGGCTCATGAGGAGTTGGATAAGTCAAATGGAGCCCAAGCTCTTAAGGAATCAGAAGCCTCCAGACTGCTCAAGTCCATGAAAAAGGAGGTTAGTATTTTTGATTTAATAAGGATTGATGGGAAGTTCAGGTCAGAACTCTTGCAGATAATTGATGAAATGTCCACAACAAGCTTAGTGGCAAAAGCTGCTGTTATGTATAAAGATAAATATGCAGGGGAAGCACCCCTCACAGATTACAAGAGCCCTCGGCTAACCATTTCTATTAAAGGTCATGAGTTTCAAGGAGTTATTGTGGATGGTGGTTCTGGCATTAACTTGATGCCTGAATATACCATGAAAAAGATTGGACTATACCCTTCACAACCTGCCAACTTCACTGTAACAATGGCAGACCAAAGCATAGTAAGGCCTATGGGGGTGGTTCCTGGAGTCCCAGTCAGGATACAAGGTACTATCTTTAACTTGGACTTTGTTGTTTTAAGGCTGCCACAGGTAGAAGGAAGCTTCCCACTGTTAATTGGGAGACCTTGGTTAAGGCATGCCAATGTGCTGCATGATTGGGGCAAGGACACAATGTGGGTAAAGCAAGAGGGAAAAGAGTTGCAGCAGATAATTTTAGAAGAAGGCCCAGATAATCAGAAAAATACTAGCATGATGCAGACAATCGGTATTTGTATGGAAGAAGAAGTGGTGGACAACCCAGAAGCAGACCTATTTGAAAGAGCAGATTTATATGAAGATGAAAACATGTTGGCTTGGCTCCATGCAGAAGACCCATCCTCCTGCTATGGAATTTTTCCAAACTCATGTATAGAAAAAGCATATGAAGAAAAAGAGGAAATCACTCAGGTTGAAACAGTAGCAGTCAAAGGCCATAGCAAAGCGAAGAAAAGCAAAGTCCTTACATGCAGCAGTGATAAAGCTACTCAAATTCATATATCAATGGCCACTTTTTTATGGATTCTGGTATGGCTATCATCTGTTATTTCAATTCTTATGGTAGCAAGTGCAGGGCTTTACAAGAATGTGGAAGTTGCTACTGCCAATATTTGGGAACATAGGGTTCCTCTGGATGAAGAAGCTGGAGTAGTAAAATTAAAATTTTGCAAATCATATCATAAAGTTGCTGGAGGAGATAACATTCTAATGAAGGATTTAGGGTACCCCTCTCAGATGGCCAGGGTGCCCCAGGAGAAGACTAAAGCAATGAAGTGCAGTACAAATGCAGATTATGGAGGAGTCTCTCTCAGTCAACAATACAAGGCTCAAGGCCTACTATCAAGCCAACTGAAGTTTTATGGATCACCTGGAACCTGCAAAAATTGTCCAGGTTGTACATAGTCTTTTCTCGTCATTTTTACTTAAGTTTTAGTAGTTTTCTTATCCATTTCATGCTTGTTTCTTAAGGTTTTAGCAAATTTAGCAGTCATTTCATCCACTTTGCAAAGGCACAAATTTTGGAATTTTTTAGAAATTTTTTCAAATTTTTTCAGGCATTTTTTTGGACTTTTTCTAGTATTTTCGCCTTTTTCATGTGTCTTTTTATTGCCCAATTTGAGGAATAAATGGAGGGTCTCTGTGGTTTGATGAAGGATTTTAGGCTCAACATGTAGAAAATTTCATCAGAATTTTTTCAGAATTTTTTTAGAATTTTTTAGCCAATTTTTGGCATTTTTTTCAGATTTTTCCTTGATTTTTCTCTAAATTGGGCTATTTAAAAATTAAAAAAAAAAAAAAAAAAAAAAGAGCCCCCTAGGGAATTTACGGGTTCCCCAAAAAAAAAAAAAAAAAAAAAAAAAAAAAAATCCCCCCCCTGCCCCCCCCCCCCTCTATTTTCTTTTTATTATTATTATTATTATTTTTTTATTTATTTATTTTATTTTATTTTATTTTATTTTTATTAATTTTTATCTTTTATTTATTTTATTTTATTTTATTTTCTTCTTTATTTTATTTTCTGTCTGAGCGTTGAAAACGAAACGAAAAAAAAAAAAAAAGAGCGATCATTTTTATTTTTATTTTTATTTTATTTTACTTTATTTTTTTTTATTTTATTTTTTCATGGATCAAAGCTATTGGCTCTGGATTGTGCCTCGGTTGGCCGTTTTTTACAAAAATGGAGTCATTTTCATGTTTTTTGGCACCTATGAACTCAGTTTTTGAATTTCTTTTTACAAATTCCCACTTTTTGTATGACTTTTGGTCTAAAACCACATGTTTTGAACACCTTTATCACATGTTTTTATTTCACAACATTGTCCAAATGATCTATTCTCACCTTGTCTTACCTTATGTTTAATAATCTCCCATATGTACCCTCTGTAGCCCTCCGGTTTGTTCACATTAGCCTCCTCCCGACCCCTGATTCCTACTCCCCATCCCTCCCTTTACCAATATGCCCAGCCACATCCTTTCCCCTCCCTACCCCATCCATATTCACACCCTCAGCCCTCCCTTCCCCTTCCTTTCTCCCCTTCCATCGCCCCCCCTTTTTTTGCTTTTCCATTCCAAAATCCCACTTTTGGTTCTTCTCTGGGGCTTGTTCTCTCCTGTTTTGGTGGAATTGGTTGCTGCTCAGATGTCCTATTCAAGTTTTTGCGGCTATATCTTCATCGTGATCAAAGTTTAGCTATCGCTCTCCGGGACGGAGAGCACATTAGGTGGTGGGCAACTGTTGAGCCCATAAATGTCATGTTGATCAAAGTCAACTGCAGTCAAAGTCAACAGGTCAAAGTCAACAGGTCAAAGTCAACAAGGTCAAGGTCAAAGTCAACAGGTGCAAAGTCAAAGTGCGTAAGTGCAGGTGTCACAGTGCACAGGTAGTGCACAATGAATTGTCCACAAAGGGTAAATTGGAGAAAATAGGTTGCAGGTTGCAGAGGTACTTTCTCTAATTTCCCTAAGGTTCAAAGTGTGTTTTAAAGTGTTTTGGAAGGTTGAGGTGAACCCCCCTTATGTGCAAAAGTGAAGAATTAAAAGGAAATGTGAAGGCATGTGAAGCGGCAAAGTGTACGCACAGGTGAAAGTATGGCCCCCCATTAAAATTTTTGGTTTTAGACTAAAGTCACTACAGGACAAAACAGTGAGTAGTTGGCTGCCACTTGTGAGAGCAATCTTGGGACATCAAAGTGAGCACCAAGATTCACTTGCAGTTAGGAGCGTACGTGATCGACACACTCAAATCAAGGCAAGAGCCATTCTTGGACCAAGGTTAGAGTAAGCAAGAGAGCATAGGCTAAGTGGAGCAAGAGAGAGAAGTGCAAGAGACACCAGAGTACGTCGCACAGAAGTGGAAGTGCAAGGTGCATAGAGAGTGACCAAGGATTTTGGTGCAGAGAAGTGCTAAGCTATAGTTCCCCCAAGTATCTCAAGGTCCTTTGGCAGTGTACGCTTGCCGACAGCAGGTATTCACTCCTCCCCCTTGGGGAAGCTTGGTGCAAGGTGTGCACAAGGAGAAGCTTGAAGCAGGTGGAGGTTTGTTGCAGAGGAGGTCGGCAGCAAGAGGACATTGGGATATTGGATATTTTGTAATAGGGCACTCTGCGGGATTGTGCACAGAGGTATTGGTGTATCTTGTATTTCAAACATTGTACTTTTCTTACTGTAATCAATCAAACGGCAGAGACTTCCAAGGTGTATTTTCTCTTTTGGTCCTTCCATTTTCTCCTACAAACCCTCAAACTCCTTCTTGTCAAAGAATCCCCCAACACACATGGAAAAGTCATGTAAATTCAATGTGGGATCAGAACGATTTTAGAGCTAGACTTATGGCACAAAGGAATAGGACACATCAACATCCCGAAGCTGAAGGACATTAGCAAACAAGAAGTGGTATGAGGTTTCCAAAATTTAATAGCATTGGACTACATGAGTTATGTGAAGCTTGTCAACTGCTACAAGGTAAAATGTTTGGTTGCACCTCTACGAAAGTACCAAATATCTGAGTCTAAAATATACATGAACTACTCATGAGAAGATGGGTAATAGCTAGAAATAGTATTGAATTCCCATTACGCATTTTGAACAATGTTATCAACTCTACTTTATGTGTAGAGGTCTTGGCAACAAGCACTCCAACCTCTTCCGTCTTCGCCTCCATTGAAACTACCTTAAGAAATTTGTTTAGGACATGATATTTTCACTTCTAGTGCTACTCAAAAAAAACTTTTTCTTTTATGTTTTCTTTTCATATTCTTCTACTATATTGAAATGTGTAGCATTAGCTTATTTTTTTTTACTAGTAGATGAGCTCCATTTGCCTTTGCCCTTTTGACTAGCTAAGAAAGCTTGATCTGTAAGAAGCATAATTAACTTGTTCTACATAGACTAAACTTCCTGAAACAAAACTAAGACTAACTCCTCAAATGAAAAGTCATTTGGATAGCTTTTTATCATCAAATGAAGAGTAGAAGAAAAAGTCGGATTCAAATATTGAAGATCATTAAGAAAAGTCTACTCAAGTGAGCTTTATGGTAATATTTTAACATGAAAAAGGCCCGGGGGAAATGAAAAGAAAACCATACAAAAAAGAACAAAGAATATGCATGAAGATAAAACAATCAAAGTTCCACAAGAAGTTCAATCTAATTGGTATTTGAATTAGTTTTTACATTAAAATAGCCCTTATTTGAGCAAGATTTTTTTCCCAAAGAGAGACTCTGAGCAAGACACAAGGAAGGGTGTTCATGAACTGTTGACAAAGTTCAAGACTGGGTACCTTGACATACAAACAATCCTAGGGTTTTTGCACTCTCATGCAACTCAGAGATAGCGCAATTTGAGTTGCTTTACTCCCCACTCTGTATGTTCTCTATCAGCACTCGTACTGAGGTTCCTCAGTGTTTGCCCTCCCTTTGGGGGAAGGGGGCATGGAAGAACGTAACACATCTACCCCTGCAATGGAGTATGCTCGAAACCTATGTGACCTACGGATTGAGACCTTTCATAGGTGCAGAATATGCCTTTTGGAGCCGACATTGATACACATCCAGGGGATAAGTCCCGGAACCGATTATCAACGTTTATCCTCCTAGAAATTGCGCTTTTGTCAAAATTGTGTCTACTAGTAATGATTCTACCCAGTTCCTCCTGAACCTCACTTCTTCATTTGAAGAGCATAACCATAAAGGTAAACAATCAATATTCTCTACTCCCGGGTGTTTTGCTAAAGCAAAGGATAAGATCGACTGTACAATTGAAGGTGGTATGTTATTGATTGATTGTGATGAGTTAGATAAGTGGCAAAAGTAACTTCTAGACCATGTAGTCATAGGATTATGCCATGGGGCACGCCCCTTGCATGATGTTTTGAAACAATGGATGAGAATAAATTTGGAAAGTAGGGGGGTCTTCGCCAAAAACATACAGTATTTACCTAATGGATATTTTCTATTATTTTTTGATGATGCTATTACTGCTCTCCAAGTAATTATTGAAGGCAATTGGATTATGAGGTCCACCCTAGTATCATTTTTTTGGTGGTACTCTGGGTTTAACCCAAGAGGACCAAAACCAACGAGGGTTCTAGTGTGGGTTGACTTGTCGGACATGCCTATTGAATTTTTCCATGGATAGAAAACTTGTGTGCCGTTCTAGGTAAAGTCCTAGGGCGAAAAGCCCAGGGTAACCTGAATCTATGATGGGACCCAAGGTTCTGGTTGAGATAGATATGAATAAACCTATTCGAACATTCCTAAAAATCACTAATTCTGAAGGGTTGTGTTTGCATGAACAGAATTTAAAGAAGTTTAAATTCCTTAAACTTCCAAGTACATCATATGTGAATAGAATCGAATTCTATTTGCATTGCACTCATCCACTTTGAATCACTACGTAAATGTTCAAAATTGAATGGTTCCATTAGATGTGGTTGCCATAAGATACATTCACAAAGTCAGATGATGCATGGAAATATCATGGTCTTGTTCTACTAAATAAAATGGTACTCAACTTGCTATCTTGCAATGTTGTTCACAAACTTTTTGACATAGACCATGCGTCTTTCATAGATATGTGTTCTTTATGTAATACATCATCAAAAACCTACATCAAAACTGGTCTGAATATCATTTTGAATTTTAGCCATGTGTGTATGCAAAATTCACTAATGTTTAGATATGTTTGGCTGAACATTTTTAACCCTCTTTGGCTAGAAGTTTTTAGCCATGTTTCTTTGCAAAGGTAGGGATTTTCAGTTATGTTTGAATGGAATTTTTTAGCCATATTTGGCTGGAAATGTTTAGCTTATTTGAACCTCATTGTATGGCCTACATCAACATAGTCAAGTGCATAACTTTGAAAAAAAAGATATGAGTATATAAAACCCATCTTGTGAGCTGATTGTTGGCTAAAATTTACATTCAGGTAAAGTATAAATTGAACGTTTTGAGAATACCACATCTAAACTTACAATAATTTTATCAACCAATGGAGCATATAAGAAATAAAATTTACTCTCACTACTGTAACCAACAAATTTACATTTCTTTGCCTTCTCATAAAGTTTTTGATGTTGTTGTGATGCCACAAGAGCATATGCAAGACAACCAAACATGTGCATATCACTAACCTTGGATTGCACCCATTCCAAGCGTCAAAAGGTGTAATGACTATCAAAGCTTTTGTAGCAAAATCATTAAATAGGTAGGCTACAGATAGGGCCACTTCCATCCAAAAAGTATCTAGAAGATGCTTTCCTTTAATCATACAATGCTCGATTTCAAGACGTGTTCTACTCTTGCACTTTGCAACACCATTTTGTTTAGGTTTATATGGCACTTTATATTGGTGTGCAATTTCATCTTTAAAAAGAAAATCAATAAATTCATGTGACACATATTCACTTCCACACTTTGTGTGAAAAGTCAAAAGCTTATTGCCACATAAAATTTCAGAAATATCTAAGAAAATTTTAAAGCAAGATAATACCTCATTATTTGCTTTCAGAAGTAGCACCCAAATATGGAGTGTTGCATTATCACCGAAGGTAACAAAGATACATGCTTACCACCAGATGCAATCTTGACATGACCACATATATCACTATGAACAAGTTATAATTTTTGTGTAGCATGTGTAGCAACATCTTCATGAAAAGGAGCATGATGCATTCTTCCAAGTATACACATGCATGCTTTTCAATGGACTCAAGTGTAGGATAACCAATAAACCACTCCTTCTTATGCAAGTAAATCAAACTATCTGCTCCTTATAAAAGAAAACCCATCTCCTGCTTATGAAAGTAAAGCAAACGATTGAAATTCAAATGACCAGAATGACTATGCCATAACTCTATTTCAGCCATAAGAAAGGCATTTGAGGCAATTCTCTTTTACGCATCCAAATGAAATACACAATTGCAAAATGTCCCAGACATCAGAATGAAAAAACAATTGCTGAAGTCAAGAACCATACATATGCTATCAACTAATTGTACATTAATTTCATCACTAGAAATACTAGGAAATGAAGTCAAGCTTTTCTTGGTACAGGGAAATGAAGTCAAGAGTTTCTTGGTACAAGGTACATAGAATGCATTTTGGAGAGTAACAATACCTCCACTTGCAATTGTATGTTGAATTTCTCAAACTCCAATAATAGGATAAGAATCATTTGCACATACATGTCCTACACTGGGGGCCTCTTCCAAAGATGCAAAAAAAGCATCAAGTGATATGCCCTCAAGCACCTTAACCAAAAAATGAATTCAAACAATCTCATTCAAAATCAAACATGTTTGTGATGATGAATCATATTGACATGTAATGACAAATGCTTAAACATCTTGAGCAACATTAGCTTCATCATTCTTTGCATTAGATGTGTTCTCAACAATAGACATGCCATATTCTTTCTTCTTTTCATTACACTTAGGAAGCTTTCTACATTCAATATGTCCAACATTTTGATAGTATCTCTTCTTCTTTTCAATATCACCATCAAGAGAGGATAAAGTGGACGAGAAAGAGTAAGGATTTGGTTTTGATGAACCAAGAGGTAAAGAATACTTTCTTTTGTCCTTTTGTTTAATAGCAACTGCTTGCATTCCCTCAAGAAAATCACTTATATTCACTCTTGGTTGCTACTCTTGCAAAAGAAGAGACACAACTGCATCAAAGGTATTCATGTTTGGATTACCTTTAGCAACCATACAAAGTCTATTAGCAAAGCTTTCAAAAGATTTTGCAAATCATTTTAGTGGTATAGAGATGAGAGATGCATCCAAAATGGTATCATCAATGTTTGTTGATTGCTCTTTAAGATCCTTGATCCGTGTAACATGTATATCCACTCACTCATTTTCAGCCATAAATAAATCCTCAAGTTCATTTATCAAGTAAGAAACATGTTCTTTGTTATGATCTCCATATAAGAAAGCAAGCGTTTCCCTAGCTTCTCTTCAAATAGTCCTTGATCGGATGTGTAGAATAATATGTGGCTTCATAGGAAGGGCAATAAATGCAAATTCTTGCAAGTCTTTTTCCATCCCACCTAGGTTGCTCTTGCATAGATGAAGAAGGCACAACCACTATAATTGAAAAAGATATATGACAACGAGTGGCATAGTAGAAGGACGACCCATTCACTTGTCAACATTTTCCATTGTCTTCCATAGTTGCTTTGCAATTGGATAGTTGGTCCCATTAATCTTATCTTCAGCTTTATGCATGCCAAACAAGCCATCGTTGCTTGCCATTGCACCAAAAAAGTCAAAAGTAGCAAGATATGAACTTCAAAGCAAAAAATGCAAGCTGAAAAGCAACTCACAAATTTTAACTCCTTTGGAGAAATTGCACAAAAGGATCCAAAATGGTAGTAAAACCCTAGCTCTCCTGATTGAAATGATCACAAAGTGCTAAAATTTGTATGTCTATGATCCAAAACTTATTTGAACTATTAGAACTTCACGTAGTGATGGTTTAGAAAAATAGTAGGTTGAGAAAAGCTTAGGTTTCTTTCATACCATGTTGGGTGTATGAGCGATTGAGGAAGCACAAATAGAATTACACACAATAACAAACAAGGAGATGGAAGCACAAAAACATGCAACGGATAAAAGAGATCTCTACCAATAGATAATCAATAGTATAAGAATGAATGAAGTGAGAGCTATCAATGGATTCCTAAGTACAACATACGACCACATATGAGTATATATGATGAATTTGTGTCTACATGGGGAAAACTCCTCTAGCTACACTACAACAGATCGATGGTATACCGAGGTTTTTACCGAGGAAAATGAACGCGGCTTTATTTGCCGCGACGCCGGTGTAAAGGTCGGTTTTCGCGTCGGTACCAAAGAGTCGGTATAGGCGTCGGTCTGGACATCGGTAAAAGCGTCGGTATATGTGTCGGTATATGCGTCACCAATGACACTATTGGGAGTAACGTCGCTTATACCGACGACCATACCTGCAAACTTTTTTTTGGGCAGAATGTTTTGTCTTTTGCTACAGCAACATTACCATGATGTTGCTTAACAAAAGACAATACACTTTGCCCGAAAAAAACTAAGTACATGTGATGTATACTCTAATGACAACCGAAATATGATTTCATGAAACAGAGTATTATTGTACACAAAAGAGATCGATAATCAGAATGAACAATGAACCATGTACAAAAGAAGTTATATATTTCAATAATGAAGCATGTACAAGAGTGTGGCAAACCATTGTCATATATGACACTTTTACAAAATGTGGCAAAGCAATGTATTGCCATATGGAAATCAAATACAAAATATTGGTCTTCCACTGCCATACACATGCAAAGAACGTTCCATATCAACAGTCTTGCAACAAAGAACAATAATGGAATGAGATAAATTCACATGAAAATTACAAACAAGTAAAAACCAAGTTTATAAATTAATTACCTCATCGCAAACGGTCCCATGAAACTACCGCACCGCGTCCCTCCAAGTCTTGCAATAGTGCAGTCAACCCATGACTATATCCATAAGACTCCTCCGATCGTGTTGGAGGACGACCCATTGCGAGCTCCTCAAACAAATATAAAAAGATTAGAGAAATATATATGAGAAATTTAACACAAATAAACTCTATAAATGAAATGGTACTTACAAAATCATGACGCATCGTGTCATATGCGCCGCTGCCCAAATGTGACGATCCAATCATGTCTAGATGTGTGGCTGCAGCATTTCGCTGCTGGCGATATCGATCAGGAATCTGCTGCTGCTCATCATGAATCATGTCCCACTCCTCAGCATCTAACCACACAGGCTTTGGTAAGCCTTCTCTGAATGCATCACGAGCCTCGGATTGTCGATGTGACATGACCTCACGTGCGGTATGCAGAATCCACTCTGAACTGACAATCGACTGTCCATCGACTGGTCGGAACTCCTGGTAAATCATCTATGTGATATAATTCTTCTGATCTTTATCCTGTTCACTCCATTTCCGCATGATGGAGTGTCCAAACTGGATGGAGCAAATCTATCGTATGCATGCACGCATTGCTTTGCCAGCCGCATCCATCACCGGAGCTCCATCTCGGATACTATACACCTTGGAGTCATCATGGTCATGAGCACCCCAAGGTGTACGTGGTGTACTGCATGGTGTACTGCGTGGTGTACTGCATGGCGTACCTACATCTGAGGTACTCGTCCTAGGAGTAGAAGCGGGCAACACAACGTCCGTCGCACTGCCTCCACAACAACCGCCTCCTCCGCCTCCAGACCTACCTGTAGATCCACTCTTAAAACCTCCTACTCCAGAGCGTGACCTCGATCTACGAGATGGGCCAGACCCTGTATCGCACTGAGGTGTCGAACGCACATGTCTACTAGTAGATCGAGTAGGAGATGGCTGCAAAGATGGTCGTGGTGGAGTCACAAAGCTAGGAGACATACCTCCTACGGGAGTAGCACCACCCTCAGGAGTGACACCGGCGAGAGTGACACCGGCGGGAGTGAGGCCAGCGGGAGTGAGGCCGGCAGGAGTAAGGCCGCCAAGAGTGAGGCTGGGAGGAGTGCTACCACGAGCGATCCAATACTGTGATGCAGCGGCCATATACGCAGGAGGAACCTGAGAGATGAACTCCAAAAACTGCTCCTCTGTCATGGACTGTGGAGTGACTGGAGGACTGTCTCCCATCGTGCTCTGTAATAAAAGAACTCAAATAATTAGCATGCGATAAGAAAAATAATATAGGGAATAAACAATAAAAAAAAATTTAGTACGTACAAGTCTTTTATTCAAAAGTCCTCTATTCTAGCATCCTCTTGAAGATCCGATGCACCGAGAATATCTATCTCTTAATTGATGGCTTCTAAATCGCTTGCTATGCTGGTTTCCTCCTGATCATCATCTATTGCTTCGTCTTCTCGAACAATGACCTCTTCTTCAATGACCTCTTCTTCTGGAACAATGATCTCTTCCTTCTCAACTATCGAATGAATCTCTGAGTCCACTAGAGATGGACTTTCTTCTACATCTGCATTTTCAAAAATTTGTCTACTACGTGGAGTGACTTGTAAAACAAATAGCCACTCTGGGTCTTTTGAATCTGGTATAAAAACAACTTGCTCACAGTGTTCGAGAAGTACAAATGTTCATCTGTCCATAATCTTGTGGAGTCGACTTGAAGCAAACCACTCTTATCTCGTCTCACTGTTGCGTTTCTTCCAGAGGTGACTACTTTGAACCATTTCACGTCAAAAACAAAGTAATCAAAATTTTTGAAAGATAGTTTCAAGATGTCTTGAATCACACCACAATAATCTAACTCGCCTTCTAGAGCATTATCATCTCTTGCACTCGCTCTACTTTTTTGCAAAAAATTCACCATCACTCCACTATCAAAAGTAGACCGGTTTTGATCGATTCGTGCGATTCGAAAGTGTCGTCCATGAGACCATAGTGCACTGTATTTGATATACTCCCAATCACATTCTTTTGCGAGTTCTTCTTCTTCTTCAGAGATATCTTCACCCGCTGCCTTTGCTTGTGAAACCGCTGTATCTAGCCATCTGCTTGTTGGAAAAGGTGGGAGAGGTCGAAGATTTTCTGGAAGAGGAAAAAATCGAGTGGAACGATCTCTTCCAAACTGAGCTCTTTCTTTTGCGTTAGTTTCCTTGGCAAGTTCATACCTTTCTAACCACTTTTGCATAGGCTCAGAGTTAACTATGCAAAACTTCATTGCCTTCTCTTTGAAAGCTGCATCCATTTTTCTTTGCAATCCTTTACCTTGTGGTTCATCGCCTACGAGATGAACATCTTCATCATCGCTCCATAAGCGAGGCATTTCGGGATCTGATATACGTAGAAACTCAGTAATGAATACAAGAGATTCTTGTACAAGCCATCCCTCTGCCATGCTACCCTCTAGACGTGCTCTCTGTCGAACAAACCCTTTTAATGTCTTCATAAAGCGCTCTAAGAAGAACATCCATCGACTATGGACAGTTCCTGCTATTGCAACTTCATTTACTACATGAACCAGTAAATGAAGTTGAATAGTGAGAATACTTGTGGGAAAGTATTTCTCTCTATGCTATCTCTATTTATCTCTTTAGAAGATATCCACCGTACTAAAGAACTAATTTTATAAATGGTTTTTCCTACATCCTTTGAAAGACAATCCGTTAGGGCTACAAGGAGCACAAACTGTAAAAACTTGTGCCAATCATGAGACTTGAGTCCTGCAAGATCGTCATTTCGTGTGAAAGCATTCTTTAGACATCTCATGCATCCAGTAGGTGTACGAAACTCTGAAATTTTTTTCTTCACTTGTTGCTCTTCCATCCTACGAAGCACCCAAGGAGCTCTTGGTAACGATACTGTTCCGTTAGGCTTAGTAATTGCCCACAACTCTCGCATACAACCTCGCTCTTCTAGGTCGTCCCTTTGTGCTTTGCTTTCTTTCTTTCCGATCAAAGTTTTCCAAAGCATCTCTCCCACATTCTTGAAAATATGCATCGGGTCTACCAAATGATTGATCACCAATTCACTCCAATAAGGGAGTTCATGAAAAATAGACAACTGTTTCATGCCAGCAACTGGATTTTTTGAATCCCACAGTTGTTTCCAATCGCTAGCTTTCATTTGGTGTTGCGCTTGTCGACCAATTTCTCCTTCACGTAAAACATGCCTATCAGGCAAATATCTATGATGTCCTTCATAGACAATTTTACGTAGTGCTTTGGAATAGCGTGCTTCTAGTCGTGGTCCGCATAAAGGACAAGCATGGTAACCCGAAATCGATAAACCTGAACATTCATCATAGCCAGGCCAATCATGCATTGTCCACATAAGTATGCCTTGCACTCGCACGTCTCGTCTTTTTATAGGTTGAGACATGTCACTCACAGTGATCCCATCCCATAAAATGCGCAGTTCTTCTACAAGTGGTGCAAGATATACATCCATGTTTTTTACCTTATACTTACCTGGTACAATAAGAGCTAATAATAAATGACCTTTCTTTGTGGCCAAGCATGGTGGGATATTATAATTGACCAAACATACAGGCCATGTGCTCCATGAAGAACTGCGTAATCCAAATGGATTCACTCCATCCATAGCTAGGCCTAGACGTATGGACTTAGGCTCACTAGCAAACTCTGGCCACTTACTATCTATGTGCTTCCAAGCATCAGAGTCAGCTGGCACTCGCATTACATTATCTGTAGACCTGCTCTTTGTATGCCATGACATTAACTCAGCTATAGATTTGCATCTAAACATGTTCTTAATTCGTGGAATGATAGGAAAGTGGCGAAGAACCTTTGCGGGGATTGCTTCACCTATAACATCTTCTCTAAATCTATTTGCTCCACACTTTGGACATACGTGGAGATGCTCATACTCATTCCGATACAGAATGCAATCATTCGGACAAGCATGAATTTTCCTATAATCCATTCCAATGGACTGTAAAAGTTTTTTCGCATCTCCACGTGTTGGAGGCATGTCATTGCCCTCTAGCAAAATTTGATCTTTAAGAAGCCTGCAATAAGCAATTAAAATGATATTAGTAAATGAAGTTATTGTGATACAACAATGAAAGCCAATTTGTTCTCCATTTACCTGAACAATTCAGTGACACTACTATCTGACCATCCATAAATGGATTGCAGATTGAGCATCGCGAGTGAAGCACGTAGTACAGATATCTTTGCTCCATTGTAAAGTCGTAAACGAGCTAATCTTCGCATGTTTTCATATTCTTCATCAACTTCTGATCGTGGAATTTCTGTTGTGTCCATGAAACTCTCGTCGACACCTTCTTCACCATCATGATCTTCCTCCATCTCATAAAATGCTTCAAGCATCTCTTCCATATGTTCATTCTGTGTAATATTATTAGTGCTTGCTTCTACGTCCAAGTGCTTTTTTGCTCACTTTTGTCCACGAGATGTTATCGGTGCAATGTCGTTTGGATCCATCTGCTCACCTGGGGGACCATGCGAATGATAGCGTAGGTTTTCCAGTCGACTCCTATCAAAGGATCCATACTCTATAACATGTGCAGTACAAATCTGTCATTTTCGATAAATTTGATACTTGCACTGTGTGCAAGTACATGCCATTCTCTCTTCAGGATCCAAGGAAGCCATCTGCTACAATATGGACATTTTAGAACATTTCTTCTTTTGTTAAACCTAAAAATCTAACTCTTAAAGACCTAAATACTTATATACCTAAAAAAACTTAAAATCCTAGTTTTAAAACCCTAATCTATATAGCTATCCTATTTTATCTATATATTCGGATTTTTTCTTGATTGATCCTATTTTATATATATATTTATTTATTTATTCAGATTTTTTTCCTCTTAATTAAGTTATATGTATGCCTAAACCCTAAAACCCTAATTTTAAAGATCTGGACCTAAATTATGTATATTTCTATACACATGTGTATATACATGTATATATGTATTATATGTGTATGTGTATGTGTGTATATATGTTATGTACGTGTTAAAACCCTAAAACCCTAATCCAAATGACCTAGAACTAAAACATGTATATATATGTATGCATGTGTATATATATGTGTATATGTGTGTATATGTGAATATAGATAGGTATATAAGTATGTGTGTTTGTGTATTTATATATTTATTTATATATTCAGATTTTTTCTTTACTTAATTATATTTAATTATATATATTTAATTAAATAATTTAAAACACTAGTTGTTTTTATATTTATTTATGTATATAATTATCTTATTTTATATATATATTTATTTATATATTCAGATCTTTTTTCTAACGTAATCCTATTTTTATATATTTAATTATAAATATTTAATTAAATTATTGAAAACACTAGTTCTTTTTATATTTATTTATGTATATAATTATCTTATTATATATATATATTTATTTATATATTCAGATTTTTTTTCCTTACGTAATCCTATTTTTATATATTTAATTTCATATATTTAATTATATATATTTAATTAAATTATTTAAAACACTAGTTCTTTTTATATTTATTTATGTATATAATTATCTTATTTTATATATATATTTATTTACATATTAATATTTTTTTTCCTTACGTAATCCTTTTTTTATATATTTAATTTCATATATTTAATTATAAATATTTAATTAAATTATTTAAAACACTAATTCGTTTTATATTTATTTATGTATATAATTATCTTATTTCATATATATATTTATTTATATATTCAAATTTTTTTCCTTACGTAATCCTATTTTTATATATTTAATTTTATATATTTAATTATATATATTTAATTAAAACCCTAATCTTAAAATTCTAGATCTGAAATACTAAACCCTAAAACCCTGATCTTAAATATGTAGACCTAAAATATGTATATTTTTGTATACATGTGTACATACATGTATATATGTATTACATGTGCATGTGTATGTGTGCATATATCTTATGTAGGTGCTATAAACCTAAAACCCTAATCTTAAAGATTTAAATCTAAAATATGTATATTTTTGTATGCATGTGTAACTACATGTATGTATGTATTATATGTATATGTGTGTTTGTGTATATATGTAATCTACGTATTAAAATCCTAAAACCCTAATCAGAAAGACTTAGACTTAAATCTGAAATACTAAACCCTAAGACCCTAATCTTAAATATGTAGACCTAAAATATGTATATTTCTGTATACATGTGTATATACATGTGTATATACATGTGTATATACATGTATATATGTATTACATGTGCATGTGTATGTGTGGATATATCTTATGTAGGTGTTATAACCCTAAAACCCTAATCTTAAAGATTTAAATCTAAAATATGTATATTTTTGTATGCATGTGTATCTACATGTATGTATGTATTATATGTATATGTGTGCTTGTGTATATATGTTATCTACGTATTAAAATCCTAAAACCCTAATCAAAAAGACTTAGACTTAAATCTGAAATACTAAACCCTAAAACCCTAATCTTAAATATCTAGACCTAAAATATGTATATTTCTGTATACATGTATATATACATGTGTATATGTATTACATGTGTATATGTATTACATGTGTATGTGTATGTGTGGATATATGTTATGTAGGTGTTATAAGCCTAAAACCCTAATCTTAAAGATTTAAATCTAAAATATGTATATTTTTGTATGCATGTGTATCTACATGTATGTATGTATTATATGTATATGTGTGTTTGTGTATATATGTTATCTACATATTAAAATCCTAAAACCCTAATCAAAAAGACTTAGACTTAAATATGAAATACTAAACCCTAAAACCCTAATCTTAAATATCTAGACCTAAAATATGTATATTTCTGTATACATGTGTATATACATGTATATATGTATTATATGTGTATGTGTATGTGTGCATATATGTTATGTAGGTGTTATAACCCTAAAACCCTAATCTTAAAGATTTAAATCTAAAATATGTATATTTTTGTATGCATGTGTATCTAGATGTATGTATGTATTATATGCATATGTGTGTTTGTGTATATATGTTATCTACGTATTAAAATCCTAAAACCCTAATAAAAAAGATTTAGACTTAAATCTGAAATACTAAACCCTAAAACCTTAATCTTAAATATCTAGACCTAAAACCCTAAAACCCTAATCTTAAATATTTAACCCTAAAACCCTAATCCTATTTAAAACCCTAAAACCCTAAACTTAAATATTTAAAACCCTAATCTTAAAACTTCAAAATAAAAATAGGATTATATGTGTGTATGTATGCATGTGTGTATATATGTGTGTGTATGTATGCATGTGTACATGTGTGTGTGTGTATGTATACATGTGTATACATGTGTGTGTATGTGTATATGCATGTATGTAGGAATGCATGTGTGTGTACGTGTGTGTATGTATGCATGCATGTATGTGTATGTGTGTGTATGTGTATGCATGCGTATACATGTGTGTGTATGTATACATGCATGTGTGTATATGTGTGTATGTATGCATGTGTGTATATATGTGTGTATGCATGCATGCCAGTATATGTGTGTGTATGTATGCATGCATGTGTGTATATATGCGTGTGTGTATGTATGTGTGTATATGTGTGTGTGTGTGTATGTGTATGTATGCATATGTGTATATATGTGTGTGTATGTATGTGTGTATGCATGTGTGTGTATGTATGCATGTGTGTAAATTTATGTGTGTGTGTATGCATGCATATGTGTATATGTGTGTGTGTATGTAAGCATGCATGTGTGTATAGGTGTGTGTATGTAAGCATGGATGTGTGTATAGGTGTGTGTATGTAAGCATGCATGTGTGTACATGTATGTGTGTATGTATGCATGTGTAAATTAATGTGTATCTTCCTTTCTCTTCTCTCTCTCTTTCTTTCTCTCTCTCTCTCTCTCCCTCCTTCTCTCTCTATCAATAGCGAATAAAAGAATCACTTACAAGTATGTCTCTCTTTGAATCGTTGTCGTCAAAGCATAATGTAGGTTGTCTCTTGTCCAATTCCAAACAATCGACGCCAACGAACTTCTAGAAAATCAACGAAAAGAGAAATTAGAAACGCTAAAGCATAGAGAAACACAAATGCTAACAGTACGCGTAGCACTTACCAAGATGTGAGAGCTAAGGTGAGAGAGAGTGTGTGTGTAGAGAGAGAGATCCGTGTGTGTGTGTGTGTGTGCACAAGACAATGCAGGTTCGCGCACGCAAGTTCGATAGTAGACCGAGAATACTCAAACATGCGTAGAAATGTGAAGTTTTGCTCTCGGGTTCGCGGTATGTTTAAAAATTCACCGTCGGTATAGGCACCGGTATGGACGTCGGTATACGCGTTGGTAGTTGCCAGTAAGTTACCGACGCTTATACCGATGCTCATATCGACGCATATACCGACACTCATACCGGCGGCTGCGGGCCACACCGACGATCCGTTTAAAATGGCCATACCGACGGTCACTTGACCGTCGGTATCTCTTAGTGAGATTTTCCGAGGGCTATAGCGACGCCGACTATGACCGTGAGTATATGCAACGTCGGTATGCCCCTCATATGTTGTAGTGCTAGTACTAGAGTAAAGAGTGCCATTGTGTAGGAAAATGGTTCACATCAAAGCTACTAGAGGGACACATGTGTAACATGGGGATCTAGGTTCTACAAGAGATTTCACATGCAAATGGGAATTTACTTCTTTCTTTTATGTCTATCATGTAAAGGTACTGAGAGGTAGCTTCATCAGTCCTGCTATACTTGGTGACATTATGACCTTTAGATCATCCCAATTTTTAATGATATCCTCACAAGGTCATGGCAAGGTCTCACTTTATTATTTAATTTGCACTTGTTCTTACACAAATTGACAACGTGTGGCTTCCATGGTGTTAACTCAAACCCCTTTCGCCTTTATAGTGACTTGCCCCTCCTTTCATGTTGGGTTCACCAATTGCAAGGCTAGGTTAAAGAAGGAGGTTGAATGAAGGGGTATACCTTTTCTCAATGGCTCTCTTTAGACAAATAATAGAAATAAACACTAAAACAAGGAATAGCAAAAGATTCAACCACCGCTCGGCTTCCTACCTAATTAATCTTGGATAGCTCTCTTCCTTAACCTCGTTCATGTGCCATTTTACATGCAATATAATAAATGTTTGCTAGAGATACATTCTTTAGTTTGGGGTTAGAAGTGATGCATCTTCAGGAAGAAGTGGCATCCATAGTTCTTTGAGAAGAAAGCCAATCTTGAAATCTCATTAAAATTTTGTCTCTCCTATTACTCGCATGTTCGGAGGGTTTAATGGATGCATTTCAAAATTCAATTTCCATTAATTATTCCCACACATGAATAGAGAAAAACAGCCAAGAGGACTTCCAAGCATCGGAGAAAGCTTTTCTTTTTTCTTAATGATAAAGCTAACAAGCTTCTTAATATTCTTGGAGTATGTGAACAGCTAAACGTTCATCACTCGATATTTGACTCTCGAAGCAAACAAAATTCCGTAATACAGTTTAAAAGTGCGAGATCCTATAGTCATACTCTCAAGAAACAATTTGAATATGCAAGTAAGCACAACATACGTTTTCATTAGTTTTAAGTTTGGAACTAGCACACAAGGAGCTGAGAATATAAACAGCGGAAGTCCGTTTCACAAAGTCGCTACTTCAGTCATAGAAAACATACACATTGGAGAATCTACAATGATACATGAAGCAGGCCCGAGTTCTTTTGTGTAGAGAATGAACAGGTATACATCTACAAGCACAACATATGAACCAGAAAGCCTTTGGTACTATCAACAGGATCTCCATACGTTATTAATCTCTTATTCAGGAACTTCATACAACTTTAATGCCAATTACTCTCTCTCCCTCTCTATCTCTCTCTCATTATGCATTCACTTCCATCTCTCTTCGGCTATCCCTTCCTTTAAATCCTAACATCTGCTGCGTTTGCGACGTCAACACATATGCCACACACTTCTCACACATGTACACTTAAAACACACAAACCCAACACATATGCCTCACACATGTAGAAATAAGAAAATAATAATACACCTAACATAAATACGTAGATTAATGAACAAAAAGAATTGATGTGTGTAATCCACGCAGAAACATGAATATAGGCGTATGAACACAATCGTACACATGCTTTCTCTTATGCATATCTATGCAACTCCTCACAAATATCACGAAGACATTTTGGAAATCGAACAGAATGAAAAATATAAAATTTTCCCTGCAATCAGAGATATATGGCTGCTACATAAGTGTACAAAATGATCATATCAGCAAAGAAATAATACATGAAGAGATGCCTCTCAGAATGGAGGAAAGATCGTTATAACAGATGAAACATCATAGACATTCGAAAATTAAACTTCACCATTCCTTCAATATATAACTATAATGCTGTATGTCCAATCTTTTGTTTGCTGTATGTCCAATCTTTTGTTTCCCCTTAATGATACCATTATTCCAGCCCACGAAGGTCCATTGATTTAGCCAGCTGCCTGTGGGATGGAGGGTGTGGGTTCAAATTTGGCTCTGGCATAGTGGTCTATCTAGTGGTCCCTTCCCAAGCGTTCTACTCTAGTGAGTCTTCCGACGTTGTGATCTTGGTTGGCTTTCTAGTCTTGACTGTGCAAGGCATTCATTCACTACTGTGTGGGATACAATGGGTTATCATGGGTATTAAGCCTGCCTTCACTTGTAATTTCAATTAATTCAAGTTAATCCAAGTAAAACATTCGTCAACCGAACTTCCTTTAAAAAAAACAAAAAAAATACCGCAAGCTAAGATCACATCTCAAAAATAGTATAAACCCTCTCGATAGATGTGAATATAATAAATAAACGCATGCTATATCAATAGTTACTAGAGTTCGCCAACGACGATAACGTCAAGAGCCTAGAGATGATCTCCGTATGTAATCATGAATCGAAACCATCTCGTGATCGAACCCGAAAAATATTTATATAATTGCCCCATATCACATAGGGTTTACATACAACGAAGAATAAGCTTCTCCTCGAGAGTAATACGGTTATCTAGAATAACAAAAAGACTATCCAAACACCTAAAAATTACTAGCTGAGACCAGATGAGACATAAGTGCATCCTATGAACGAAAATAATACATTTTATCACATACGATTGACTACGCATTCGTTGTTTGTGATTGATGGATGTAAACAAACATTTAAGCCTACAAACCATTTGTTCATGTGAGTAATTGAAAATAATATTTTCACCTCTTTTCTATTTCTTATATAGTTACAAGTATGATGCATTGCATACGCTAGCAGGGAGTATGATGGACTATTCTTCTACAAGATTATATGATGACATTAACCAAAAAGATCGAACACAATGGAGGAACTTCACATGAATCATGTGAGGAGTCTGTTGAATGTGATGGCTGGATACAATCAGAAGATCAAGGTGGTGCTGCTAGACCTGCTTCACACCTGCCCTTTCTTTTCTTCAGATATGGTTAGGAGACTCCTTGAACTTCCAAATGACACCAAGAAACTATATATGTGCTTTACAAAGTGATTGAGTAATGATCAAATCAAAACAGATAAGTTTGAACCTTCATAAGTCCAAAAACTTGCTATTTCTGTAATGACACCTGCTCAGTCCTAAGCTCAGTGTGTCCAGCACACTTGCAATTGGTCTAATTCCTTCTGGGAGTATTAAATTAACTTAACAAGCTATCATTAGCAAGTTAAATCACTCCAAATGACAAACTATACACTGAGCATGATGTTTAGCAAAATCAGGGACACCCCCGACTTTTTAGGAATCACACAGAAATATACCAGTGATCACTTCGACAGTGATTTCTCCCAATTGGCTGAATAGATTGACTTGACACTTTGTAGTGTTGTAGAATGCTTTGAGCTGGTTCCAATGAGCCCTTGATCATCAATTTTGGTTCAGTAGATCTTGAGATATGCTCTGTTGAAGTTGCCAGACTTGGAGGTAGTCACTCATAGAAACACAGAGTAAAGAACTATGAGTATATGTATTGATACTATCAAATGTACATTCCCATTGGCATGTAGAATGATGCCCAATGGTACTCAGAGGTGTAGGCTAGGTAGTAGCTCTCACACACTCACAAATTAGGTTGGATTAGCCTCGGGAAGAGTGTTTTTTTACCCGCGACTTTTACACTGACTTTTATAGATGTTTTGAAGGAATTTGAATTTCAAAATTCAAATGTAGGCTCCCTCAAATCTCTCAACTAATCTCATGGAGATATTCTCTCCATTCATACCTTTCAAATTCCACGACTTTTGAAGGTAGGTACAATTACAAGAAGTCACTTTGACTTTTACATAAAGTAATAAGTAACTAAGCATAGGCATGTGTTCCTATGCTCTTTCTTGAAATGAAGTAATCCAAACTTTTGCAATAAACTTCAATGTTGATATCCAAAGATAAGTGATCTTTGTGCAATCTTCATGTTGAGTCTTCAAGGCACAAAACAAAACCAAGTGTTAAGGCTTGTTTGCACCAACAGAGTCACACACCAAACATAATGAAAATAATCCTTGCGGGTAGACATGGGCATGAGAGGACACAATACAAACTGAGATGCAAGGAAGTGAGAGCAAAAGGGTTCACGATCACATGAAAGAGCTTGGATACAAAGTCTCTCAGGTAACTATTTACCAACGCAAGAACCTCTTGCTAGATTCAATGACATTGTCATTTATCCTGATTATGATAACCTTCTTGACACTTTGATATGTTGTTTAACTTTAATTTAGTTTTGTTGGCTTGAAAAGTCCTCTCAATTCAGATCCTAAAAACCATATAAAATCCTAGTAGAGTATATAAGAGTTATATAGGCTCGAGGACTCTCTATCATTTACAAAACAAATCTGATTCCTCTTGAAATGCAAAATAAGGTTTTTTTTTTTGAGTGAATAGAAAGAAGTAGATTAGTGATGATAGGTATGTATGTACAAAGGGCAAGATACCCCAGCCCTAGAAGGGGCTTAGAACATAGTATCACATAGAAATATACAATACATTCTAGACCAAATCAATCCATTAAAGAAAAAACCTAGGACATAGTGAGAAATACATAGTAGAGCTTCAGCAAGGCAGGGCTTAGATACATGATAGCATCTCAAATCGAGTGTTAAAATACAATGTCATCAATGATTCTCTCCACTTGGTTGGGAGATTACAAGCTAGGTGCCTATACAGGGAAAAAGTATCATCAAGAGCCTCTTGTATACTGGGCAGACTTCTATCACCCAGAGTAGCAATAGAATTATGCAAGGAGTATTTTTTGGCAGAGTATCTTCCATTATAAACAACATCATTGCTGGACTTCCAAATAGCCCATAGAGTATTTCCTCTTGAGAGGTTCCATAGAAGAAAATCAAATCTGGAGCATACTCCTAGCAAAGCTTCTTGGGAGCTGAGTTTATGTCCCCTTCTGGTGTAGAATTGATCCATGTAATTCCAGAAGTGTTGAGCATGTTTACAGTTGAAGAACAGATGTGACGTATCCTCCATAGAGCCACAGAACACACAAATACCATCACTAATCCCAGTTCCCTTAGCTATAGCACCTTTCCAAACTCCATTGTCGAGAATAAGACAGATGCGACAACAATGTTTGATTTTGATGGAAAGGCACCAGATGCTTAAAAATATGTGTCTCCACTAATCAGATTCCCATCTGGTGTGCCATCTTGTGTTGAGCCTGGAGATGATCTTAGTAATAGAGCCCCTCAATATCTTGAAGTGAAGTAACATATCTTTGGCAATGTCCAACACCTTAATCTTGTTCCTCCTTGAGCACATTTGCAACCTCCTTTCAATCATATCCTTATGAGTCACCAAGACTTGCAAACAGCCAACTGACAAATCAAGAAGTTCAAAAGACACGAATTCAGGGAGGGGGAAATGCTCAGCAGATAGAGGAGTCCATCTTTCAAAAAACTACATGGCACATTTATGTTCCTTAATGCCCAAGTTTCCATTGCGCCACAAGGAGAGCCAACCAATCCAGATACTTTCTTGTAGAAAAAAATCAGCATATCAAAAGAATTTAGGGTTAGGGTTACAACACTTTTTGAGAGAAAACCAAGCATTCCACATCCTACAAGTAAGAGTATTGCCAAGAGGACTGAAATTTGGGGGGAAACAATCAAATCCCAGAGTTGATGGCTTTTCCAAGCTTTCTAGTCAAAGATGTAAAATTTAACCATGTTTCTCTTAATCAGGTTGGCCCAAATATCATTAGACTCAATAGACCTCATAATCCATTTATCAACCAAATTAGTGGCCATCTTTGTACGGCATATGATGCCTAGACCTCCCTCTTTCTTGGGAAGGTAGCAAATCTCCCAAGAGACTTTAGGGATTTTATTCTCATGGAGACTACCACCCCAAAGAAATCTTCTGGCTAAACCAATTAGCTACTTAAAGTGGGATTTGTTAGGGCACCAACAGGAAAGGAAGTCGGTGATAGTGGGCAGGATGTAGTGATTAAGAACAGAAATTCTATGGGATAAAGTGGATTGACACCCATACCAGTAGAATAATTTATTTGTGAACTTTTGCATAACCCATTCCCATCTTTGGTTAAAAGACACCTCGAATCCCATAGGTATACCCAAAAGTCTGAAAACCTCCCCATCCTTGATCACCTCACAGCCAAGAACAGAAATGGAGTCTGGGATAATATTGTTGGAGGCTTTAAAAGCAGTCTTGGAGTGGTTTATGTGAGATTCACTGGCTAAACAGAAGATGTGAAAGCATTTAAGAACATGTTTAGCCGATTTGTCATCGGCTTTGGTAACCAAGTTAGTGTCATCAGGAAAAGCTTGCAGACAAAGTTTTCTATCCATGCCAAATCCTTTTATTGATCAAGGCATCCTGGATAAGCCAACCAAGGGCATCACTGGCTAGAGCAAAAAGGAGAGGGGCTAAAGGGAATCCCTGTCTAATGGATCTCCTCAGTGTGATGTGATCAGAAAGGACACCATTCATAGAAATCCTAGAGTAAGCATTCCCAAAAAGGGTGCTAATCACCCTAATGAAGTGCTTTCCAGCACCAGCATCATGTAAAGATTACAGGACAAAGTCCCACTCAATCCTATCAGAGGCTTTGTCAAAGTCAATTTGCCAAGCTAGGAGTAATGAATTTTTTCCTTTTAAGAGAAATAAGAGCTCTGGCTCTGTGGATATCCTCCCCCCACTTGGGAGAACTAGAGAAAACATCCATAAATAAGCCAATGGCCTCTTGCAACTTCTCCTCAATATTGAGAGTAGTACCACCATACTTTTTCACCAACAAATGGATGAATTCCTTAATTTTATTCTTTTTTAGCAGAGAAAACATATTGTCACAAGGTCCGTCCACATTCCTCGCCCAAAACTCTCTAGATGTAGAGAGAATCTGACTAGCCACAAGGTATTCTTCATACTTCAATTTGTCCTGAAGTCATAAAATTTTATCCATGTTGTTGGACTCTTGAGAGTTGAGGAGACTATCAATCTCCCTAGAGATGGCAAGTCTTCTACTAGCTCTAATTAATCTCAGCTTTGAGTTTCTTGAAATATTTAAAAAGATCTTGCACATCTTTGATAGCTTTAGCCCAAGCAAGAGAAGGGCTAGTAGTATAGCAAAAGTGGTGACTAAGAATAGATTTGGTTTTCTAATGACACAACGGATCTTAAGCAGAGAGGAGTCATTGTAAGGCCAACATGCTCGAGTAGTAGAACTAGCCATGTTCAAAGATATCAAAAGAGCTTTATGGTCGGAGATACAAATGGAGGGGTCAACAGTAACTTTAATGTGACCGAATTGTTGAAGATAGGAGATGTTCATGTAACACGTGTCCAATCTAGCCTCAAGGAGAGAATTTCCTTTTTGTTTGTTAGACCAGGTGAAGCCAGTGTGGGGGGATATGTTAGTAAAGTATATTAAGACACTTCATGATGAAAATCATAAGAAAGACAAGTGTCAACCGACAAAAAATCATTATTTCTTTATGTTTTTAGAAATCTTTCTCAAGTCTGCAAAATTTCTCAAGATAATTTTCCTTTTAGACTTTTTACTCCCGTTCTTACTAGAAGACCTGGTAATATTTTGCAAAGTTGGGGAGATATTTTCCGTTTGGGGCAGTCTCCTGTCATCATCCTTAATTCCTTTCACTTGCAAGTCCTCGATCACTTTAGAGTCCTGGTTATTGAGTTCCACTACAAACCTAAAGGTCAAATCATCAAGCTGCATTTTAGAATTTAGGTCATCAATTTTAGCTTTGGTATTATTAGCTTGATAACAAAAATTCCTTTTGTTTCTATACTACATAGCAATCCAACCATCATTTCTCTTGTAAGAGGGATCTATTTTTTCATTACCATTATTATTTGACAATTCCATTCTTGATTCAAGGTTAGCGAGGGAAGGAGAAACATTGATTACCTTGTTTTCTTGGATGGAAAGATGATTAGAGGCATCCTCTAGAACGGCATCAAAGTGATCCCCCCACAAGTTGGGTTTTATCTTTTGCACTTTTACCTCTTGAGTTTTCCTTGATTGAGGACCTGAATTGGGTTTGGGGGGAGCTTGAATAGCCAAAAGGTAATAATGCCATTGGTATTAAGTGGTTTTACAAGATTAAAAGAAAGTGCTTGAGCACCAACGTAGGAAATTGGATGATAAAGCTCTAAAATGTATTTTTGTTAGGTATAGTTCTGAAAGCAAAGGCTATCATCTATATAATCCATAGGCTAAATGCATTTTGGTTAGCGATTATGTTGTTTTTATGGAATATGCTATTCAACCATTACTGGAAAGACATGTATGACACTTTGCTCCCTCTTTTTAGAGGTGGAGAGTCTAGAGCTGGTCCTAATGAGGAAACTTTTCAACCTTTATAGGTTTCATGTGATGACGTAGATCATTCCATCTTTGATGCAAATTTACATGATGCACTTGTTGATGAGAGAGATGATATTGAGGGGGCAAAAATTATGCCCCTCTATCATATCATACTTGTTCAAGCTCATAGTGCTTCTTTCACATCAGATTGCCATGCTATGGTTGCCTCTAGTCTTTATGATGAAAATGAGCAAGAAAAAAATTTGAAAACTAGATGGCTACTCTGCAATCATATATGATGCTATTATGAAAAATGGTACCTAGCCTTAATTCTCTGCATCATCTTCTTCACCAACAGTAATCTTGCAGAGGCTACTGCTCTCTCTCTAGAGCTTCAAATTGAGTGCACGATGACTCACTGGAAAGGTATTAGTTTCTAGTTTATGCATGTATATTTTCATATCATTTAGTTTAGCAGATTTGGAGAAATTTGAGTTTTTCTGTCTCGGGGTCAATCTCTACGTATTCCTGAAAAATAGGAAGTACCACCAGTGAATGTCGCATTCATTCCTATAGCATATTTTGGCTGCTGCTCTCTCTCTAGAGCTTCAAATTGAGTGCACGATGACTCACTGGAAAGGTATTAGTTTCTAGTTTATGCATGTATATTTTCATATCATTTAGTTCAGCAGATTTGGAGAAATCTGAGTTTTTCTGTCTCGGGGTCAATCTCTACGTATTCCTGAAAAATAGGAAGTACCACCGGTGAATGTCGCATTCATTCCTATAGCATATTTTTCTTATTCCTTATACTTTTGTGCATTCCATACACTCAACCCTATCTTTATCACTCCCATAAAATGATTTTTTCTAATTGTAATCATGCTAGTCGGTAGAGGCATTTGAAGTTCATTGTCTCTTCCATAGATAGTAAGTTTTTTGAGCTAGTCGACCCGCGAACCTATCTGTTTTGTATCGACTCATTCTCCTTGATGCTCCAAAGTACATAGTGTATTTCTTTGCACTTATTGCATGTCTATAAGGTCTATTTGAGTCTCCATAAGCTCAAGGGCTGGTCTTGTGCCGGTTCACTTGACCAAACTTCGTCGCCTCGAAACGCACTTTTCTACCTTCTACAAGCTTCTCCAAGTTCTTTCATTGGTATCAAAGCTAGATCAAGATGGGTGATGGCTTTCCCTCAATGATCGAGAAGCTTGATCGACACAACTATGCGGCTTGGAAAATCAGAATGGAGGCCTATTTGCAAGGTAGAAATCTTTATGGAATTGTAGCAGGTGATGAAGCTATGCCTGTTCGAAGATCCAAAGGAGGACCTACACAAGAGGAGACAGATAAGCTCACACTTTGGTGCGCAAGGGATGCTCAAGCAAGGTTGTACATACTAAACTCTATCTCTGAATTTCTATTACCACATATGAGAGGATGCAAGACATCTCAAGAGACTTGGGATGCCCTCGAGACTTTCTTTTCTGCTAGTACCAAAGCAAGAAAGAATCATCTTTGGAACGAGTTCAACCAAATGAAGAAGACACCTAAACAAACCATCACAGAGTTTTTTACGAAGGTCAAGGAGGTTGCGGATCAGTTAGCATCCATTGGAGAGCTGATTGAAGAAGAGGTCATCATGAGGCAAATTCTCAACGGCATTCGAAGTGATAAGAAATGGAAATCCTTCACGACTTATGATCTCATCATGGATGTGCAAAGTCCAGACTTCAACATCTTTCTTGGAAAACTATTCAATCAAGAAGCCAACAATAGCATAAAGGAAGGTAACTCTTATCATGGTAATTCAACTAGTGCTCTATATGCAGATAAGAAAGATAAGAAGCAGAAAGGCAAGAAGAAGGAAGAAGATGAAGAAGAGACTTCCCAAGCCAACTTCGCAAGCAAGAGCAAGTGGAAAGGGAAGAAGGAAGGATCAAAGCAAGACAAAGCCAAAGGTCAGAATGTTCAACCTTGTGCCATATGCGATAAGACCAACCACACGACTCAGAACTGCTGGTTCAATGGGAAGACCCAGAAAGCAAGTGGAAGAGGTGGATATGGCAGCAATAGAGGCAGAGGTGGACACAACTTCAACAACAACAATAGAAGCTATAATAGAAGGGACTACAGCAATTATTCAGAAGATCAACCACATGAAGACTCATTGCTTCTTATGAATCTAAGCCACAAAGAAGGTAAAGAAGATGATCATTTGTTCTACATACATTCAGGATGTTCGAATCATGTTGTAGGCAACATTGCTCTTCTATCTGACTTGGAAAGTCCAAAGCATAGACATGAAGTGCAAACAGGGGATGACACGAAGCACAATGAGGTGGTAATGTCAAAGCTTCCAATGGCAGGACAAACATTATGAGTAAGGTTCTCTATGTACCCACTATCACTAAAAAACTAATAAGTGTAGGCCAAATAGTTGAAAAAGGCTTGCAAGTTAGGTTCACTCAACATGGAGCTTTTGTGGAAGATCCATGTCAAGGCTTCAAGAAGATAGCCCAAGGTGAGAAGCATGGTAGGCTCTTTACTTTTGAAGTAGGAGAAACCAGGAACATAGCTCTATTCAACTTTGGGTCTCAAACCCTAAGTGAGCTTGAAGAGTGGCATAAGAGACTTGCTCATGTGAATGAAAGAACCTTGAAGGATATATTGAGGGATCAAAGTGTTCTAGGACTACCGAACATATCAATGCAACACATGATCAAGAGGTATGATGCATGTCAGATTGGGAAGGCACAAAGACAACCATTCAACCACAAAGGCTACATCCACAACACCTTATTGGACTTAGTACATATAGATGTATGGGGACCAAGTCAAGAACCTTCATTGGCAGGATCAAGGTATTATCTCTCATTAATTGACGACCATAGTAGATGGACTGTTCTATACTTTATCAAGAGTAAGAATGAAGTGTTTGATTGCTTCAAGAAGTATCTTGCACATGTGGAGAATCATACATGTAGATCACTAAAGAAGCTCAAATCTGATGGAGGGGGAGAATACTTCTCCAAAGAGTTTGATGAGTTCTTGCAAGACAAAGGTATCAAAAGGGAAGTGACTACCAGGTACTCTCCTCAACTAAATGGAATTGCAGAGAGGAGAAACAAGACATTGGTTGGATCAGCCCGAACAAAGCTTGAAGAGAAGAAGTTGCCACATTATCTATGGGCAAAAGCTATTTCAACTGCTGTGTACCTTGTCAATTGACTACCATCCAAATCGCTTCAAGGTATGACTCCTTATGAAGCATGGCATGGAAGAAAACCTAGTCTTGGACATTGCAAGGTTTTTGGTTGTTTAGCTTGTGTTCATGTACCATCACAAATAAGAGGTAAACTAGATGAAAGGGCAACAAAGGCAGTGTTTATTGGATATGATTCAACTCAGATGGGTTACAGGTTCTTCAATCCTTCAACCAAGCAATTCAGTACAAGTAGAGATGTTGTTTTTGAAGAACACAGGTCTTGGTATGATCAAGATAAACAAAAGGTAACACTACCATATGATCTTGATTCTGACTCTCATCAATTAGGAAGCAAGCATGATACACAGGTCTAGGATCCAAGAAGTGATACAGACGATGACCAAGATGAAAAAGAAAAGGATTACAAGCTATGGAAGTCAAGAGGAAAAGCAAAGATGCAAGAGGTTGGAGAATGCTCCAAACAAGCACCTAGAAGATCAGCAAGAGAGAAGAGACAACCACAAAGGTATGGATATGATTCTACATTTGTTACGAAGCATTGAATCTACTTGGCAGAAGACTCTATTTCAGAGGAACCCTCAACCTATGAAGAGGCAAAGGGAAACCCTAATTAGGAAAAGGCCATGAACGAAGAGATAGATGCATTGAAGGAGATGGACACTTGGGATTTGGTTCCAATGTTGCCGAATCAAAAGGTAATTGGTTGCAGATGGGTATATAAAGTTAAACGAAATTCAGATGGATCAGTTTGCAGGTATAGGGCAAGATTACTTGCCAAAGGATGCTCACAAACTCATGGTATAGACTATGAGGAAACATTCTTACCAGTTGCAAAGATGACTACAATCAGTACATTGATAAGTGTAGCTGCTGCAAGGAATTGGGGACTCCTCCAACTTGATGTGAAAAATGCATTCTTAAATGGTTGGATAAGTGAAGAGGTATACATGTCACAACCACTAGGTTTTGAAAACCATAATCATCCATCTTATGTTTGCAGACTTAAGAAAGCATTGTATGGATTGAAACAAGCTCAAAGAGCTTGGAATTACAGGTTGGTTACATATCTTCAAGATCAAGGGTTCAAAGCTAGCAGCTCAGATCCTTCTCTATTCATCAAAAGGGATCACAATGAGGTTATCTATCTATGTGTATATGTAGATGATATTATTGTGACAGGTGATGATCTAAATGGCATTCAAAGGATCAAGAGACACATGCAAGAGGAGTTCAAAATCATTGACCTAGGTGAGCTCACATATTTCCTAGATGTGCAGGTGATATATACTGATCAAGGAATGTATTTGACTCATAGAAGGTACATTCAGGATCTTCTTCTCGAGTTCAAAATGGAGAACACTAAACTTGCAGGTACACCTTTGGAGATGAATCATAAAGTAAGTGTTTATGAAGGTGAGAAAATTGAAGACATTAAAGAATATCAAAGCTTGGTAGGTAGCTTGATATATGCTACTCATACAAGGGCAGACATCTCATATAGTGTGGGAGTGCTTAGTCAGTTCATGCACTCACCGAGAAGACCACACATGGATGCGGCTAAGAGAGTACTTAAGTATCTCAAAGGTACAATCAACGAAGGTATATTCTATCCTTACTCTTCAGATTTGGATATCAAAATCTACTCAGATGCAGATTGGGCAGGAGCTAAGGATGATAGAAAAAGTACATTTGCTTACTTAGCATTTGTAGGTTCGAAGCTAGTGTCATGGAGTTCCAAGAAGCAACCAATAGTTGCTTTATCTTCAACTGAAGCAGAGTATAGAGGCTTGACCATAGCAACTCAAGAGGCAATATGGTTAAAAGCATTGTATACAGATTTGGGACTTGTGAGTTCCAAACCTCACATATTTGGAGATAATGTAAGTTCCATGCATCTAGCGGCAAATCCTATTTTCCATGCGAGAACCAAGCACATAGAAGTGCATTACCACTTCATCAGGGAGAAGCTCATGGCAAAGGAGATTGACATTTCTTTTGTTTCGACTGAAAAGCAAGTAGCAAATATGATGACGAAGGCACTTGATGGAATAGAGCTTTGTAGATTCAAAGTTATGGCACATATTCAACCTATCAGAGAATGAAGACTCAAGCATACTTTAGCTTGAGGGGGATCTGTTGGAACATCAAGCTTACAATATGCTTGAGGTGGATTTGATCTACATCAAAGGCTATCGCGTCGAAAGAATATCCGTTGGAGAGTTCTTTTTCATATGCTCATTTATATTTTTTTTTTTGAGAAATTTTTGATGGTTCATTTACCGGTGTAAAAGCCTTGAGCTCTACACATGTAAAGGTAGAAAGATAGATCCAAAATCCCACGAATTTTTGGTGGTTGAAGTTGCATTCAATCAAGCAATCAATCACCTAAAAGTAGATCAAACTAGATCTTCACTTTTCCTAGATTGTAGGGAAGTGAATCGATTCCCTCCAACAACCATTCCCACCTTCATTTGAATTGAAATTCAACTTGTAAAATTCGTGGAACACTCCTAGAGTCTATATAAAGACTTGAAATCACTTGTACATTACATGGAAGCAATATACATACACTTGTGACCATCATTGTCTTGCTCCTTCAATTCTCTGCATCATCTTCTTCGCCAATAGTAATCTTGCAGAGGTTGTTGCTCTTTCTACAAAGCTCCAAATTGAATGCAAGATGACTCATTGATAAGGTATTAGTTTCTACTTTATCCTTGTAAATTTTCATATCATTTGGTTTAGCAGATTTGGGGAAATATGAGTTTTTCTCTCTCGGGGTCAATCTCTGCGTATTCCTGAAAAATAGGAAGTACCACCGGTGAATGTCGCATTCATTCCTATAGCATATTTTGCTTATTCCTTATACTTTTTGTCATTCCATACACTGAAACCTATCTCTATCACTCCCATAAAAGGAGTTTTTCTAATTGTAATCATGCTGGTCCATATGGGCATTTGAAGTTCATTGTCTCTTCCATAGATAGTAAGTTTTTTGAGCTAGTCGACCCGTGAACCTATCTGTTTTGTATCGACTCATTCCCTTGATGCTCCAAAGTACATAGTGTATTTCTTTGCACTTATTGCATGTCTATAAGGTCTATTAGAGTCTCCATAAGCTCAAGGGCTGGTCTTGTGCCGGTTGGCTTGACCAAACTTCGTCGCCTCGAAATGCACTTTTCTACCTTCTACAAGCTTCTCCAAGTTCTTTCAGGGTATACAAGCCAAACTATAAGAATGATGAAACGGTTGAGAGGTATAAGGCTAGGCTTTGTTGGAAAGGGTTATGCTCAAGAAAGAGGCATTCATTTTGATGAGACCTTTGTTGCTACATGCCAAATGACTACTGTTCTTAGCATCTGTGCACTTTCAGCTCATCATGGTTGAAACATACATCAATTGGACATTAAAACTGCATTTCTGAATGGTGACTTGCATGAAGAAGTCTATATTTTTCAGCCCTATGGTTTTTTGTAGAAAGGGCATGAAAACAAAGTGTGCAAATTAAAAAAGGCATTATATGGTTTGAAGCAAGCAGCACATGCTTGGTATGAAAAGATAGATGCCTATCTTAGTGCTCATGGTTTTGAGAAATGGAGAGCACCTTGTATGTTAAGCATGCAAATGATGTGCTTTTGATCATTGTTTTCTATGTTGATGACATGCTGCTCATTGGTCCTCATGAGAAGCATATTGCTAATTTTAAGGCTGACTTGCATGCCTCATTTGCAATGTTAGATTTGGGACATTTGCATGATTATTTGGGCATTTAGTTTATGCAAGTTGATAGCAGAATAGCTTTGTGTCAAACAAAATATATAAACACATTATTGTAGCATTTTGGCCTTGCAAATCTATTGCCACTCCTATGGAGACATGTTAACGATTGAGTCTTCATGATGTTGGAGATCTATTTGATGTTGTTCTCTATGAGAAGGCTATGGGATTCTTGATTTAATTATGCATTAATTGGATAGATATTCAGTTTTTTGTCTCATAGATGAGCAAGTTTATGCATTGCCTAGGTGTGAAGCATTAGCACATAGTTAAGATGCATCTTTCTCTCCTTGAGTGGTACCTGACTACTTGGATTTTTTTATCCCAAGTGGGGATCATTATCGCTAGATTTACATGCTTTTTCTAACTCTCACTTGGCTAGTTGGTATAACACATGTGTGCACCAATGGTTTTTACCTCATGCTTGGTAGCTCATGCATATCTTGGTTGAGCAAGAACCGACCTACTATAGCCACTTCTAGTTGTGAGGTTGAGTATAGGGAACCTTCCACAACGACTGTTGAGTGTGTGTCTCAGACACCTTATGGCTGATTTGGGTGTTGGTCTGTCTTCTACCACCACCATCTTTACTGACACTTAGAGTGCATTGGCAATTGCGAGGAACCCTATGTTCCATGGTTACACTAAGAACATTGAGGTGCACTATCATTATGTCAAGGAGAGGTTCTTTGCTGGAGAGATCAGTTTGGCATATGTGCCCACAGAGGATTGCAGACCTTCTCACAAAGGCTCTACATAGGGAGAAGCTTGAAGCTTTCCACAAAGATTCGGGCTTACTTCATTTTGTGGATTGATTCCTTAAAGCTTGGCACTTCCTTATACATTAGTGCCAGCTCCTTCTTCATCCCATCACTCCTAGGGGGGATTTGTTGATATATTTTGGTAGTGATGTGTGTGAACACACTAGGAATGTTAGGGCACATTTTTCCCTCTTTAGGAGGTCTGTTTCCCTCGGCTTGTATACATGCCTAAAACCCTAATGGGTTACTTATCTTTGTACATTCTCTTGGTAATTAATTCATTATTGCGTGTTGTGGTCCAAGTTTCTTCTTCTTCCTTATGTTGTTCAAGTGCTTCTGTAGACCTCAAACTCCAACACGTATATCTCAAGCACATCCTTCTTATATGACTAGAGCATCATAGTACTAGATCTCTCGTGGTAGCACTCCTTTGACCTCACTCCCACGAGTGGCAGTCCCTTTGGTGGGACTACTCTCACCAGTGGTACTCCCTTTGGTAGGACTACCCTCGTCGACTGTACTCCGGGGTTTGTTCCCATTGAAGGCACTCTTGTCTTAATGAATCCACCACAACCACGTTCTCAACCATCCCCTAGTAGCTTTGACAGTCAACATACCTATTCAACACCACATCATGATACAGGTGCTATCCCATCTCATCCATCGCTTTGGTCGAGGTCACATTCTAGAGGAGCAGGTTCAAGAGATAGATCTATGAGTGTCTTTGGAGGGGACAAATGTTGTGGAGGTAGTGTGACTAATGGTCACCTACTTCTACTCCTAGAGCGAGTACCTTAGATGCAGGTATACTACATAGTAAATCACATACACCTTGGGTGCTCATGATCATGACAACTCTAATCTGTCTATATACATGATGGAGCTCTAGTGATGGATGTAGTAAAAACGGCCATGGGTCAATGCATGTGATAACTATGCTCCATAGAGTTTTGGACACTCTATCATGGTCAAATGGAGTCAAAAGGACAAGGATCTTAAAAAGTACATCACAGAGGTGATATCACAAGTACCGGCTAGCACCTGGGCACCCTGTTGTTAGCTCAAAGTGGATTCACCATACAACACATGAGGTGATGTCCCATCAATAATTAGAGGATCTCCATGCTCTCAAAGGAGGCTTATTGAAGCCTGTATGGTTAGACCATGAGGAGTGGTAGATGATTTCTGATGAGAAATAATAGTAGACTTTTGACCAATATCATCAGCAATGAGATGCAATGGCCATAGGTCTAGATACGGTTGAAGCATCACATCTGGGTAGTGATGGGTACAAAAATATGTGTCACAAGTTTGTCAATATTTTGATGATTACATCTTCTTGTGTTAAGCACACTGTTGTCGTGATCCAAAGTTGAAGCATGAAAATGGAATAGGAAGCTTCAGTTTAAAGCCCACCTAAAAGAAGATTTAACAAACCATGTTAATCTCAAATGAGATTGAGTCAAGATGATAGGAAATTGCTAATTTGTATCCTTGAATGAATCGCTATTTGCACATTGAGTGAATCTAGAATAACTACATGATGCCATTGATTTGCACTCTTGCTTCAAGATTCATGTGCTTGTATGTGTGCCAAAATATAAGTTATTTAACGTGTAAGTGTACATTTAAACACAACAAAAACGTGTGTGGATCCGATTTAAAAGTGATTTTTATATGCACGGCTGAATCTGTAAATGCATTTTAAGTACCTATGTGCGTGAACTTGGAAATATAAGAATAGAAATCACGTATTCTGTAGATGTATTCATGAATATGCGTGAACTTATTCTAGGTACATATGTGCGTGAAATTGGAAATATATAAGAATAGAAATCACGTGCATGGAAGGGGAATTGTTCTTCGAGGTAGCAAGAAAAGAACGCATTCGAGGAGAAAAAGCGACTGTCTTTTTTTGTGGAATGGGCGGATGTAGAGGGGAGGCATGGTCTGCTTCTCTATTTTGCAGAAAACCTCTCAGAGAGGGATGCACTTATTGGATACTCTGAGCTTCCGAAGTGAACAAGGACACCAGCTCCAAAGGGAAGAATACAGTGAGATGGATCTGCTATAGAGAGGAGGCAGCAGATATCGGGCACTTATTCACAGTCAGAGGGGCTGTTAAGGACATTTTATTTGGCGCCCACTTTTTTGTGGAATGGATAGATGATTTGGCAGAGAGAACGTAGTGCACGCGCAAAGATATTATGAATTTGATGCTTCTTGAGAAGTATGAGAAAGAAGGCAGATTCTAAGTAGCGTAAACGGGAGGAAGACCGTGATCACTGAGCATGTGACTTGTGTGTTGAATTCGTGTATGCATGAAGTTATGAGGTGGTGGTAGTGCTAAACAACAGAGTTAGTTTTTGTATTTCTAAAATCTGATATCCTCTAAGTCACTCATTTACATGGTGAGAGTGTGGAGTGGTAGCAAAAGAAAAACTCCGGGAATATCTAATAAAACATGAACGATACAAAGAAGAGTAGGATTGCCTCTACATATGAGTGGATGATTTGAAGAATCAGGCTTAACAGATTAAGGAGGATCATGTAGAGCAGAAGACTAAAGGAGATGCATATGAAGGTCCTTTTACAAAGTGCAGCTCAAGAAGAAGGAAGAGCGCATGCCGCTCTACCATAACATTGCAATATTTCTATCATTACAATACTGGTGTTTATAGAAGAAGATATTTTGCATTAAGAACTTGACAAGGCAAGAGCAGGACAGAAAACTACTATTGATTTTCAAAGCAACTTCAAATTTGCGTGGTTCTATTGGCCTTCACTTATGCTTCAAACAAGAGACTTGAACTAATGTTGCAACGAGATTCTGTGTTGCTGAGTTATGATCGCTTTTCAAGCACATTCAAAATACTTCCGAGGTTTTTTTTAATCTTGTGTTTCCTTTTTAGTTATGGATACCACGTTTGTTTTCTTCTTCTCCTCGGTTTGCTATTGCTCAACGCACCTATGGTTGGATGCTTTTCATATGAATGAAAGACATGAAGATAGGCATGTTTAGGATGTGTGCATTGAAAGTAAACGTCACTTTCCTTAAGGTGTAAGCCTTCTATCCTTGTAGTGGAAAGACCTTTCCAGATTTTTGAGCCATGCATGTTTTTGTTCATAAACTCTCCGGGATTACTCTCTGTTAAATATGTTGGAATTCTTATAAATAGTCCATCTCTTGGAGAAAAAGAAAAGCGGTTTCATTTGCCTAGGTCTTAATCCATTTACTTTGAAAAGGCCTGAAACTTTTAATTGTCCTCATTTCTTTGTCTTGAACTGTTTTGACCTTGTTGTTTACTTATTTTCCAAAAGAACTACTTACATATGGAATGTTTAGAAAGGTTTCTGAAAGAAACTCATGTTGTTCTATGATTTTGTGAACTTGCTTAGTTCTAGTTAACTCAAAACTTTCAATGTAAATTATTACGCATATGCACTAATGGATTCTGTAGCAAAAAGGGCTTACCCCTCGTGTTGTTTTTCCTTTTATGTAAACAAATAAAACTGAAATGTTGGTTGTCTGCTTGTCAAAACAGTGAACAATCCAATCACTTCAAGTTGTTACACACATATTAATGAAGGATTTGTGGACGAAAACTATTTCCCTTTCATTATTCCTATGATCCTTGCATTAAGTTTAGTGTTATAATCTTCGATGGCATTTTGTCAAGAAATCGAATCACATCTCACATTACTCATAGATCCCTTCGGACAGTGGATTGATTAATGAGAAAATAGGCTTTTTATCTCGTGATTGAGTATACCGTGATTGAGTATACCTCCACAAATGAATAGAAAATACTTATCTTGAGACTCTTTCGAGTTAGTGCTAGAGCTGTTAAAGAAGTAGAAAAGCTATTTTCGTACTGTTGATAAAGTCTTTGCATGAAAAATTATGCTATCTTTTTCTTCTTTCATAAGAAGACTTGACATGTTTGCTTGATCCCAAGATTACACAAACAAGAAATAATTTGGCTAAAAGTTTCTCTAAATTGAAAATCGAAAGCAAAAAGAATAGAACTTCTAAGAGAAATAAAACGGATTCGCTGAACATCTTGTGAGGAATTAGAAGACTCTTCCTTGAAACTAAAGCTCGTGATGGGTTTTATATTACAAATGCTGAAAAGTGTACCAACTTCAGTCTATAAGTGAGATTAAGTGGTATAGAAGAATTTAACTTATTGAATTTATCATTCAAACAATAAATCCACTTCTTTGAGAAAGTACGAAATGAATCATCACACCTTAATGCATATCTTTTCCTTTGCCATTACTTGTGCAATGAGAGGGACTATGAGAATATATTGATGGGCAGAAAATGACTTTGACCTAAGTAGGTTGAATGCTTTATACCCTTACCTCCTTCGTTTCTCGAAACCTCATGACACACTTAGTGAACCCGACGTGAAAGGAGGTGAGGGTAGAGACTTTGAGCTTAGGAGTAAAAAGTTTAGCAAGAAGTACGGTCTGAAAAGATCATCCCATTTGAATGTTTATGGGAGATACTACAATTACTCAAATGTACGTCATAACTCAGCTTTTGCATTTCCAACAACACGAGAAAAGATGAAGTGCTATTCAAGCATTCCACGAGCGCGTTATTGAACGGATTGGCTACTTCGATGGTAAAAATGTTATGCAATTTCGCAAGGAATACGAGCTCAAAGCTGAGTACCTTGGAACCAAGCTTACACCCCTGAATGATATGGAACTTATTGAAAACTTTTTATATCTATCAGAGCTACATTTGCATGACCAACTATCAATGGAAGCCCAAATAAGATGGTTGCAATACAAATTGGCTCTAATAAAAATGTTCGCACTCGAGGATTTTGATAAAGTAATTTGAGCAACATTCTTAAAGTTGATTCACAAAGCAAAAGATCAAACCATCTTGGATATAAGAAGGGAATTTGACCGTTAGTATGATGACCTAAAGGAACATGATAGGAGAGCAATAGAACATGAAAAGTTATCTTTGTTTCTATGGGAAATAGATATAAAGGCTCCTGAAGAACTTCTCCCATAATTGCAAGACATGGAGCAAGATTCTGGGCTTACAAAAAATTGGGATAAGATGGAGGGAGCGATAAAGAAGTATGTAGAAAAGAAAAGAACTATGGCAAAATTCATGCAAGATTGGCAGGAGGACTTACAAGATGAGCAAATGTAGGTGCCACATCACCCTGCCCCCAATGTTTAGGTTAATCCACCCACTGGAAAGGATGTTGTGCATCCCAACACCATCGAAGAAATGTTTAAAAGTTCTAGTGATCGATCTAGAGTGTTAAGTAGACGATGGAATCCCAATCCTTACAAGAAACTAACAATAAATCCCCAAAAGATCTTGAAATCAAAAGGTGTATCTCGTGTGAATCCCTGGAGCATAGCAGATACTCGTGTGAGAGCTTTAAAGAAGACTTCACTAAAGGCCCGTTCTTCATAAAGGAGAAGATGATTTATGACTCAAAAACTGAAGAAAAAGTAAAAATTTACTTTGTTCGAGGAGGCATGAAAGTGTTTTTCCCAGGCACCTCTGGTAATGTTGCTTCGAATCCCATACATCTACATATGCATGTCAAATAATAGATCAAAATAGTGACATAGAATCATGTTCTAAAGTGATAAAATCCCTAGATCGTGGAAAATGCATCATGAGATCTTAAAGTTAGCAAGGAATATGATTAGAGGTATAACTAGATGGAAAGAGCCCATAGATACTTCTACAATGATCAAATCTTTAAGTGCTATATATGCACAAGCCCTGATGATGGGAGGAACAAAGGAATATGCTGAAGCTAATCAATTAGAATCAAACGAATATCAAAAGTGCAACAAAACACTCCAAGAAAACAACATGCAGCTTCCTATAATCTGATAGACTCCTTGCTTCTAAGTTAAGATAATTAAACAAAAAAGAAGCAAGACATGATAGTAACCAAGATTTAAAGATATCTACCTCAAGATAATCCGGTCAATCTGTGTGAAAGTAAAGCACAAGATGGTTCCTTAAATGATGAAATGAAGCAATATTTGAGGAAATATTTGATGTCATCTGAGGGTGAAACATCTCTTCAAGCATACGATTCAAATATGAATTATGGCCAGATGATTCATTTGTATGAAGAGAATGCAAGTGAGCATGATGCTAACAAGGAGGGCATTCCAAAGATAAGTCCTTTAGAGATTGAGATGTATGATGACGAAGAAGAGCATGATGCTAGACCTAAGGAAAGTGTAGTTAGAGAAGAAGTCCATGATATACATTTCATTGATGCCACATTAGATGCATATTCAAAGATGCAAGGCAATGATCTTGTTCATAAGAAAGAGGATAAGCTATTCGCTAGATTTCATAGTAAAGAAATGTATATAAGTAAGGCCACACTCTATGATGAAATGCACTGCAAATGATGACTATGATGAGGTTAATCCATTTTCGAAAGAGATTCGACATGAGGAGATAGATGTGATGTTCATTCAAATGTATGAATAATGTTATGATAAAAGGTTACTTAATGAGAATGAATGTGAAAAGATTGAATCAAATGGCTACATTGATGATGTTGGATACAAATACTATCCGAAAAATGACAATCTAATTGACTCAAATGAATGTGCCGAGATATTTAGACATGATGAAACGTTTGAGCAAGGATCGATGACTAAAGAAATCTAGGAGGAATGTAGTCTAAGTACATCCTCTGAAGAGAATGAAAGGCCTATTC
This sequence comes from Ceratopteris richardii, assembly GCA_020310875.1. Taxonomy (NCBI): domain Eukaryota; kingdom Viridiplantae; phylum Streptophyta; class Polypodiopsida; order Polypodiales; family Pteridaceae; genus Ceratopteris; species Ceratopteris richardii. The sequence continues at coordinate 24,129,066 of CM035417.1, read as the reverse complement.
ACGAAATTTGGGAATTATTCAAGTCCCATTTATAATACTAGTGATGGTATTAACTTATAATTTCTATGTTATATTCTTCTTACAAAGATCAAGTCATGAATACATCCTCTTTTTGTTAAAATGTTTTAAGTTTTCAATAGACAAAAAATAATATTAGTTGATGAGCTTCTTTAAAAAAACACCAAGGAGAATATGAATAAACAAAGAAAAGCATTCAGCCTTGAATTTTTTTCAAAATATGAAGTCTGGTATTATCCAATTCAATAATAATAGGTCAATTATACACTATTTGATATATCAATAAATGCTCATAAAGTAAATATCATCCTAATATGACAAATCATCCTAACTTTATGAATTTAGAGCTCACAATTTAATATATTAAACAATAAATATATTCAATTTGGTCCCAGGTCACTTGTTCGGGTGGTTGGGCCACTTGCCTCTTGAGGCGGGGACGGTGCTTCAACCCCCATCAACACATGAAAAGTTGTATCTTGTTGCTGATGTGCCACCGTTTGTCCTTCTTCGCGATAGTTGTGATCGCAATTTAACCCAGCTATGTAAACCCTTATTCTTGTGGGATAAGGTGGGTCCCACAGATACTATGCCCTTCCTTATACAATAGGCCCGGAGGAGTAGGCCTCGGCTGAACCTCCATTTAAAAAAAAAAGCAACCACATGAATTTAGATCTAGTTTAACAATACTTAATAATATGCAATTCGACATACTAATAATTGTTCATTTAAGTGAATGATATGAAAATTATGTCAATACTATGTTGTTTAAAAATTGAAAAGATTATTTCATATAATTTTATAATAAATCTATCATACTAATTTAGAGCTTTGAAAAACAATCGAATTCAGTAATAACTCAAATATATGCAATTTAGGCTACCAATAATTTTTCACTTGGTTGAACAGTCCCAAAAATATGTGGTGTTTAAAAACACCAATAAAATACATGATGTTCAAATATTTTAAAATCATTTATATCGTTTCTTAATATATTGTTCAAGTACATAATATGTTTCTCTATCACAAGGTCTCTGATTTACAATTGTATTGCATGTATAAGAACGTCTGTTCTTTGAGCAAATCCATCCATAAAGCCAAGGAATCATTGTTTTGGATAAAAAGTTTTCCAACTCCTCCGATGATTGCCTCCACAGCTTCGGTAGAATTACATAAGTGCCTTTCATATTCCAAATCACATGATATAATGTATCATAAAAAATAATGGTATTATTTCCATCCAAATGTGGAAAAATTTTCCAAATTGTATCCAAGTTTTTACGATGCTCAAACTTATATCGGATACGGATATCAATTTTTTGGCATGCACCTTGACCTGCTATAATATGAAATCTTTGATATCCAATTCTTCCATTCCTCATCATTACATAAAAGAAGATGTAAATCATTCTTTATAAATCCTTTTTGTAAAGTTTGCTCTGTAGTCTCTACAAAATTCTGCAAAAAAGAACATACAGTTTAAATAAATACAAGTTTTAAAAAATAATAATATATAATAACTAAAACATAAAAAATACAAAGAATATAAACATACCTGCCATGATATAAATTCTCTTTTACTCTGATTAACACCTGGAGGAGGTTTGGATGGACATCCATTGGCTTTCCATTGAGATCTAGCTTGTAAAAGTTGATAAACAAATGGTTCCTTCTGTAATGACTTTGCGACCATCAAATTAGCCTCTTTAGATATCTCCCTTGAAATTTTTGGAGGACAATTTACTATAATTTTTGCTTTTCTATATCTAAATTGTTGTTGTAACTGTAATGTCACCATCGGAGAATTAACAGTTTGTAAAGTTTTCGCTGCACTACTTGAATGCTGTCCAAATATTATCCAATACTCAACTTTATCAATATCATCATGAGATAAAGTTTTTAGAGGTATTCTGACACTTGGATCAATAAGCATGACAACTGCAAGAACTTCATTCTCTTTCGGAGCCAAGACAAAATCATTCATTCATGTACGCACCCAATCTCTGTTTAATTTTCGATATATGTAATTCGATGGTTGGAAAAGTTGAGAGGCTCGACCTTAAGTTCGAACCTCTTTGTTTTTTTGCTCATATCATGTGACCAAACGATCCTAAACTTGATATGGTTGGAAAACCTGAGAGGCTCGAACCTCTTTGTTCTTTTGCACATAAGACACAACAATCCTAAACTTGATATGGTTGGAAAAGCTTAAAAGCTCGAACCTCTTCCTATGGCATAAAAAGCTGAAAATGCTAGAACTTAAAGTTGGTATGGCTGGTATGGCTGAAAACTTGGTATGACTGGAAAAGCTAAAAGGCTCAAACTTAAGCTCGAGCCTCTTTGATCTTTTGCACATAAGACACAACAATCCTAAACTTGATATGGCTGGAAAAGCTGAGGCTCATATCAGGTGATCCAACAATCCTAAACTTGATATGGTTGGAAAACCTCAGAAACTCGAACTTAACTTCGAACCTCTTTGTTCTTTTGCATATAAAACATCAATCCTAAACTTGATATGGTTAGAAAAGCTGAGAGGCTCAAACTTAAGTTCGAGCCTCTTTGTTCTTTTGCTCATATCATCTGACCAAACAATCTTAAACTTGATATGGTTGGAAAACCTGAGAGGCTCGAACTTAAGTTCGAGCCTCTTTGTTCTTTTGCACATAAGACACAACAATCCTTAACTTGATATGGTTGGAAAAGCTCAGAGGCTCAAACTTAAGTTCGAGCCTCTTTGTTCTTTTGCACATAAGACACAACAATCCTAAACTTGATATGGTTGGAAAAGTTCAGAGGCTCGAACTTAAGTTCGAGCCTCTATGTTCTTTTGCATATAAGACACCAATCCTAAACTTGATATGGTTAGAAAAGCTGAGAGGCTCGAACTTAAAGGCTGAGAGGCTCGAACTTAAGTTCGAGCCTCTTTGTTCTTTTGCACATAAGACACAACAATCCTAAACTTGATATGGTTGGAAAACCTGAGAGGCTCGAACTAAAGTTCGAGCCTCTTTGTCCTTTTGCACATAAAACACAACAATCCTAAAATTGATATGATTGGAAAACCTCAGAGGCTCGAACCTCTTTTGTTGTTTTGCACATAAACACAACAATCCTAAACTTGATATGGTTGGAAAAGCTTACAGGCTCGAACTTAAGTTCGAGCCTCTTTGTTCTTTTGCACATAAGACACAACAATCATAAACTTGATATGGGTGGAAAAGCTTAAGCTCATATCATGTAATCCAACAATCCTAAACTTGATATGGTTGGAAAAACTCACAGACTCGAACTTCAGTTCAAGCCTCGTTGTTCTTTTGCATATAAGACACCAATCCTAAACTTGATATGCTCAGAGGTTCGAACTTAAGTTCGAGCCTCTTTGTTCTTTTGCTACATGATAACTTGATATGGTTGGAAAACCTGAGAGGCTCGCACTTAAGTTCGAGCCTCTTTGTTCTTTTGCACATAAGACACAACAATCTAAACTTGATATGGCTGGAAAAGCTGAGCCTCATATCATGTGATCCAACAATCCTAAACTTGATATGGCTAGAAAAGCTAAGAGGCTCGAACTTAAGTTCGAGCCTCTTTGCTAGAAAAGCTGAGAGGCTCGAACTTAAGTTCGAGCCTCTTTGTTCTTTTGCACATAAGACACAACAATCCTAAACTTGATATGGCTGGAAAAGTTGAGGCTCATATCAGGTGATCCAACAATCCTAAACTTGATATGGTTGGAAAACCTCAGAGGCTCGAACCTCTTTTGTTGTTTTTCACATAAACACAATAATCCTAAACTTGATATGGTTGGAAAAGCTTACAGGCTCGAACTTAAGTTCGAGCCTCTTTGTTCTTTTGCACATAAGACACAACAATCATAAACTTGATATGGCTGGAAAAGCTTAAGCTCATATCATGTAATCCAACAATCCTAAACTTGATATGGTTGGAAAAGCTCACAGACTCGAACTTCAATTCAAGCCTCGTTGTTCTTTTGCATATAAGACACCAATCCTAAACTTGATATGCTCAGAGGCTCGAACTTAAGTTCGAGCCTCTTTGTTCTTTTGCTACATGATAACTTGATATGGTTGGAAAACCTGAGAGGCTCGCACTTAAGTTCCAGCCTCTTTGTTCTTTTGCACATAAGACACAACAATCCTAAACTTGATATGGCTGGAAAAGCTGAGCCTCATATCATGTGATCCAACAATCCTAAACTTGATATGGCTAGAAAAGCTAAGAGGCTCGAACTTAAGTTCGAGCCTCTTTGCTAGAAAAGCTGAGAGGCTCGAACTTAAGTTCGAGCCTCATTGCTAGAAAAGCTGAGAGGCTCGAACTTAAGTTCGAGCCTCTTTGTTCTTTTGCACATAAGACACAACAATCCTAAACTTGATATGGCTGGAAAAGTTGAGGCTCATATCAGGTGATCCAACAATCCTAAACTTGATATGGTTGGAAAACCTCAAAAACTCGAACTTAACTTCGAACCTCTTTGTTCTTTTGCATATAAGACATCAATCCTAAACTTGATATGGTTAGAAAAGCTTAGAGGCTCGAACTTAAGTTCGAGCCTCTTTGTTCTTTTGCTCATATCATGTGACCAAACAATCTTAAACTTGATATGGTTGGAAAACCTGAGAGGCTCGAACTTAAGTTCGAGCCTCTTTGTTCTTTTGCACATAAGACACAACAATCCTAAACTTGATATGGTTGGAAAAGTTCAGAGGCTCGAACTTAAGTTCGAGTCTCTATGTTCTTTTGCATATAAGACACCAATCCTAAACTTGATATGGTTAGAAAAGCTGAGAGGCTTGAACTTAAAGGCTGAGAGGCTCGAACTTAAGTTCGAGCCTCTTTGTTCTTTTGCTCGCTAAACTTGATATGGTTGTAAAACCTGAGAGGCTCGAACTTAAGTTCGAGCCTCTTTGTTCTTTTGCACATAAGACACAACAATCCTAAACTTGATATGGTTGGAAAACCTGAGAGGCTCGAACTTAAGTTCGAGCCTCTTTGTCCTTTTGCACATAAAACACAACAATCCTAAAATTGATATGGTTGGTCAGACGCTCGAACTTAAGTTCGAACCTCTTTGTTTTTTTGCTCATATCATGTGACCAAACAATTCTAAAATTGATATGATTGAAAAACCTCAGAGGCTCGAACCTCTTTTGTTGTTTTGCACATAAACACAACAATCCTAAACTTGATATGGTTGGAAAAGCTTACAGGCTCGAACTTAAGTTCGAGCCTCTTTGTTCTTTTGCACATAAGACACAACAATCATAAACTTGATATGGCTGGAAAAGCTTAAGCTCATGTCATGTAATCCAACAATCTTAAACTTGATATGGTTGGAAAAGCTCACAGACTCGAACTTCAATTCAAGCCTCATTGTTCTTTTGCATATAAGACACCAATCCTAAACTTGATATGCTCAGAGGCTCGAACTTAAGTTCGAGCCTCTTTGTTCTTTTGCTACATGATAACTTGATATGGTTGGAAAACCTGAGAGGCTCGCACTTAAGTTCGAGCCTCTTTGTTCTTTTGCACATAAGACACAACAATCCTAAACTTGATATGGCTGGAAAAGCTCAGCCTCATATTATGTGATCCAACAATCCTAAACTTGATATGGCTAGAAAAGCTAAGAGACTCGAACTTAAGTTCGAGCCTCTTTGCTAGAAAAGCTGAGAGGCTCGAACTTAAGTTCGAGCCTCATTGCTAGAAAAGCTGAGAGGCTCGAACTTAAGTTCGAGCCTCTTTGTTCTTTTGCTCATATCATGTGACCATAAAATTTTAAACTTGATGTGGTTGGAACTTAAGTTCGAGCCTCTTTTGCTCATATCATGTGACCAAAAAAATCTTAAGTTCGAGCCTCTTTGTCCTTTTGCACATAAAACACAACAATCCTAAAATTGATATGGTTGGTCAGACGCTCGAACTTAAGTTCGAACCTCTTTGTTTTTTTGCTCATATCATGTGACCAAACAATTCTAAAATTGATATGATTGGAAAACCTCAGAGGTTCAAACCTCTTTTTTTGTTTTGCACATAAACACAACAATCCTAAACTTGATATGGTTGGAAAAGCTTACAGGCTCGAACTTAAGTTCGAGCCTCTTTGTTCTTTTGCACATAAGACACAACAATCATAAACTTGATATGGCTGGAAAAGCTTAAGCTCATATCATGTAATCCAACAATCCTAAACTTGATATGGTTGGAAAAGCTCACAGACTCGAACTTCAATTCAAGCCTCGTTGTTCTTTTGCATATAAGACACCAATCCTAAACTTGATATGCTCAGAGGCTCGAACTTAAGTTCGAGCCTCTTTGTTCTTTTGCTACATGATAACTTGATATGGTTGGAAAACCTGAGAGGCTCGCACTTAAGTTCGAGCCTCTTTGTTCTTTTGCACATAAGACACAACAATCCTAAACTTGATATGGCTAGAAAAGCTGAGCCTCATATCATGTGATCCAACAATCCTAAACTTGATATGGCTAGAAAAGCTAAGAGGCTCGAATTTTTGCCACGACCACACAAATCCATGGGTTTAAAAATAATATTTATATCATATTTGTGTGTGTAGAATTTATTCATCGAAAAGAGAAAAACAAAACTGAAACCTCATGATCGAAAGAATATCAAGATATCGTACCATACCTATATGTTTATGGATGTATGAATGTGTGGGGAAAATTATGCTCCCTTTAAGGGCCTGTTTTCAAGCAGATGTGAATAGAAAATCTTTTCTTGATTTGAAGAAATATTAAAACTGATTGCAAAAACAGCATCCCCTCCCAATCCAATGATAAATTTCCTCATCCTCTTCAAAAGTTTGAAAACACCATCTTTTCACACACAGAAAAAAACCCTTGATTGTTATCCTAACTACATCAAGAATGGAAAGATCAACTGCTTTCACAACTCATGATGAGACAAAGAATTACACTTCTAGTTACGATCTTCTTGACCATAAGTGTGTGTTTCTGGTCGTCTAAAAATGTTGAGGAGCCAATATTATTTACTCCTATGAGAACTCCGAGGTATATGCAGCCTATTTCGGATACTTCATGCAGCTTCCTCTCTGCCTTAATCCCCCTTCCAACAAAATAAAATACAAAAACAAATAAAGAAAAGAATTATGTATATAGAACTCAAGGCAAAAGCAATATAGCCATTTAGCTTTCGCACTCATCGATGCATTGATATCAAGAAAGAGAATTAAAAAAGAAAATAGGATGCTCACTCTTGCTTCATTCTAAAGATTACCTGATTCAGGTCAATGCGCTATAGGTTCCGTTTTTAGTGATTCCTCTTTCACCAAGTGAGAACAAATCTGCTTACCAAAACTTTATACTAGAACAGTAAGTATGTCATTCCTGGATAGTACAAAAAAACCTGAAATACCTTAAACTCCCATTGACATGCTTGGTTCAAGGGTATTCAAGTGAAGATACCCCATCCTATTCTGATTTGACGCCGCACAGGTAGCATGCCATTATCCATAATAAAACTCAAAATAAAAAGCACCCAAAGAACAAAAAACAAGGGTCTGGGCCACACCAAAAACAAAATAATATAACAGTCTCAATCATAATCACATTACTATATGGAATTAAAACAGGTCTAGGCACCACCATGAGCACAAATATAAAACTAACACATTCATAATAATGTACATTCAATATGACAGGGAACCTCGGTAAAAGTATAAAATAAATAAAGTTATTTGCATTACTCTCTTTAGGAGTCAGGTATCCAATCTCTCATTGGGAGTAATGTATTTTGCAAATCATCCAAACACTTCCCTCTTCATCACATGAGATTAGGCAAAAAAAAGTTATGTTGAAACGATCAAAGATGCAAGTACTCAACTTCAGAACAGTAGATACATACAGTTAATTGACTGTGATTCAGTTGAGGATAAGGGGTTCACTAGCAGCTCGATAACCTTTTGTAAAATGAGACGACGTTGGGATGCACTTTGATCCTTGATGGATCGAATCCCAGAAGCTGCAAACCTTCCAGGCTCTTTACACGAGAAAGTGCTACATACACCATTCCATAATCAAATGCTTTAGAAAGATCCGTCTCTACTTTGTCAAGTGTCATACCCTGACACTTATGCACACTTAAGGACCATGCCAGTATCAAGGGAACCTGAACACGTTTTGCCACTTCTATACCACCAGATTCCACAGACTGTTTCTCTGGTCTAATTACCTTCTCTGTATCGTTGCATGCGAATCGCACCACTAGCCATTTCATCATTGGATTGACCAGATAAGCTACATTCTCTTTCACATCACTCTCTTTAAATGATGCAGATGTAAAACCTAACACAACCCCCTTTGCGCCATTGACCAAGCCAGCTTCAGTGTCAAAATTTTTTATCAACATCACCTGAGCTCCAACATATACATCCAACTCCTTTTCTAACCTCATGCTATCAAGTGCTCCTTTGTATTGAGGCCCAGCGACTCTATCCTGTGCTGTGAACTTAACAACGGGATTTTCAAGCGCCTTCAACTCCTTCATATTCTCTTCTCTAACATCCACTTTTAAAGGGTAAAGCCTTGTTGGAGAAATCCCCAGCCCATCATCAGCAAGGACTCTGAAACAAGAGTTCAGACTCTTAATTGTCTCAGCAGATTGGCAGCCTTTCCTTATCTCGTTGAGCATACTTATCAGCTGTTCATCTGACTGTCTAAAGACGTAGTTAAGCTCAACTTGAAGATCAAAGCACTTGTCCCAGCAGTCCGCATCAAATGCAAAAAACTTTCTCTGATTTGGAGGTTTGACAGGAGGAAGTTGGAAAAAATCTCCAGTCACAATAAGCTGCAGGCCACCGAAGCAGAGAGGATGAAGTTCCTCACCATTCATTCTCCGCACAACTCTGGCAACGTAATCGAGTTTATCAAAGAGTTCTCCATCTATCATACTGATTTCATCTATAATCAGCACTTGTGCACGCCGCCATCGATCCACATGCTCTTTTTTACCCAAAACTTTCGATGCTAACTTTTCTGCATCATCTGTCCCCAGACCGATACCTGCAAACGAGTGCAGAGTAGTACCACCTAAAGCACAAGCTGCTAGCCCAGTTGAGGCCGTGATAAAGACACTGTCTGGACCACAACATCCTTTAAGAAGTCGACAATGAACCCTAGAATGTAGCTCTTCCCTGTGCCGGCGGAACCAGTAATAAAGACTGATTTACCCTGCGCAGCGGCGATGAGAACATCCATTTGCTGTTTGGAGAACTTGAGTCGCCCCTTCGAAAGGGCTTCTCCATCCTTGACATCCATCTCTGTCATCACACTGTTGTCATGCTCTTTCAAGGGAATAAAATTGGTCGAAGCTCCTGAGGCTGTACCTGTCAACCCCCAGAGAATGCAGAATTCGTTCACGTAATGGAAGAAGGCAAAGGCAAAATTTTACTATACTTTCCATCAAAGCTTTTATTTTTTTCCACTTACCGCTAATTTCCAATAGGCTTGAGCTTGAACATGTCTCTAGATGTGAATGAACATGTGAATCAGCTTAGAACCCACGAGACCCTCCTTCCCACAAAAGTAAAGTAACTCACATTAAAGTCATTTAGAGATGGAAAGTCAACATTCAAGGGCACGTCCCGGTTCACTGGCCAGGTGGTTGGGCCTCTCGCCTCTTGAGGCGGGGGCGAGGGTTCAACCCCTGGCAGCAACATGTAGGGACATTTGAATCCTGAAAATTGTTGTATGTGGCTGTTGGCCACCATTTGACCATCCCCGCGGTAGTTGTGACTGTCGTTTAACCCAGTCTTGTAAACCCCTGTTGTTGTGGGATAAGGGGGGTCCCATGGGTACTATGCCCTTCCTTGTACAGTTGCAATTTCAAAGTTAAAGTCCGGGGGAATAGGCCTCGGCCGAACCTCCATTTAAAAAAAAAACATTCAAGGGCACTCAACGCGTCAAAGTTGTTGAGATATCAACCTTAACTTGTGATGATCGAGGATGACATGTATCATTTTTTTCGATATTCTACATGTATTGTGGCCATGCTCATAAATGTTAGGGATATTTTTAGTGAGCTTCATTAGATTTATCTATCTACTAAGAATGATTGCACTTTTTTTTGTCAACTCACTCATTTACACTCATTTACAGACATTAAGGTTTTCTTTATGTATTGCTATTTATATATTGTACTAGTTGTATTGTTGAGTTAGTTCATTCGCATGCATTCTCTTTGTGTATTGGAAGAAATAGAAGGTGATTCTTCTTCCTTGCCGCAATTGGTGTGTGCTCCTCTCTTTGTGTGCGAGGGTATGTGAGAGAGCTCTCTATCTTATCTCCTTTCCATTACAGGTATTAGAGCCATTGTAGTTATAAAGAGCTCATGAAGAAGGCCAACATTGAAGAGTCTATGAGAAGACATGGAGGACATGCGCTTTCAAAAACAATCTCAAATTGCTACAAAATTCGGTGTGTAGGTAGAAGGTGCCAAGATATTTTCATGAGTTATCCCTTTAGGGTCACCCGTTTTGCCAAGGCTTCAGTTTCAAAGCCATTACGACCTACATTTTGAGCTCGCAAGATGAAGCCCACGAACAAAAAAAAACAAGTCAGATTGCAAAATTATAAATTCCATTGTGTTAAGCATCTCCCAAATATTTTAGATCCAAATTTTCAAGGGATTCCTTCTACTCTAAAAACACAAAATCTGTGTTTTTCTTAGATCGAATTGTCAAGTCACTATGTGATAGTATTCAAGTAGAGATATTGCTTCTAGTGTTTTAAGAGCATTTTAAATTGTTGAAGAAATATTAAATGTTGATGGAATGAGTCGATTTATGAGGATAAGTTGGATAATGTTGATATATTTGGGTAGTGATGTGTTTTAGCACACTAGGGCCATCGAGGCACTTTTTTCCATCTTTAGGAGGTTTCCCCCCCCCCCCCCTTATATATACGCCGATAACCCTAACAGGTCACTTATCTTTGTACATTCTCTTGATAATATATCAAGTATTATGTGTTATGTTCCCTTCTTCTTCTTCTTCCATGTGCCGCTCACATGCTTTACCAAACCTCAAACTCCAACAATTGGTATTAGAGCAGGTCACTACTTCATCTAAGGCATCGTCGACACTCCTCCGGTCACAAGCTCAGAATCGCACAAAAATTGGCGAGCATACTTAGGGAGATTAGGAGTTTGAAATTGCTTCACTCTGTGGTATCGAAATCACGATATCAACTCGTTTCACCTCTAAATGCACTATTGTGGTGCCTGTGTAGGCAATTTCATCTTTTTGTGCCAAAGACATATACAGGTTTTGGTTTGCCAGTGTAAGCATCTTGAAGTCTGCTACAAGTTTAGAATGTGAGCACCTGATTATCTGATGCCGAGCATACTCGTACCTATGAGTATAGTTCTAGATAGAGGAGTCACTCTAGTTGTGCATGACCACTAGAGACCAGTGGACGATGGGCCATTTCCTTATGGCTGCATATGTATGTGTGTAAATAGATATACATATACATATATATATATATATATATATATATATATATATATATATATATATATATATATATATATATATATATATATATATATATATATATATATATATATATATATGTGTGTGTGTGTGTGTGTGTGTATCTCTCTCTCTCTCTCTCTCTCTCTCTCTCTCTCTCTCTCTCTCTATATATATATATATATATATATATATATATATATATTCATTGTTGTATATATGTATGTGTGCATGTATGTATGTAAGGATGCATTTATGTATGTATTGTAGTGTATGTATATACACACCAGTATGTGTGTGTGTGTGTATATATATATATCAAAAATCAAAAACTAGATGGAGTCATTTTGTACAATACCAACAACCCACTTCCAATCATAGTTTATGGTGCAAAATGGTTTTCACTTGTTCGAACCTTTCCAAAGTGGTCACACAAGATCACAACGTTTTAGAATGATAGGAGTGGAGAGAAAAAAAGCATGATTAGCTCAAGCCACCACTAAGAAAACGGGCCTCACAATTTTTAAAAATAGGCTTTGCCCAAGAAGTATCTTGGTTGCTCCAAGCTTTAAACATCCACATGGAAGCTAGCTTGTTGGTAATGGTGTCCACATCTAGAATGCCCATGCCTTTAGTGACCTTTGAACTAGAACAAATATACCACTTGAGGCGGGGACAGGGGTTCAACCCTCATCAACACATGTAAGGGACAAACCACCACCATACTGCCATGAAAGCAAACTCGGTTTGCCTAATACTCAAAAGAAGTCAAAATTGCAAGGATATACTTGCACAAGTGTGAGAAGGAAGGATCGCTCATTGAAGAGTCATATTCTTTGGCAGAGGCATTGGAGATCTTTCCATCAATGAAGCCAAGTTTCCTACGTTGTGGTTTGAGTGAAACAACTTTTCCTTATTTCAACAATTAGTCCAAATCTAAATTGATAATAGACTGATATTAGTTTTTCTTCAATGATTAGTTTCAAGCCCCTTTTTATCATACATTTTTTTTCTTCAATGATTAGTACACACACACCACTCTCTCTCTCTCTCTCTCTCTCTCTCTCTCTCTCTCTCTCTCTTTCTATATGGCAGTACACACACACACACCACACACACACACACCACTCTCTCTCTCTCTCTCTCTTGCACACACACCACAAAGATGACTCTCTCTCTCTCTCTGTCTCTCTCTCTCTCTCTCGTACGCGCAGTACCTGTGATGCTCTGTCGCCGACGTTCTCTCTCTCTGTCTCTCGTACGCGCAGGCAGATTTGGAGTACCTGTGATGCTCTGTCCCCGACGTTCTCCTGCTAGTCAGACAATACAAGTTAATACAAGTTAATAGAGAGTTGGTGAAGCATCTATAGTATAAGCTTTGATATCTTATGGAGAGCTAAAATTAGCTAAGACTTACGAACTTTACTCCAATTATTGTATATTCCAATTATTGTATACTCCAATTATTGTCCACACCAATATCGCTAGCATAGTTAAAACAATTTCTGCACTAACTATAGAGCTACTTAGACTATGGTGATTGAAGTTAATGAAAATGAAACCTTTCTCATGTTCTTGGGAATTATAAAGATGAGACATCCATAAAAGTTATAATTAAACTAATGCTCTAGCCTAAAGAGGTTAGGCCAAAATACCACATGAATGGCTAGTTGTTCCCATCAATCTTATCTTCATCTTGAAGTATGCCAAAAAAAATCATTTTTTCTTGCCATTGTACCAAAGAACTCAATAGTAAGAAATGAGTTTGGATAAAACATGAAATGCAAGTTGAAGTGCATCACAATCTGTATGCTTGATGGAAATTTTGGCTACATGAATGGCTTTGAAAGGGGGACAAAGTTCAAGTGCACTTGGTGAAAATGTTCTCCAAGTACTGAACTTTGCACTTCTATGAACTAAGTTTGACTCTAAAAGTGCATGAGTGCATGGACACAAAAATCAATACATTGAGAAGGAGCTGAACTTGCTCTCATACCACTCTTGGGTGTGTGAGAGAGTGGGGAAGTACAAAAAAGAGCAAATAAGGAGATTGGTGCATGAAGAAACATGATGGTTGGAAGAGCTCTCTATTGATCAACAAAGATCTCTTTCAATAGTATGAAAATGAATGAAATGAGAGAAATAAGTGAAGTTCTAACTAATATGTACTAACACATATTACTTTATCATGTATATGTTCTTACATGGGGAAAAAACCTCTAACGAGATCTAGAGTGAAACGTGACCATGTATAAGGAAATGGTTCAAATCAAAGCAACTAGAGTCTTGTACGAGTGGAAGGAATGACAAGAAATTTTCTTATAACAGGACAGTGTGACTTTGGTGACTCAATAATGCAACTGGATCCAGTTCTCCTATCCTTTGATAGGGGATTCTCGGTGATATAGATAGCACCTTTTATTTCCAAATCGATAAAAGAAGATGAGAGTTCGGGGCAATTCTGAGGCGATGAATAACGCACTATATCAGCTTCGGAAAAAGAATTGACAGAATCACAGAGAGCACATCTCCAAGAGTACTGTTCTGTTTCGTAGAGGGAACTAAAATAAGCCCAACAAGTATCACAACGTGGCAATGCATGCGATTTCTCGAGGGGTAGGATCACGGGTGCAATGCCCTTCTCATCGTGCGCTGCAAATGGAGTTACCGCTGCACCCCATGGTATTCCGCTTCCTTCCTGTACCTTGGGATCGGCAGGGCATTTAGAAACCGTCAATCGTATCGCCATTGCTGCTTGACAGCAGTGCGATACGACTGAAGATGTTGAGGCTAATATTTGACTGCAAAATCATTATAAACGTCGGAAGCCTTCATTTGCCTCTCCCAAGTTCCAACCCATGAGACTGAAACATGTCGGAGAAATGCTCCATCCCTTTTAGTTGCCTATATGTGTATATGTTCCTATATGTGTATATGTATATGTATAAGTAGAAGCATGATGTCTAACGTGGGTGGAGGTAATGGCTTACTAAGAGTTTACGATTCAGGCTGAGTTCAGATACTACCACTGCGAAACAAACATAAAGTATAGTTGTACTAGATGTGATAGTCCCATCAATAATGTGCTCACACGAGTATGGTGGAACTATAAAGTTATTATTGCCATTTTAAGAGTGACAATCATGAAACAATTTTTTTTACTTTTCTTTAACTCTTAAGAAAAAAATGCAGTTTTTTTTTAATTTATTAAAGGAAAAAAATTTAAATCCTTACATTGTAGTTGATACATCACGGCTAACCAGAATGCGTTTAGTCTGTGGATGATACAGACGATAGCCTTTACTTTCAGAACTGTACCCAACAAAAATACATTTTACTGCCTTATCATCCAATTTTCTGCGATGTTGTTCAGGCACTAATGCATATGCCAAACAACTAAAAACATGCAAATGAGCAACAGATGGCTTGCGGTCATGCCAAGCCTCATATGGAGTGATAGATTGCAGCGCTGTAGGCGTGAAAGCGACGGTCAGTGGATCATGCCAACCGCCGGAAATACGGCGCACGTTGGGTGCTTGTAGCAATCTCAGGAGAAGTGTAAAGGTTTTTAGGAAGATTCGAGTTGATCGGTTGAATAAAAAGCAATTCTTTGTCCAAATACTCAAAGGAAACATATCTTTATAATAATTAAAACTATAATTTACCGAAAGCAAGGCATTCATTTTTATAACTTCAAATGTATTTTAGAGAATTATCTCGTAGTGTTCATAGAAATGAGAACATTGTATACTTCAATAAAAAATGATTGTATTTCATTCTCTGGGAAAACATAATATAGTTCAAAAGAAAACTCCACGTCTTTGCTAGAAATTCTCAAACATTTAGGTACACGATATTGATAATATGACAATATTATTTGAATAAGTTTGAGAGAAAGGAATCGCTTAGCGCTTAGCTACGTCATTGGCAAATAAATATCTTCTATCAAAGAACATGTTCTGCTTTTGAAACAAGGCACGATTATGATTAGATAATTTGAATAGTCAAAGGCAATATGTCAAATGTGATGGAAAAAATCACATATGGCACAAAACTCTGTTTTGATTTCATCACATGTTCAAAGAAGATTAACTAAGGCAAAGTCTAAACCCTCTTCATAGACAAACTATGGAAGAGAACAACTCCCTCTAGACCGAGTGGGTTAATTCCTTTGGAAGGTGTCTTGAAGGTACAAAATCATATAGCAAGTTCTTGTGCTGATATCGTGATCTACCATATTCGAAGCACAATTCTCTTGATAACTATTATATCAAACTCAAGAGATTTATGCATCTTTCTCACCAGTCATAACAATAAACAATAGATTTACTCTTGCCGAAGCTAACTAGATGCTAAGAGAATAACAATTTTTGAGGCAAGGCATAATCGAAAGTTTTAGGTCTTTGAATGAGCTAGGATTCGCATGCATGCATAACTTTCTCTTCTAAGTAATTCATAAGTTATGTGAAAGTATAGAATGAGATAACCAATTCTAGCATCGTTTTTCAGGCATGATCCATTGCAATCGTAGTAGTAGTATTAACTTCAAGTTATTTATCACAGAGTTTATCATAAAAGAAAACCAATTCGAATTGAAATAAATCTAGGTATTAGAAACTGAAAAAGTTAAGTGGTAATGATCAAGATAAGTGATAAAAAATACAAAAAGATAGTAAAATGTGTGCATCAATTTATAAACATCATGCACATCTAAGTGAATTATTCAGTTTGAAGAGTTTTTGCTGTTACGCAATTCCTTTTAAAATGACAAAATTTGATCAAAGTGCAAACATTATCTGTGTATACAACTCAAACCAATCTCTATGAATATCGTGCTGTTCAAAAAAAAGTTTTAAACGACTCAATATTTCGTTCAACATCAATTTGTGAATATTCAAAACTGAAATTACATCTGAGAAATAGCGCAGTTAAGATCAACTTATTACTATACTACACACATCAGAGACTACCAAGATTAAAAAGATTTCAATGCTCAGCCTCAAATAATATATTCATAGTACAGTCTGTAGAGAGTCATCATCAGAGATCAACTTTACTAATTAGAAGTTTCCAATCATATCCTAAAAACTATTTCGTGGAGCAGCTCGAAAAGTTCAGACAATCTATAACTGTGTAAAGAAATCATGTGCTATCAGAAAATTAATATTTTAATGAATTTTTAGAAAACGATTTGTCAATGAAAGTCAGACCTATCATTTAGTTTTCTCCGCAGGTCAAATCTTTATGATCATCAGCATTAGCTCTAAGGCTACGAGTTTAGCTGCATAGCATTTCGCACATCGTCCAGTTTTCTTCATCACTTTACACATCAAGTGTTTTGAGTCATGTAAAAAATTCAAATGCTAAATAGATGACAGTGTCATGTAAAAAATTCAAATGCTAAATAGATGACAACCATAAAACTTTCCTTTTTCTTAATATATCGAATAGTTGCGCCTTCCTTTAAACAATTAAAAATAACCTTCAACAACTAAACATAAGAGCCGCTATCACAATTGCGCATAGTGAATCTCATAATGGAAAATAGATGAATGTCGTCAGGCAAAAGTAGTCATCAGCGTCACGTTCGTCAACTATAAATAAAGTTTTATTTTATAATAAAGATTAGGAAGGACCAAAAACTCTGCCTGATTGCACAAATATATTTGAACACATAGTCAAATTCTGAGCTATTTTTCATCAGAGCAAAGTCACAAATGATGGTTTACTTGAAGAGTGCGAAAAGTCTGCGTAATGCTTTCAGCTATTAATGAAAAAAAAATAAATTTCACACAAATATCGGCTTAACTCTTCAGCTTTTAGATTGCATAAATATAACTGACTATGGCATCAAAACTGGTCATTGGACAATTTGCTGTTGACTGATTTACAAAAGCATACCTTCTAGTCAGTCCAATCGTTACGTATCATAGCCATTATGTCACATCGCTTCACAATGTCATCTTCTGCTAATGTCTGCCAAATTGTAGTGGTGAAATCCTCCCGTGATTGTTTTGTTTCTGGCGCATAGCTCAGATTATGCCCTTCAATTCATTGTCAATTTCCTTCATGGATGGCGCCTTTCTTCCTTGAGCGACCTCGCAGAACATGGACAAAGTAGCACAAGTATAACTGTTTACTGTTTTGGTTTCCACCTCTTCAGTCACATCCTCCAAGCTTCTTGTATTTCATCGCTCAAAAACTATCTCATGCTTTCCCCTTCTTTCCCGGATCAGAGCGTGAAGTGCCACAAATCTTTTCAGAACAGAACTGATGTGCTGCCCGCATGAATTGTCCACCTTCTCTCAGAACATGCGCCCCCTCTGTGTATCCCTTCCTTTTCCGCCAGATATGGACGATCAATTGGCCTCCTCTTTCCTTTAGCGTCGCCTCCTTTATGTCTTTTTTTTCCGACCGCTGCCGCTCTCTGATCTGCCTCTCTTTTGTCATGCAAAACTCTCTCTTATGCATGTCTTCCACCACTTCATTTCTTCTGCGTTCTTTTCTTCCGTTGAAGGAGTTCCACTCCTCTTCATGTGCGCATGTTCCCAATAAACCATGATGCGTGCTCATGTTTCCATTGTGTGCTCCTCTTTGCTCAGTTGTGAGTTTTATCTTTTTCCCCTGATAGGGTGTCAAAGCTTGTTTGGATAAAGATAGTTCCTAAAGAGGCTTAACATTGAAAGAATGATGAGAAGGTGCATATAGCACAAGTCAGGCTTGGGCCTTAAATTCTTAGAGAATGTGGTTGGCTTCTAGGGAGAACAATAGAGTCCTATTGATATCTCCCAACAAACCATCATGAGTGCTTATGTTTCCATTGTGTGCTCCTCTTTGCTCGGTTCTGAGTTTTATCTTTTTCCCTTGATAGGGTGTCTATGCATTTTTGGATAAAGATAGTTCTTAAAGAAAAACAGAGTCATATTTGAACTCTCCAAAAAATCCATCGCAATTACTCATGTTTCCATTGTGAGCTCCTCTTTGCTCGGTTGTGAGTTTTATGTTTTTCCCTCATAGGGTGTCAAAGCATTTTTGGATAAAGATAGTTCTTAAGGAATCTTAACATTGAGAGAATGATGAGAATGATGAGAAAGATAGTTCTTAAAGAAGCTTAACACTCTATACTTAAGAAACTACCATGAATATTCTTATTTAGTTATCTCGCTTAGAGTCTGATCTTTGCATGATCATATGCCCAAAGATCTTTGCACACTACCCCACACATTCAAGTGAGCTACCCCACACATTCTAGCAAACCTCTACCTTGTAACTTTCTATTTCATAGGTCACCATTTAATCTATATCCTGAGGGCACATGGATGGAAATTGACATTATCTTCTTACTTATTCTGAGTAGGGATTTCTCGGAATTCTATTATTTTTCCTCTCTTCTCTAGTATTTCTCATGTGTTTTCTTGTGAAACTCCTTTCTTACATACTTGATCTATGTTTTTAAATAAAGATAAATGATTTTTGAGTATGTAAATATATCTTTATGCTTGAAACAAACAACTTAGATAATTAACCCACTTTGAATGATTGGTAATGGAGACTTTTGTTATTTCTTGAAAAATCACTCTTTCATGCCCACGTGTAAGAATCTTGAGATCTTCATATGTGTTAGCTTAAGAGGTCCCCAATTCTATGTGATAGCTCTATTAATTGTTTCTATGTGATAGCTCAATTACTTGTTTCTATGTGATAGCTCAATTACTTGTTTCTATGTGATAACTCTGTTACTTGTTTCTATGTGATAGATTAAGAGGTCACGAATTGTCCATGTGAAAGAATGAGGCTCTCGTTAGCACATTGTGATGTCAATTAATTAGCAATATTAAAGAGGGTGTGTGTAAAGCTTCCAAGCTTTGAATTAACTTCCACACCAAGATTTTAATGTAGAATCAACTTCGAAGTATCTGTTCATCCAATAAGGTCACTTCAATAATGGTGCATTATTGAATTTCAAGAAACTTAAGCGACTCCTAAAAAGTAGCTAATAACGTCTTTTACACTCTTTGAGGTTCTGGAATATGCATGGGAAGAGATTCAATGTGTTAGACTATTTTCATCCATCTTTGTGTGCTCCTCTTTGCTTGGTTGTGAGTTTGTGCAATAGAAAAGCTCTCTTATCTTATCCTCTTCCCTTGATCGGGTGTCAAAGCATGTTTGGATAAAGATAGCCCTCGAAGAAGCTCAACATTGAGAGAATGATGAGAAGGTGCATATTGCACAAGTAAAGATATGGCCTTAAATTGTTTGAGAATTTGGTGTCTAGGGAGAAGAATAGAGTCCTAATTTAAATCTCCCAATAAACCATGATGAGTGCTCATGTTTCCATTTTGTGTTCCTCTTTGCTCACTCAAAAGATCAACTTAAAGTGATCCATCAAGCAAGGCTACTCACTAGCCTGGCTTGAATTCGCTATTTTCGTTGATGGCCTGAGTTGCCTTACAAATCGAAGCTTATCTTTTGGGATCTAGGGGGGATAGTTAGGTTTTGCGCACAATTTGGGAGAAGAGAGAAGAGAAGTTCTGATGAGGAGGAGGCTGTTGCGCATCAGTCCGGAGAGGAAAGAAGAAGAAGAAAACTTACGCTTCGTCGTTGGGGGGAGACTGTCATACACAAAGAGAGAGAAGAAATCGTGTTGCCTCGATCAACATGATGCTTTGATCACATAACTCCTCTTCGCGCACGTGCAAAAATCGAGAGATAGAGAGAAAGGGTAGAGAGTTTGCTGTCGTTTAACGGTTTTACTTTGGAACCCTGATTCCCTGTTCGTCGTTGCTGTATTCGTGGCTCTTTTGAGGAAACTGCCCTGAACTGCTTCAACTTCCCCTTCACGAAATTGTCGAAAGTACAGAGATCTAGACCTTCTTGAATTGAAACGCAGGGCTGGAAGATTGCAGTTGAGCTAAACCTTGATATGGGTCGAACATGAGATATGGCACACGCAGAAAGTGACTTCTTCTGGGACAGTGGCAGTGAGAATTCAGATCAGGATTTTGAGAATGAGGACATGGTGGAGGACTTCAAGCATCCAAATGTAGCTACACTTGTCAGCAGTGAGACTGGTCAGCCAAGTCGGCATCTGGAGATGCTGCTTCACTCCACCCCTTGTGGGCTTGTTGTCATAGATGCCCTCGAGCCAGACCACCCTATCATTTATGTAAA